>CM041546.1:51982-291982 GCA_023238725.1 Scortum barcoo | reverse complement strand
GAGATGAAACCAAAGAGATTAAATCAAATGAGATTTAACAACATGATATTTAACTAAATGAGGTGAATTAGATTAATTCAAATGAAATAATACTGAAGAGATGAAACGAGTTGAAACTAGATGAGATGACATTAAATAAAATAAAGTGAGAAAACTGTGATGAATACATTAAAATGAGATTAAAATAAAATGAGAAGAGAAATAAAAGATGAGCTAAAATAAGACTCAGTATGAAAAAAATAGACAAGGTAAACCAGAGATCACCTGAGATGCTATCACAAAATGTGATGAGATAAAAAAGACACAAGAAATGAAAGGATGAAAAACATCAAATGAAAATATGAAGTGAGGTGAAAGAAAAGAAAACTGATCTGATCAGTATCAGTAGTCATGTCAAATAAAAACTAAACAGAATCTCGTTGATAAGGCTAATGAGATGACGAACGCTTCGTCAGTTTATAACGTTACAACAGTCTGCATACGCTGCAGGACATCCTATCCAGGAAAATATAGAAAGATCAATATTAAAGGTGCAATAAAACCTGATTGGCACATTCCTATAAATAAAACTGAACTGATAAGATAAAAGTAGATCAGAGGAGAAATCAAAATGAAATGAAATGAGAAAAGTTTTAGATCAAATAAAACAAGATGACCACAAGATTAAAGGAGATAAAACTTGAAGTCAAACTGAATGAGATGAAGCAGAGACAGTTTCACTTTTATAATCTCTTTTTCTGTTTGTTGTCTTCAGGTCGATCGGGACTCTGTTAATCCTCCTCAGGAGGTTCAGGTCTGCTGAGGACTTCCTGTCCAACTACGTGATCCCATTGCCACCACCATGACTCAGCTGTTTCCAGGCGATGACTCAGCAGTTTTTGCACTTTGTTCTGCAGATCAAAACAGAGGAAAAGTGTTGTTTTTTTAATATTTTTGGATGTTTGATTGGTTGTTTTTTTTACTGCTATAGTTATAGGAAGTTGCAGATGTATATATATGATGTAAATAAGAGCAGATGTTTATTTTTTTACTCCCAACAATAAATCAGTGACTGCAAACATTTGTTGATGTCAATGTTTTTCTCCGGTGAATGATAACTAAAAGAATAAAAACACAGATGTTCTTCATTTACGGCAGCATAAAATCTGAATGATCATCTCATAAAATCACAGAGTAAATGTCTTTTCACAGTATTTCAGAGGAACCACATCAAAACATAAAACTTATATTTTATCACAAATAAGATAATTAAATAATACAGACAATATAAACACAAAAATATATGTACAATAAATAGTAAACAGTAATAGTAATAATAAGAAGAGAACAGTATTTACATACACAGCCTCACCCAGTTAGATGTGCAGTGGTGAGGTGTTATTGCACAGGTGAATATGGATCTAAGTATTGCTGCACAGATGTTGATACCAGGGGTGATTCTAGGATCTGAGATTTAGGGGTGCCCAGAGAGCTGCCCGGCAAGATAAATTTCACTGTTTTGTACATTTTAACGCAATTTCATTCCCACATTTGTGACAGAAATAAACAAGCATAACACTTTTTGGGAAAGTCTGTGACTAAATCATCAAATCTGATATAGGTTATCTAAGTGCTGAGCCACAGCAAAAGAGGAATGGATTGGAATCATATAAGAAACATCGTAAAACTAATTTCTGGGAGAAGACAAGTCATTTTGATACAGCAGCTCCTCAACATGCACATAAACAGTGTGTATGTTTCTGGAGTAAACCAGCCCCCTATAGTGAGTACCAAAAATACCAAAAATGGACCTTGGACTTATTTTTTGGACTTTTATTTGAAATGCAATGCACAACATGTAAAACACATTAACAGTGTCAATATTTGTCTCTGCCTTTTTCCTTCTTGTCTGTATTACTAGAAACTAGAAAAATACACTTCAAAAAAAGAAAAGTGCTTGAAATCTACAAAATAATAAATGAATAAATAAATAGCTAGTCATTAGCACCTTGGCTTTAATATGAACACATGCACATGATAAAACAGCTAGCTCCTCTCAGTCCAGTTCAAACAGAGGACAGTGGGACTGACCACCTGTAACGTTTCATAGCTAGAAAACACGTCAGCTAACTCCTACCTAACAACATAAACAGTAACCTGCTTGCCCTCATCAGGGCTGCTGAGTCATCTTTCTAACGGGTGAACATGCTGAGTCACCTGAGCGAGCCTTTGGTGAGTCTTCGATGGAGGAGATGAAACTCTGAGATCTGAACTGTAAGTTCAACTCATCAACGACTCGAATGTGTTTACATTTGACCTGAGTGTAAAATGTTTCTGAACGTTTCTGACGTGTTCTGCTACATACATGTACTGTTACATGTGTGTACATGTGTATTAGTCTGTCATAATTCATCTTTGGTTCAGGTTCATTTGAACTGAAGGAAAAAGTTCATCAGTAAAATATGATCCTTGTTTGTATACTTTTAATACATTTTGTTGATGGTACTTTTGTACTTTTACTGAAGTAAGATTAAGAAATCTGGACTTCGACATGTAACAGTCAACAGAAAAAGTATTTTTACACTGTGGTAAATATTGTCATATCTTAGTGAGGAGTGTGAGTACTGTACTTCAGTTTTACTCCATGTCAGTTATAGATAATGGACTGAAACACATTCAAAAGACTTTATTGCATTTTATTTCTCTAACAAGATTTTTGTAAAGTTCAGGTGGAAAATAAACTGCAGTTTTCATTGGAAACATTTTGTATTTTTTTTTGAAAAAGTGTTTCACTTCCTTACAAGGCTGATTTTGTCTCAACTCAGGTTCAAATTAGATTTAGGTGAAGTGTGTGTGTGTTGTATCAGTGTAATCTGACTCTGATGTTTACTCCAACTGCAGCTGTTCACTGCAGTCTGACCTCTGACAACAACACAACAACACACTGGACATATATGTGTGTGAGTGAGTGTGTGCTCTCCACTACCATTATTAAAACACCCAATGAGGAAATATGAACTTTAATCGTCTCTTTAGTGACAGGTCTTGGTGACCTGATTAAATAAAGAGTTCAGCAGCTCTGAAGTCGTCTGTACATTCGAATACACACACACACACACACACATACACACACATGCTATATATTTATATGTCTCACATATTTACTGTATGAGTCGTATTAATAATCTCCATCTTTAAACTATCCTCTCATCGCGTTACAGCTGACCTCCAGACTTCACACACACTCTTCTTCTTCTCCTGTTTTGCTCTGCCTGCGTGGCAAGCAGCATGTCTGCACTGTCATTGGTCGGCAGCTGATCCCAGGCTGCGTGTGATTGGTCGAGGCTGGGCTGTCACTCGCTCAGAGAGTGATTGAGCGTCTGAGTCAGCGCTCAGATTCCTAACATTAGCTCTGAGACAGGAGGTCAAAGGTCACGGCAGCCCAAGAACAACATGCTGCAGCTCAGCGTTCATGTAAATCAGCGACAGTGCACACACCACCAGCCAATCACAGCAGAGAGATCAATGACGAGTCAATAAATTCAGTGTGTCAGTGTGACAGCTGCCACATCAGGAAATGTGCTTCATAGAAAGAGTTTGCAAAATAAAAGTATAAAGATAGAGGTGTGATTGGATCCTGTCAGCAGGAAGTCGACCTCGGCTCTCTCAGGGGGGATTTCCTGGAAGAACAGGAGACACGTTGAGACAGATGGACAGACAGACGATCCGCGTTTATTCCTGGACACTGTAAATACACAGAGTCCCGACACGCCGACGTGACGGAGCTACAGTGAAGAACATTGTTCTCTCACACTAACAAAATAAAGTATTTTTATAAACTGGAGTGTGAAGCTCCACTGCCGCCCCCTACAGGCTGCAGAGTTCACCACAGAGTTAACTACGGAGTTAACCACAGTTAGCCAGAGTTCACCACAGAGTCAACCACAGTTAATCACAGAATTAATCGCAGAGTTAACCACAGAGTTCATCCTTTTCTCACTGTCTGAACTGCCCTGTCCCCCCCCCCCCCTCAGTGATTGAGTACGACATTAAAAGGGAGGGTCAGTGTTTTCAGGTTCACACATCAGTCAGGTGATCATCCCAACAGTCAGACGGGCTTCCTGTTCTTCCTGCACTGCGAGTATGATATAAAATAATATGAGGGGACTTCTTGCACATTTTAATAAAACCTCTGGACTTTTATCCATTCATCCTGTCCAAGGCTGCACTGTAGTCCAGACGTTCTTCTCTCCAGCGGTGTTTTTCCAGCTCGTTGTTGGAGATCCCAGGACCCTCAGGATGAGATATTTAATCCCTCCAGGCTGTCCTGGTCTGACCAGGTCTCCGGCCTCGGGGAGGGTTCTGATTGGATGCTTAAATCCAGACAACCTGCAGAGGAAACTCTTTTAACCGCAGGTCTCATCGCTTCAGCCACCACATAAAGACGACCGGTCAATGAGAACCTTTGCTTTCCAGATAATTAAAGTTACCTGGTGACCTCTGCTGACGAGCTGACTGAGGTTTCTTCTTCAGACACAAATGGCCCTTTTCCACTAGTACCTACTCGAGCTCGACTCAGTTTCGGTGTTTCCATTACAATAGAGTACCACCTCAGCGTGGGTGGGGTCGCCAAGCTGTGGCAACGCGGCCGAAACTCCAGCGACGTCATTTGTTATGCGACACAAACACGAAACGGCTAACTACGGAGCAATGGAGGCCACCAGACAAAGAAATGTCTGCACCTCGTCGTTGCTCCGCGGGGTTGATTTCTGTGCAGCCATCTCTGATCGTGTTCGTTGTTGTTATTGCGTTTTAAAAATGGCGCGGTTGACTCTTATGAACGAGTCGCTCTCCCGACGCATCTAGTGACGTCAGGCCCTGGCCAATCAGTGGCCTGCCGTCTGCCGACGTCACATTTTCGGCTCGACTCAGCTCGCTTGGAACCCCGGCCGAGTAGGAACTACGAAAGTACCTGGTACCAGGTACTAAAACGTAATGGAAACGCGTACAAACCGAGGCGAGTCGAGTCGAGCTGAGTAGGTACTAGTGGAAAAGGGGCAAAAGAGGATCATCTTCAGCCTCAGCTGCTCTGGTGCCAGCTTCACTTAGAAAACTGCTGCTCGAACTTGAAGTTTGTTATGGCCGATCCTCGACTATCGCAGCAGTCCAACACTAAAGCAGCAGTCAGGCTGTTCCTGTCGTTCGGCCCCAGGTGAGCCTCCAGGTGAGCCCCGGCAGACGTCACCCTGTCTGTCTGTCTGTTTGTCTACCTGTCTATCTCTGTATCTACCTGTCTGTCTGACTGACCAGAGTCCTCAAATCTGCCTGGATACACGTCAGTTCAGATTTATGATTGGCTCAACAGTTCCAGTACTCATTCAACAAAGAAAGTGAAAGTAAAGAGTGACGCAGCAGGAAGCAGGCAGACAACGACAGATTAATCAGGGTTGATCGAAGTATTCCTGATAATACTCCTGATCACAATGTTTGTCGTCCAGCTGATGTTTGTGTTTCTGTTCTTCCACCAGGTGATGAGTTCAGGTAAAAACCTCCTGCTGTCTCTTTCAGTCTGAACACGACATGATTATTGGAGGTGACCAGTAGAACTAACGTGAGGCTGAAGTTCATTGATTAATCACATGACTGACAGATGGTTGATCATTTTAATCATCTAAAGATGTAAAAGCCCAAAATGTGTCCGCACTGATTCTTCTTCTAACCTTTTGACCAAGATGACGACAACCTTCACAGGTCTCATAGTCATCTTTATTAAGATAATTCTTACCCATAATGCCCCTCTCAGGTTCAGGACGCCACTCTCTGTGGGCTCTGGCCTCCTACATCTCAGGGAACACCACATTTCCAGAGTTTTCCGTGGTCTTGATGCTGGACGACATCCAGGTGGCCTACTTTGACTCTGAGACCGACCGGCTGACAAGAGTCGGTGGTGGCGGTGAGGAGGGGGCGGAGCTGGACCTGGGCCAGGAGGCGGTGTTTATACTGCGGGACATTTTCTCCAGCATGAGGAAGCGGCTGGCGCTGGTCAAACACCGCTTCAACATGACGGCGGCCCAAGTCCATGTCCAGCAGAGGCTGACGGGCTGCGAGGTGCTGCAGGACGGACAGCCGGCACTCATCATGTTCAGGGCAGGATGCCGACAGCCTGATGTACAACATGACGCACTTCACCTATGCTGGTGGCGACGTCTGGGAGATCCAGTGGGGTGCCGTGAAGAGGACACACTTCCAGGTGCTTTATTCAAACATCTACCTGCCTTTCTGTGTCAAGACTCTCAGACACCTCCTGGACCGGGAGAAGCGCCTTGTGACACGTCGGGTCCGTCCTCGGGTCCGCTTTATAACCAAGCAAGTGGTGAGCGGGGCTCAGGTCACCTGCCTGGCCACAGACTTCTACCCCCGCCATATCAACCTGACGCTGCTGCAGGACGGTCGGCCCGTGGACGAGAGCGAGGTGACCGGTGGTTCGGTGCTGCCGAATGGCAACGGCCTCTACCAGGTGAGGAAGACGCTGACGGTCAGTGAAGAGGAGCTGCAGAAGAAACACAACTACGCCTGTGCGGCCGCTCACCTGAGCCTGGACAACCGGCTGGAGGTGAGCTGGAGGGCAGAGTTTTCCCGCTCACACCGGATTCATGTCATCTCAGGTCCGGCCAGCCTGATGATCTCCGCCGTCCTGCTGATGGCGCTACTGTGGTGGAGAAGGAGGCACAGGAAGAGGCCATAGGGCGTCGCCACAGAAACACAGGCTGATGGAGGAACTGCTTCATATCCCCACAGGGACAACACATCAGGTGTGAGAGAGTCTGCAAGGTGTCATGTGAGCAGGTGATGTCACTGATAAGCTCCGCCCCATTGCCTGAAGAGGTAGGGGCGTGTGGTCTTTGGTTGCAATGAAAACCTTCATTAGCTGCTCTAAAGGGCTGCAAAAATCCCAAACAGCAAACAAATGGAAAAATGTTTTTTCAATTCATTTCTGAATTTGATTTCCAACATTTTGACTGTTGTGTTTTAATATGTGTTTGAAATATAAAATAATAAGTAATAATAAGCATGTTGAACACAGAGGACGGAGTGTGAACCCTTTTATCAATATTCACGTGAATTAGGACAGACTCTCTTTACAGCCTGTCAGTTTGTTCTCTGTTGTGTTGCCCCCAAGTGGACAGGTGTGGAATTGCTGTCTGAACATGAGTCTTCATCATGTTGACTGACCACCTGACTTTACTCTGCTCACTTTAAACAAACTGACATATTTTCATTTTTCAGTCTTTGGGCCTTTAACGCTTTAATCTGAATGTTTTCTAGTGAAGTGACACCCGTTTGAAGGACGATGACGATATGGATTCTTGCTTTGGGGCTGTGTGTATAACCTGTAAAGATTATTACACATATATTTGTTGCATTTATTTATCAGTCCACCAAACGGCTGCACTTTTATAATCATTGAAATCCGTTAACGTATTGCTCTTTAATTATGTGTGATTTAAAAAATGTCAGAAATCATCTGGATTTGTCCATGTTGACATTTTGATTTCACATCTGTCTATCTAAACTCTGCTGTAGATCAGATAGTTTATAAGTTCAGACTCAGATAGCCTTTATTATTCCCACAGTGGGGAAATTCACATTGTAACTTGTGTTTTAAAATAAATGATGTTCTATTTTTTTTTTTGTGATAAAGAAATTAGTTTTAAGTTTAATTTTTTCACCATCCTCTGACATGGGAATGTATTTCTCTTCAGAACTTGAATAAAAGGTAAAACCTCAGCAGTGTCCCCCATCATGTTAATCATATTAATAAAGGACTTGATGTCACTGACATCTTCATACAGCTGCCATTTACTATGATAATTATCAAACAGCCAAAACCAACAGATAGAAATGACTTTTTTCCACAACAATGATAAAACAGATAAAACATTGATAGAAAAGCTTAAAAACATTTTAAAGACACAGAATGAACTCAGCAGTCTTCAAGTCTGTGATTTCTTTCTTCATTCAATCTTGTTCTGAGTCTGTTTATAAAAGCTGACCAACAGCAGCAGGAACAGTTATAAAACCTCATAAAATGTGATTAAAATGACGTGCGTATGTGCTGGTGTTTCAGTAAATAGCCTCATCCATGTTGTCGTCACTGTCCCCTCCAAACTCTTCTCCGTTGTCAAAGTACGACATCACGTAATCCGTCTCCTGCAGACAGGAAAATGTTTCATTTAAAACATCAAAGGCTGAAGCTCTATTAATGATCTTATTACACATAACATTGTTACACATGAATAACATTATCACACATTAGTAACTCCTTCATATGAATGACTAAATCTATGTGTGTGTGTAAGAACATCTTATTGTGCACTAATAAACGCATTCATGAGTGTCTTTGAAAATGTTAAGTCTTGTTTGTTTCTCCATTCTCTGTCTGTTGTTCCTTTAACTGCATCATTTTCTTATTAATATCGATACGTGTCAGATTGATTTCTTTTTTTCTTTCTTCTAAATATTTTTGAACTTTGTTTTTAGGGAGCTTGAGACTCTTTCACTGCCAGCGACTGCTCGATGACATTTTTCTGCACATGACAATAAATTCTTGAATCTTTAATAATATTTCTCTAATGAAGCGATAATTACATATCGTTAGCCTCATAGCATAATTGCAAGTCATATTTTAAGGTTTTGAGAAAACAGGAAAAAACTTTTTTTTTTTGGCAAACACATAAGATTTTTTCATTTATACTGTAACAGTAAGCTTCATCAGATGTGTGCACAAGTTTCTTAAAAAAAGACACAATAAGGACTACATAACAAATAAAAGTGACTTAGGCAAATTCTACAGGAATTATGCCATGACTGAGGCATTTCTACTCTTACATACCTCTACATTACATTACTTGGTACTGGTGGGCCACTCTTGGTAGTACCGGCTTCAGTGCCTGCTTTTTGAATTTCCTGACCTAAATTGGTAACTGAGCAAGAAAGAGTCAGACCCAGTGGAACGATTCTTTGGGGATGCTGACTCGCTGAGGCAGGTCCTCCCAGTCAGACTCAAAAACTCACACCGAATTCTACCATCTGCCAAGTACTGGAGAGCCCGAAGGTCATGGACTGTGGGGTAACCAACTTTTCTACCTGGTTTGATGTTGGTGACATCGGCTCCTGATAACATGAAATCGTTGTGGTATACCTGTGGTGACTTTGTATGGGGATGGATGCAAACGTGCAGTCTCAAATATAACAATGTAATCACGTGGAGAGTGAATATCTGTCATGGTACGCCGTTCGATGAGGCTCTGCATGGAGTCACACTTCATTTGGGTCTGCAACCAGAGCTTTTTGTTCTATGGTGACACCACACCAGATCTAGGTATGTGATTGTAATGTTACATGAGATAGCCACAGCCATCACTCCAGGACTATAACTTTTTCGACGTTTTGGTTGGCCTCTAGGAGCGACTCAAAGTGACTGAAGCATGTAAAGTTTTGCATCTGTAATTTAGTTTTGTAATACATCATGCTCGCTTTTGTCTTGGGGCATAGAAGAACGCATTCATTCATCTCCTGACTGAAGCAGAAGAAAAGAAAGCGCTGCTGAGTGTTTTAACACAGTGAACCAGGTTAAATGAACAGATTAGCTATTTACATTAGCAACACCACTTCAACATACTTTGTTTGTTTGTTACCTTGTTTAAGTACACATTACATAACTCCTTTGATTGACTGAAAGTAAATTTACTGTATATATAAAATTGAAGAAATATGAACTAGGTTACCAGAATCAAAGAGAAGAGCCAATGCTTCACTTGCAGTCAGCTTAGTCCTCTTTTTCTCAGGATTTAGTATTTAGTATTTTTATTTAGCGTCAAAAATGCCAAAGTCAAAGAGATGACTTATGCAGATAGTGATTATGGAATGTAACAAGCACTCTGATTGGCTGAGGATATAGCCAGTAAGGCACAGTGCATCAGCAGCGTTAGGAGAGTAGAGTTAGGCAAATATCACAATTTGGCCAAAATATGACTTAGGCAATTATGCTATGAGGCTAACGATATTATTGTTCACATTACACATTAAAAACGCACACGAACGCTGATCATCATCATTGACATCCGTAACAAATGATGTGAGAGTGAATAGAACCAAAGTTCTTTCATAAAAATCTTTTTATAAAAGTCTCTCACCTCCTCAAACTCTTCCTCGTCATACTCTTCCTCTCCCTCGGCCTCCTCTTCCTCCTGTTTCTTCTTCTTCTCTCCTCTCCTTCCTCCTCCTCCTCCTCCTCCTCCCCCGAGCTGCCTCGATCCTCCTTCTTCTCCAGAGTCTGACACATGTTAAGGTGGAAAAGTTAAGTTGAGGTGGAATTATTACAGAAAAAGATTTCTGTGGAGCATAAATATTCAATGCTGCTTCTCTCAGTATGGACTCTGCAAGACCTGATCCCAGACCAGCAGACTGTCTCACCTCCAGTTTGAGCAGCACCTCCTCTTTTTCTTGAATTCTCTTCTTCTGACCGGACTGAACTCGACTGACAGCTGCTGGAACACCTGAGAGACAGAGCAGATCATCCATCAGTGAACACACCTGTCCATCAAATACCTGTCCATCAACACAGCCAGTGTACAATAATATGTTTATAATAAGTTTATTTGTGTAGCACTTTTCAAGCAAGGATCATAAAATGGTGGACAGGTCGCGGGTTCGTTGGACTGACACGCTGCCTGATGTTCAAACGGGGAGCGGACAAACGGCTGTTAAAGGTCCACCTGGTTGACAGGTGAGCAGGTCGCTTCATTATAAGGTGTGACTGAGCGCACCAAGTGTGTGTGAGGAGCGTTTCTTATAACCCGGCCTACGAGTCTGATGATACACCGCTGGTTAGTTACTGCGTCATCGTACGTATGAAGAAGCTCATTTGGCTCATTCAGTCCCAGTAACAGTAAACCTCAGCTACAGTACTAGTAAACCTCAGTTGTAATACTAGTTAACCTCAGGCAGTACTTGGTGACCTGACAGGTGATCAGCTAACTGGATAATTTGGTGCTGTTGATGCTCAACGTTCCACCAAAATTTAAAACAACCTGTTCTGAGGTTTGTAACAAGAATTTTATCTGTACTGTAAAACAAAGGGAGTGCTCATTTATACCAGCTGTCCCTGAACACACCATCCATCACTCATCAATATACTCAGGTTCAACTTTTGTTTCCCTGCAGAGCAGAGTGCATGTACTGTGTGCACTGCGTTTACTCAGAGTACTCAGACAGAGTACTTGTGTACTCACCGCCTCTGGCAGGTTTCCTAAGGTGGACTCTGAGTTCTTTAGGGAATCTCTTCCAGTCTGAAATGACAAGAACAGAGACGCTAATGTATACTGTAGTACACACAGACAGGACTGTAGTACACACAGACAGTACTATAGTACACACTGTAAAACATCTCATATTTGCTGGTTTTGGGTTATTAAATGTGAGTATTTTGTGTTTTTCTGTGTTTTGATGTTGATATCGTTGATGCTGTTGATGATATTGATGTTGTTGATATTGATGTTTTTGTTGATATTGATGTTTTTGTTGATATTGATGTTGATATGTTGTTGATATTGATGTTGTTGTTGTTGTTGATATTGATGTTGAGTCTCACCTGGGGTCCAGTCCGTCAGTGCATCTGTCTGCTCACTGCTGTGATATTTATCTGAGTATCTCTCCACATCTGCTGAGGAAACACACAGGAACAAGTTGTGTGTGTGTGTGTGTCTGTGTGTGTGTGTCTGTGTGTGGTGACCTCTGACCTCTGTGTGCAGCAGCTGGTTGGATGAAGCAGGGCAGACTCTTCATGGCTCCTCTGAATTCCTGTTTGAGAGCTAAAAGATACTCCGCCTCCTCCCCACCTGCCAGAGGGAGGGGCTTCTGCTCCATCACCTGGATAACACACACACACACACACAGAGTCAACTATATGCCCCAGCATGCACTGCTGTCAGAAACATCCAATCAGACATGTTGGATGTTTTTTCTGTCCTTGTGGTCAGACAACGACCCAGGTACTGAATCAGAAAACCATCACTGATCACTGTGTGTGTTTATATGTGTATGTGTCTGTTTATATGTGTGTGTGTGTGTGTGTGTATGTGTCTATGTGTCTGTTTATATGTGTGTGTGTGTGTGTAGATGTGTGTACAGATGTCTGTATATATGTGTGTGTGTGTGTGTGTGTGTCTCACAGGAAACAGAGGTGTAGGTTGTTGGATCGACGGAGGTAAACTGTCTCCTCTGTTGATGCCGACGGCCTCCACACTGAAACTCATCATCCTGCGGCCCCGCCCACAACCTCGACCCGCCATCCTCCCCTCGATACGACAGGTGAGACAGGTGGGACCTGCTCAGGGTGGATCCTGACAGAACAAACGGAGGATGGAATTAAACTTTATTGTCCAGCAGTGAGACTACTACAGTAATACTACAGTAATACTACAGAAATTCTATAGTAATACTACAGTAATACTACAGAAATACTCCAGTAATACTACAGCAATGCTACAGTAATACTACAGAAATTCTATAGTAATACTACAGTAATACTACAGAAATACAGTATACTACAGCTACAGTAATACTACAGCAATACTACCGAAATACTACAGAAATACTACTACAGATGGTCTGTGGTGATCTGCTCTGTCCTGGTCTGTGGTGGTCTGGTCTGTACTGATCTTGCTCTCAGGTGGTTTAAATGTATGAGTGATTCAACTCATTGATCACTGACGATACACAACTGACTGATTACCTGAGATGTATCGAAAAAGTAAATATTGATTATTATCAGTCTAGTCGTGTTAATAGGACACATATTGATCATGTAGACGCTGATTACTGATCAATACTGTTTACTCGCCTCTCTGGAGGTCAGTTTTCTTCTTCGTCTCTTCCGCCGCAGCGTCTCACATCGCGCCGTTAAAACGTTTCCTGTTTGCAGCGGAAGTGTTTTTAACACGATAAAACTCAATCAAACTCAAACTAAATGAGCCAAACTGAGTCAAACTGAATAAAACATGTTTGTTTACATCAACCAGCGCGCCATCAACACTTCTTCTTCTGCTGCTGCTGCGACTTCTTCTGTGGTGTTTCATTCGGCCCGCCAGCGCCGCCACCTGTCCGGTTTATATAATATAATATAATATAATATAATATAATATAATATAATATAATATAATATAATATAATATATATTTCCTTCCTCCCTTCCTTTCCTCGTGTCTTGCATCTTTTATTTCTTCCTCAGTTTTTCCTTCCTCATCTCTTCTTTTTGCCCACTCATTAAAGTTCAGCAGCTCCCCATTGACCTCGGTTGTGACCCCCCCTTACGTCACCTGACCTTAGGGCATATGCCCCGCCCCCTCACCGAGTCCCCGCCCCCCACTGTCCGTCCCTGTGGGGTCAGTTTGATTCAGGACTTCAGGAGGTTCAGCAGGTCCTCAGATCCACATCAGACCTCAACATTTCATTTTAGACATTTTCAAGTTAAAAGCTCAGTGATAGTGCTATTAATTGTAAATGTTTTAATAACATTATCAGACAGAAAAATAATTTCCTTTGGCTGCCACTTGAAGTTTCTCATGATTTGGATTTAAACTCACATGAAGATGCTGCTGCTGCTGCTGCTGGGACTCTGCTGCTCAGGTCTGACTCTTTATTTTATCAAGATGCACAGAAATACACACACACACGTATGTGCAGGTTTGAATGAAACATCAGTTATATAATAATATAATATAATGATAAAATGATAATGACCATACTTATATTACATTAAAGGAAAATTAAGAACAACAATGAACATTTATTAAGTGAGATCAGTTTTATGTGTCCACAAAGAAAAATGTTTAATTATTTTAAAGACTGAAACATAAAAAGTTATTTAAAAACACACAGAGAAGATTCAATACACATATTGGAATATATATTTAAAAACACCACAGCTAACACTAACCCTTTTACAAACTCAAAATAAATGAGTTTTGTCATTTGAACCAAACCCAGTTTCTTACAGCTGATTTGATTTGAATATTTATTTTCATGATTTTGTCTTTTTCATCAGAAAACATTCGAAGATATTTGTCTCTGAATTTATGTCATCAAAACACTCTGCAGACGATGAAAACTGAAAGGATGCAAAAACACAGATTTACAAGAATCTGTCTGTTCACAGCAAACATGTCACTGAATGTGTTTATTAAGTATTACTGAGTGTTATTAAGTATTATTGAATGTAATTAAGTATTATTTAATGTTATTAGCTTTATAAATATGTGGTTCCACTGTGAGAAAGATGCAGACAGACGGTCACACTGAATATTCATCATCCTCATTTTCATTCAGATGGTCTCAGTGTGTGTGTGTGTGTGTGTGTACATGTGTGTGTGTGTGTTTTGCTCTTGAACTTGAGATCAAATCAAGTTACAAAGAAAGGCCTCTTCACTGTGTGTGTGTGTGTGTGTGTGAGGAGTCCGATTGATGCTCAGTAGATAAATTAAAGTTAGCAATAACTTTCTTTGTCCTGGTCCTTGAGGCGGATCACTGAGGAGGCATCATGGAGCCTTAAAAAGTTTCCAGGAGTTTTTGAGGTTTTTCCAGGATGCTGACAGCTTCAGCTCCTTCAGACAACTTCATTTCCCCAGTTCAACTCAAGTCAGGATGCTAGCACCAATATTACCCAGAATTCCCTGCTGCTTGTCCATTTTAAATGGTTTTGAAAGAATTTGATTATTTCAGCATGTTATAAAAACCAGGACAAGTTTTTTTTTAACATTTTTATTGTAAACAAGTTCAGAAAAACCTGAAGCCAGCCAGAAACCTCTAATCAGAGCCGATCAGGGCTGATCAGGTCTAATCTAGTCAGGTCCTCCGTAAGGACTTGGCTGCCAAGTTCAAGTCCACCAGTCTATGGAGTGTGGACTGGTAGCTGGAGAAGGTGCAAGTTCACCTCCTGAGCACTGCCAAGGTGCTCTTGAGCACCAAACCTCAAAACCTGCTCAGGGCGCTCTGAGGGTGCAGCCCCCTCGCTCTGTCTCTCTGTTAGCAGCATTTGTGTGTATTCAAATTCAAAATTCAAATTTATTTATTTAGAGCCCAAAATCACAAACATTGTTTGCACTCGGAGGGCTTTACAATCTGTACAGTTGTGACACCCTCTGTCCTTAGACCCTCGAACCGAGTCAGGAAAAACTTCAAAAAAGCCTTTATGGGAAAAAGAAGAAACCTGAGGAAGAGCCACAGATGAGGGATCCCTCTCCCTGGGACAGGACAGACGTGCAATAGATGCCACATGTACAGAGAACATCATCATCAATCATATTATGGAATTATACATGAGTCGTAATAAGCTGTAGCTATACTGAGTTCATTGGTTTAGTCCATGTGTGAAGGTATCACAGGTAATGGAAATGAGTCTGTGAGTCCAGGTGCATCTCTAGATGTCCTCATATGGAGCTCTGGGCCACTCGACCTTCTCTCCACAGCACAGACACAGATCATGTCCCCACCAGGCCAGTGAACCTCAGACAGATGGACCACAACCAGAATCAGTGAGGAACCTGCAAGACTGGAGAGAACAAAGAGGACCGGGGCTCCGGCAGTAACATGCACTTTACAGGACATAAGAGTATTCACATTAACCGCTTTAACACTTTAACCAATTTAACTACTTTAACCAGTTTAGCCACTTTAACCAGTTTCTAAAAGTGACTCCAGTTTGCACTACTACCATAATATGAGTAAAGGAAGCAGAGGAAGAGGAAGCAGAGAGAGGAAGCAGAGGAAGCAGAGGAAGAGGGAGAGGTGCCCGATGCATCATGGGAGCCCCCGGCAGTCTAAGCCTATAGCAGCATAACTAAGGGCGAGCCTGTGCCCACCCTAACTATAAGCTTTATCAAAAAGGAAGGTTTTAAGTCTATTCTTAAACACTGACACTGTGTCTGCCTCTCGGACCCAGACTGGGAGCTGGTTCCAGAGAACAGGGGCCTGATAGCTGAAGGCTCTGCCCCCTAGACTACTATTCACTCTGTGTATGTAAAATTTATTACCAGTGTGAAAATAGTAATCTCCTTTGGGATTAATAAAGTTGTTTAATCTTAATCAGAACTGATCAGCTGGTTAATCAGCTGTTTTAACAGGAAGTGACTCAGCAGCTTCTTAATTGGCATCAATTAGACAATTAACACTGTCAGAGACACAGAGGGACATCTGTGGTGTATGTGAGAGGGGGGGCAGGGATCCTTCAGAGTCTGGGGGTTATTGAGGGGGTTGTTGGGGGGTCAATCTCCAACCTGCATCCAAACACTCACACAACGTTGAAGGATTTACTGCTGTTTGTCTTCTGTGGGGATCTGTATGAGGGGGGGTCATTGGTGAAGTTCATGGTCAAATTTGGGTGTGTAACAATGAACCATGGGGGGGGGACTTTAGGCTGCTGAACCTGAACTGAGACTCTCATGACCTTCAGGGGCCGAGGTCACCGTCTGTGGGGGCCGGGGGGGATTTTAGAGGATTTGGAGGGCAGGTCAGGGTGAAGGGGGGGCAGTCTGCTCCACTGTTTCAAATTAACCCCCCAAACACATATAATGAGGACCCAGATGGGAGGCGGCTGGATTTAATCCTGAACATGCAGCCAGAAACACATCAGAGTTCACATCAGCTGATCAGGACGGAGACCTGTCTGTCTGTCTGTCTGTTTGTCTGCCTGTCTGTCTGTCTGTTCTCCAGCTCAGTTCCTGATGTGATTCTGTTTGTTTGATCCACATTTGGCCTTCAGATCTGAGTCAGTTTGGATTTTAGTTCATTTGGTCAAAATTAGCTCCAGTTAGAGGCAGATGGATCAGACCTAGATCAGAACTGGGTCAGACCTGGATCAGTGTCCTTTAGATTTCACACGCAGGAACAGTATCTGAGTCGGTCTGCAGGTCCAGGACTCGGTGGACTTCTGGCACCAGTAAAGAAAAAGAATTTGACTGTGTCCATGTTCAGAAGATTAAAAAGGTTTGAGAGGGAGGCGGACACACGGCAGCCATCTTGAGTTTGTACATGTAGTCATTGTTTTTAGCTCTGTTTGAGCGATGTCACAGTCAGACTCTGATTCTGAGGCAGTTCTCCTTTTTCAGAACAGACAAACATTTCATCCTTCAGCCAACCCAAAAACTAAAATCACCACATTTAGAGAAATGTGATTTCAGCAGAGCTGGACGCACTAAAAAGAGACTTTGAGGAACAAGAACTTCATGGGGACGACTTGAACTTGAAAATGAGCCAAACTGAACCCAGACAGAAAACTGCAAAATATTTAAACGCTGAACTTCGTAATCGGAGCAGAACAATCGAACAAAACGAAGACGAGCAGCTGCAGGCTGACGAGGGGTTGTTGTGTTTTTTGGTGTTTTTTGGTTTTTTTTCGGAGGGGCTGTTGTGTCTGGGTTCACACTTTTGTTGTCATTATTGTCGTCATTCATACTATAGAGAGTGAATGTGGGGAGGTCTGGGGAGGTTTTTGGGGGGTCGAGGGTCCAGACGTCATGGCGGGTCCTGCTGCCGTCCTTCGTCTCGTTTCTCCTCCCACATCTGAAGACCAGCTGGGACCAGAACAAGGAGGGGGGTGTCTGCAGTGACATCATCATCTGAATGATGTGATGGGGGGGGGCCTGGGAAAGTCACCTCGGCCAAGTTTAAGTTGAAAAGAGACGATGGGAGGAGGAGGAGGAGGAGGAGAGACAGATGAGAGCTGAGTGCAGCTTCAGATCAATTCAATTCTGTTGAAAACTTTATTTGTAAAAACAAACTCAGGCCAAACCAATTATCAATATGGAGTTCATTTAAATCAAACCAATAATCAATACAAGGTTCATTTGACAAAACACCTTTTATTTTGAGACACCATCAATAATCACCTCATGGAGAACGCGATGGCGAGCTCAGTCAGCACAGCTTCACACGTTTGAGGCTTTTATTTTGTTTTCATACTCGGCAGTCCATTATTGATCGATCAAAGCATTTCATTCAAGTTTGATTAGGATAAATTACGTAAATATTAATACAAACTGTTAATCAATTGTTCAACTGGTGAAATCTCTGACTGAGAGACCAGCCCAGCTCCTAGTTCATGATCCAGATTACGACGAGAAGGTTTCTGTTAACCCTCAGTGCTGTCTGAAGGTGTTTTTTAACCCTCAGTTCTGACTGAAGGTTTCTGATCCTGAAAGGTGAACGATTGTTTCAATTCATCTGTGACATTATTCACAGTTTCTGTTTTCATTTTTCTGATCAACAATTATAATGCTTCTGTCTTATTGATCATCAACAGCTTCACCATCATTATCATTATCACCATTACCACCTTCATCATCATCATCCTCTGACCGTCAGTGAGTATTTCTGCTGTCTCCCCCTCAAATGTATTTTCTGCTGTAAAGTTAACATTCAGTTATCCAGTCTATCAGCAATAAATAAATGCATGAACAGTAAAAAGATTCCCAAAACAAAATGAATATTTATTTAATAAATAAACCAATAAACATACACATTAATACATGATGAGTAAATACATAAGATTCAAGATTTATATTTTACATGTGAACAATTCACAGGCTCCTCTAACAATGGTCAATAATATGTAGAAAGAAAATCACACACAGAGAAAAGGAATAAAAGCTGAAGTTATAGTAATAAAATATAGTATATGACTGAAATATACCACTAGAATCAATTTTGACAACATGAAATAGAATAGAAATGTAATACAACTAGAAATATGAGGCAGATGTGCTGAGGTGATAAAATTAACGTATGAATGATGTAATAATTTATTTCTTACCTGTATCAAGACCAAACTGTCTCACCTGGCCTCGTCTCCTCAGGTGTGGGTGGAGCCTCAGAGCTGGCCTTCCTCCAAGAGCCGAGTGATGTCATCGCTGTGAGGGACCGCCCCCTGTTGCTGGACTGTCAGGTAGAAGGGGAGGGGCCGATCTCCATCACCTGGAGACGAAATGGCGTACCCGTGGCAACCGGCGTCAGGGCAACAGTTCTCAGTAACGGCACGCTGCTCATCAGGAACTTCTCTAAGAGACGAGAGAGCAACGAGACGGACGCAGGAGAATACGACTGTGCCGCTCAGAACCGCTATGGCATGCTGATCAGCCGCAAGGCCAGAGTCCTGCTGGCATGTGAGTCCACCACCAACAACACACGCATACATGAGACCCAGACCCAGACCATCACCCAGACCAAGACCATCAACCAGAACCAGACCAAGACCATCACCCAGACCAAGACCACGACCAAGACCAAGACCATCACCCAGACCATCACTCAGAACCAGGCCGTCAACCAGACCATCACTCAGTACCAGACACTATCACCCAGACCATCAACCAGACGCAGACCAAGACCATCACCCAGACTATCACCCAGAACCAGACCATCAAACAGAACCAGACTATCACCCAGGTCATCACCCAGAACCAGACTATCACCCATAACCAGACCAAGACCAAGACCATCATCCATATCCAGACCATCACCCAGAACCAGACCAAGACCAAGACCATCACCTATAACCAGACCATCACCCAGACCATCACCCAGAACAAGACCATGACTAAAACAATTGCCCAGACCATCACCCAGACCCCCTACTCTAAACCTGATCAGACAAAATGTTGAGGTCCAAAACAGAAGCTGGTTTTCAGATCAGAGCTGTACGAGCACATGCACATTGACACACTGAGCAGCATGTATCATGTATTGATCTGATTGATCTGTCCCCCTCCCCCTCCTCCACTCCAGCCCTCCCGAAGTTCCTGTCTCACCCAGAGTCTGTGGCGGTAGATGAAGGGGGCGTGACCAGGCTCACCTGTCGGGTAAATGGGATCCCAGAAGCCAACATTACCTGGCAGAGAGACCGACGCCCACTAAGCACCGAGGACCCGAGGTAAGTTCACCCAGAGTCTGCCATGATGAACCGCCACGTTTCACCAGATACTGAACTACATGTTTGAAACATTAATACATGTGTTGGTACTTCACATGTGTTTAATAAATACTTGATGGATGCATCATATGTAACTGTATTAATGTGTTGTTAATGTGTATTATGTGGTGTGCAGGTACACCCTGCTGCCTAACGGTGTGCTGCAGATCACTGGTGTCCGGCGGACAGACGCTGGTTTGTTTCGCTGCGTCGCCTCCAACATCGCAAACACTCGATACAGCCACGAGGCCCAGCTGTCTGTCACCGGTAAGACCAAACTAAGGGTGAAATAAAGGCGCCCGTCAGGACCCGCTCTCTCTCTCTGTCTCTCTCTGTGCTGATGAGGTTTTCTGGTTCTGGTCCAGTTGCAGGATCTAGGATCTACCGAGAACCTGTCATCCTGTCTGGCCCTCAGAACCTCACCATCAACGTTCACCAGACCGCCATCCTGGAGTGCATCGCCACAGGAAACCCGCGTCCCATCGTGTCCTGGAGTCGCCTCGGTAACCACCAGAAGCCTTCTTTAGAAAAAATAATCAGTTAATCAGTTATTGATCCTTGATTGAAACTTGTCAGTAACGATGGTAACGTGTGTGTGTGTGTGTCAGATGGGCGGTCCATCGGGGTGGAGGGGATCCAGGTGTTGGGAACAGGTAACCTGATGATCTCTGACGCCACCCTGCAGCATTCAGGAGTTTATGTTTGTTCAGCTAACAGACCAGGATCCAGATCCAGAAGGACCGCGCTGGGACGCCTCATAGTACAAGGTAGAACACCGACACACACATACTCGAGTACTTTACGTGGTACTACTGCACATCTGTTAGTGTGTCTGTATGTTTATACATACACAGACACACACACACTCTCTGCTCCTGAACTTTAGCCTGCTGCTGTCTGACTCTCCATCCCCGACCTCTGACCTCTGACCCCTGTGTGTCAGTGTGTGTGTGTGTCTGAAGTGGCTCTTTTGTTATCAGAACTTCCAGAGTTTTCTGACATTTAATAAGCTACCGGAAGCTTTGAGAAGATTCCTGAATATTATTTACAAATATGCAGAAACCTTGAAGGACCTTTATGAACATTTAAGAAAACGAGGACACAAACAGTAGAAAAGGTTTCAGATCTTCTGTGTTCAGCTGCTGTTAAGACGGATCAGCAGTCAGTGGAGAATGACCTCTGAGGACCACAAACAGTGAATTTCTTCATATTTCATATCAAATATTATTAGTTGATCATCAATTCGATTGTGTGATGAAACGTCTGACTCCATCCAGCAGTTTCAGCTGCAGCTTGCTCTCACTGTTTGTGGGTGCGTTTGTTTCGTCTGCTGCTGGCAGACAGGGGAGGTGAAGGAGGGCTGGGTGGGGTCAGAGGTCACACAGGCTCATTGTGTGTTTGTGTGTGTGTTTCCCAGACTGAGAGCTTCATTAGAATCAGTATTAGCATGTGAAGGGTCCCACTTCACAATGAGGACTTTATTCACGGCGAGAGTCCGTCTGTCACACAAACGTCACAAACATTCAGGAAGAAATGTCAACAAACATTTATAAACATCCAGGAAACCACAACGATGACTTCCTGCCAGCTTCTGATTCTCTGATATGAACAGAAATTCATCATCAGACACTATTACATATATTACAATTCACGGAAAAGGTTAAAAAGTTTAAAAAAAAGAACAAAGGTTAATATTTTTAAAATATCATATTATTATTATCACATTTCACATTATTCTACTTACTTACTCTACTTATTCTATTCTGTTTTCAGCCAGTCAGGAGTCAGAAACTCAGACCCTGTGTGTTTGTGTGTTTGTGTGTGTGTGTGTGTTTTGCTCTTGAACTTGAGTAAGAGTGTGTGAAAGGTCGTCGTCTCTCCACAAATAAACTTTATTTCTCTGTTAATGAACCCCCTCCTCCTCTTGTATAGATAAATAGCTACTATTCACACCCCTCCCCTTTGACCTCTGACCCCCTCCCCTCCCGGTATGAAGGGGAGGGGCTCCATGGGGTTATTTTGGGTGACAGAGAACCTTGTGTGTATGTGGTTCTCCTGTTACCTTGGAGACGGAGCAGCCTGAGGCGAGACAGCACCTGTCTGTCTGCTGGGGGGGGGTCGGGGGTCAGAGGTCACAGTGCTGCAAACACAAAGAGAAGAAGTTCAAGTTCAGTTTTCTCATGCAGATCAGCTGAAAGTGTTTTAATGACATGATGGTCTGTTTCTGCGAGTCAGAGCTCTGCTGCCCTCTGCTGGACTCTCCAGGCAGTTAATACTACTGACAGTACTGCTGTTAACACTGCAGTTGATACTACTTAGTGTCATGTGCACAACAAATTACATCGAGCAGTAGCTGACAATAAAATTCTTAAGTCTCAAGCTCATCAAAAATATGTAGAAGAAAATCCATAGAAGTACAAAAAAATAGTTATAATACTAAAATTAATTAAATGTACTAAAGTAATAAAATAAAACATAGATGTAAAATATAAAATATACAACTAAATAAATATATAACTAAACAGATATATACAATAGAATAACACTGTTAACGGTTATGTGCAATATTTTAAGGTGCAGGCGGAGCACAACAGGAGTGATGGTGCAGTTAAAAGGAACAATCCAAAAGTTTTATGGCCCGCAGGATCTCTGAGCCAGACGGCAGCAGACAGAACAGTCTGTGATGGGTCTTTAATGATGCTGATGGCATATTAATACTGTTAATAATACAGATGATGGTGATGAAGGTGATGTAATATACTGACCCCCTTCTCCTCCTCTCCATGGTTCAGCTCCTCCAGAGTTCATGCAGTGGCCTCAGTCTGTCTCCAGACCAGCAGGGGGCAGCGCCATCTTCAGCTGCACGGCGTCTGGCGCCCCTGAACCGCACCTCATCTGGCTGAAGAACGGCAAACTGCTGACACCCAGTGGCAACGTCAAACTCACCAACGGAAACACGTAAGAACGTCAACATGAGAGGTTTGATGGTGACACACTCCTCTGCTTCATCTTCACACTCTGGAAACTCTGCGACTTCAAATAAAGTTCAGAAAGTTTGAACAAATGTTAGTGATGAAGATGATGCTCATCTTTGATCTCAGGTGGAAACAGCTGCACCTGCGCTCAGTGTTCATAGGTTTACACGTTAGCAACTTCTACAACCTGGAGCCCCTGAGGCCTGTGGAGCCTGTGGGACCCCTGAGGCCCCTAGTGTCCTGGTGTCCTGCACAGACTGAGGATCTGTTCTCTGTCTCCCCCTGCAGGACTCTTGCTATCACTCGTATCACCCCTGAGGATGAGGCCATCTATCAGTGTATCGCAGAGAACAGCGCCGGGACTAACCAGGCCAGCGCCCGTCTCGCCATCAGCCAGGGGCCTGAGCTGCCTGAGGCCCCGGCCGGCCTCAGGGCCACGGCCCTCAGCTCCAGCAGTCTGCAGCTGACCTGGGAACAGCCAGCAGAGCACATCAGCCAGCAGATCATCGGATACGTCCTTCACATCAGACGACTGGGTGGTAAGAAACCGAGAGGTCGAGATCAGACGAGGACGAGTAAGAGAGCAGAAGATGAAACAGTACCAGATCAGCAGAAGTAAACTGAGCTTAATAAAGATGAGAAGAGATGAGACATCAACATCTGTCTCTGCTTTTATGTTCATTTATAGTTCGGATGAATACTTGTTTCCCTTCAGTGAAAACCCTTCAGTCGATCGGTGCTGTGACCTCTGACCTTTGATCTCCTCAGAGCCGGACACTGCGGAGCTGCAGGAGGCCGTCAGTAAGACCACCTTTAAACACGAATTCATCAACCTGGAGGCTGCCACCACCTACTCCATCTACCTGAAGGCTTATTCTGCTCTGGGAGGAAGTCAGCAGTCCAACACCATCACCGCCACCACACAGGGGAGCGGTAAGTCCACCTTAAGCACTGCCAGCTGTGCTGGAACATGCTCCGACATTTTCAGGCCACTTCAACTTCAAAACAGTTTCAAAATAAGAGTCCTGTAATTGTTTGTGGTTTCTCACA
This sequence comes from Scortum barcoo, assembly GCA_023238725.1. Taxonomy (NCBI): domain Eukaryota; kingdom Metazoa; phylum Chordata; class Actinopteri; order Centrarchiformes; family Terapontidae; genus Scortum; species Scortum barcoo. The sequence continues at coordinate 267,955 of CM041546.1, read as the reverse complement.
GAAGTTCATCATGTAACCAGTCTGCGCTGTCTTTCCCACAGTTCCCACCTCTCCCAGTTTCTTCACTAAGGTCCTGAACCAGACGGCCATGCAGGTGTACTGGGAGCTTCCCAGTAAGCCGGGAAAACTGGAGGGCTTCCGGCTGGAGTACCGTGAGGTTTCCAACCCAAACATTCATGGACAGGAGACCTTCCCTGGACACATCAACACTCACACCATATCACACCTGGGTCAGTGAAGAAGTCTGGAGGCAGTCCAGAGAAATGTTGGAAGAGTGAAATGTTGTGAATGAATTCGTATTCGAATTATGTGACGCGTTGGGTGTTTCCTGAGATTGAGATGCTGGTTTCTTCCTGCAGAGCCGGCAGCAGTTTATGAGATCCAGCTGGTGGCATTTAACGGGAACGGAGATAGTCCGTCAAACCGCCGCCTGGTGTCTCTGACCGAGGGAGGAAATGCTCCAGCAAGTAAGAGCCTCCACATGACCTCTGACCTTTGACCCCTCTGAGAGTATGAACCAGTTTAACATGACTTTGCCTCCGTCAGCTGGTCCAACCTGCAACTGTGATCAGGCTGATGGATCGATGTCGACTCTGCTGGTCGGCGTCCACAGCGGCCTCGCCTGCATCCTCTGCTGCCTCCTTTTCATCCTGCTGGGATACAGACGCAGGTGAGACCATCATCATCACCTTCATCATCACCTTCATCATCACTTGATGATGTCACCATCTTCATCACTGTTCTGTGTTCAGTCTTTTCTGCAGGAAGGAAGTGCGCTGGGAGACTTCACCCACCCTGAATGATGTCAGAGGTCCTAAAGGTCACACACCTGAGAGCATCGAGCTCAGCCAGGTAACACATATCGCTGTAGCAAGTCCACAGCACGGACTCACAAATTGACACATCGACACGTCTTATTGGTAATATTTATCTGGTTCGTGAATGTTTGGGTTTTCACGCAGCTGGTGAAGCTCTGCTGATGTAACGGAGCCTCTCAGTGAAAAACAAACAGCTGATTGATGAAGCTGCTGACAAGATGTCAACATGAGTCCTTTCCATCACGCTTGGTCTTTGTGTGACGTCACTGTTTTGGCCAGTGCTGGCTCCGCTCACAGATCAGCAGACTGCAGGTGACTCAGGGGTCACTGTTAACCAGAGTTTTATGAATGAAACATACAGAACCTTTAATATCTTCTTTTAACACATTCAGAGTTTTAATATGGTTTTACCTGTTGCCTGATGTAGACCAGCTCTCTCCTCTAACCCCTGGCTAAACCTTACTTTAACCTGAAACCAGGTGTAAACTGTACCCTCAAACCGATGTGTGAAGAAGTGAGGTCTAAATGTCCTCACAGAGATAGACATACAAACACACACACACACACACACACACACACTAAAGTGTTTGCTGTAATGAGGGTTAAAGTGACAGGTGATAACACCTTCCTCCATTATGACTCATCACCTGTTTCTATGAGTCCAGGTATCCGTGGCAACCACACTGTTGCCGTGGCAGTAACACCCACACAGTTACCAGCCGATCTTGATCATTTGACTCAAATGTTTCAGTGCCAGTCACCTGATTGTTTCCACCTGTTTTACACCTGTTTACCTGTCAGTCTGCAGTAACATGAGAGACACTGCTCACAGATAAACACATAAAATACATCAGTACTAACAATGTTTAGTGATAGTTTTTTTTATTTGAGATCTGGACCTTCATAAAGGGTCCAGCAGAGTCCAGCTGCTATAAACCACCATCTGGAATTAATGAATGAATGAATAAATGAATGAATAAATGAATTTCAGTCCTGACACATAATAATAACACAATATAATAACACTATAGACAGTGTAGTCAAAATCAACATTGTAAATTCAAATCTTATCAACATACATACATACGTACATACATCCTCAAATATGTACATCTCCTACATCTCCTTTTACTCCCCTTTTTAGCTTTTTGAATAGTAAACTTACAAGTACCTCCCAAATCATAATAACTCTTCTTTACTAAAAAAAATTTTTACACCATCTGGAAGTGACTTTGATTTGGCTCTGAACATTATTTTATAATAAATTAACAACAATTTATTGAGATCAAACCAAATTTTGAGGATTTTCAATAGTGTTCAAAAGTTCCTTTAAATTTTTACCAGAACAACATAAATATCAGTATCATCTGCATGAAGAGATGAAAAGTTGAAAAGTTTTAGACCAATCATCGAACCCTGCGGTAGTAACAGGTGATCTTCCAAAACCTGAGCATCATTGATTTGGACACATTGTTCTCTGATTTCTATGTAACTCTTCAACCAGGAACAGGCTATAACTCTTATCCTATACTTTTCCAACTTTTTCAATAACTGATTGTGATCTGTGCAGGTCAATATAAATATTAATGGAACTGCCTTTGTTATTTCTTCTACCACCTCCATTACTGCATAGGTAGTAGTTCTGTCTTCTCTAAATCCATACTGCTTTCATTCAATAATTATTATATATCTATATTTACTAATGCACAAATCCAACTGTTTCAAAAATAATTTCTATAATATTTTTGAAAATTGAGGATTAAGGGAAACTGGCGTATAGTTCTCCATAAGGTACTTATCACCATTTTTAAATATTGGTCAGAGGTCTCACAATAGAATCAATGACTTCTTTAATAATTACTATGTCAACGGAATTTATATTTGTTGAGCTTTTATCTTTGAATTTCCTTAATATTTCAGTTTGTTAATGTTGTATAAAAACTATCAATAACAAACTTAATTGATGAAGGCTCTTATTTTGGTAGTTCACAGAGGACCCATGACATCATTAGCATCATGATCTAACAGTGTTCCTGTCTGCCCCGCCCACAGAGATGTGACTCCGCCCCTCCTCCTGTGATGGTAATGGTTGAACCGACTTCTCTCATTCAGCCCGGCACAGGCACTGGATAAAACATGACAGATCCTCCTCCTCCTCTTCCTCCTCGTCCTCCTCTTCTTCCTCCTCCTCCTTCAGCTTGAGGCATCCTCTCCTCCTGACAGCCTTACAGCCACTTCAGCCTTTATGAATGAGAGATATTTGAGATATTTGAGATGATGATTCTGTCTGAGGAACATTCAGAGAGCATCTGATGTCACAAGGGAACAAAAACCTTCACCATGGAAACCTTCACAGATGTCCTCGAGCTTTGACTACAATTCATGATGATTTCGTCTTCAGACTGAAACCAAAGCTGAATTCTGATCAATCAATTCTTGATCTTTGATCATATGACTCCAGTAGGTTCCCGTGTGACATCAGATGCTGACATTGTAGCGTTCTGGATGCTTCCTGTTGAAACCAAAACCTTTTTCCTAGTTTGGGTCATTTTGAGTTTGTCGCCATTGGTGCCATGGTTCCTGAAATGATGAGGCCTTCCACTGGTCCGACCAGAGACCAGGTCCTCAGAGGACCCAGTGTGGGCTGAGTTGACCTACCTGAGCAGGAGTTTGTTTGTCCTCTGGGGCCCAAAGCCAAAGGGATGTATGATTTCTCTGGTCAGCAGGTGACTGTACAGGATGTTAGCTCTGCTGTCCTTTAGCCTTTTAGTGTTTGTTTGTCTCACCGAGTTCGCCTCAGATCAGGATGTAGAGGAAGCCAACAGCTGGTTGTTCCCCCCTTCCTCCCTCCCTCTCCACCAAACTCTTTACCTCCAAAGAGAGCTACCTCAGGCTCAACGCCAAACGCCTGAGCTACAGGCCACCGTTAGCCTCCTGCTGCTGGTCAAGCTAACCTACCTCAAAACCAAAAGGCTCCTCTGGGCCATTTTACCATTTCTCTGACTTTATGTGCCAACACCGATGTGTGCCTGACTGTCACCCAGAAAACCAGTGAACTCTGAATGTTGCTTGACTGAACTCCAACGATGGATCAGTCCATCGCAGTCCCCCTCAAAGAGAAGCTGACCGAAGGAAACCACAGATCTCAGCTGTCTCTGAGTTTGTGCTCCTGTTTGACTGACACTTCCTGTCTGACTACAACAACTTCCTCCAGTGCTGCTTCCAGGGCCCAAAAATCTGTTTCAGATCTTCTCTCTCACATTAGTAAGAAATCTTATTGTCTGAGCTCCCTAAAACCTCTTCTAGATCCTTCTTACCTTCTTAGGAACAAAACTCTGGTCCAGATCTGAAAGTTCAGGGTGTTAAAATCCTCTTTTTAAGGTCCAGTACCTGATCCAACCTGACTTTCAAGGGTCAAAACTTTATCAGTTCTCAGGCGCCACAGCAGAGAGACCTGCTTCAAAGAGTAACTTCTAGGCCCCAATAAGTGACCACAGTCCTTCAGCATTCCAGCAACCTGATCCAGATCCACCACCAAAGTCTTTGTCTCCACAGACACCGGTCTGTTGAACAGTTGTGGTCCTGAAGTTCTCCGGGGATGTTTGAGATTAAACCTTTAACATAGCTGACCGTCTGTAAACAGAGGAAGCATCTGTCCTGGTCGTCACGGAGTCGCCTCCTCCTCTGCAAATGAAACGAGGAGTTCAGTCAGTCAACACCTGAGACAAACAGGTCAACCAGAAAAGTTTGGACACTCAAGCCGTCTCAGACGCCTCGCCCCTTTTCTGTCCTGAGTTTTAATGATAGTTTTTATGTTTTTTTATGTTTTATTTTTACGGAGGCAGCCACTTCCTGTCAACTGTCACAGGTGAGCGCAGCCTCGTCAGCCATGTTTAAATTGACCTCTAATGTCTGATAATGTCTGAAAGTAATTCCTAAACTTTCTCGTAGAAAAACAGCAGTTTTCTGTAGAGTTTCAGCCAAACTTCCAAATATTCTTTAAAAACAAGCTGAACGACCTCCAAAGATAAAAAAATACTTTTTCACTATTTTCTGTTAAAACTGTTTGTTTTCACTTCCTGTTTCCAGAGTTGAAGAACAAACAAAACCAAAAGAGATTCTCATTTTCACATTTAATATTTCAGATGAACACTTTGGAAAAAAAGTGGATATATATTTTCATAAATTTTAACATGAAGAGTTCTGTGTGTCAGGACGAGCCAAAAATCTGAATTATAGGAACATTTTGACCAAAAGATCAATAATGAGTCTGAAATACAACCTCAGAATTTAAAGCTGCAGAGTCTGTGTTCAGTTTGTGGTTGAAAGTCTTTACAGCTTCTATCTCTGCTACCGACAGTGATCCGCCTGTCCCCCGAGAACCCCAGACCTCGAGAACCCCAGAGCCCCACACATCGAGTCACAGTCTGAAATTTTCACATTGAGGCAGTTTTCCACTTGCATGAAGTCACATCCACATTGAGACTCATTTAGTTACATCACGTCGTGTTGGGACAAAAGTTATATTCAGTCACATCTCATGACTCATGGGTTCTCCCCGCTGTCCTCAGGGTCAAAGGTCACAGGCCACTGTCAGGTCAGAGAAACAAGTGTTTCTAAAAACATAAAAGTAGAGAAAACTAAAATGTGCATGAATTTAATATCAGCTGTTCTTTTTCGAGAACTTTCTTCTTTCTGTTTATTCTTATTTTTCCGTCGCTGCCATTCGGTGGTGAAGAGGAAATTCTGCCAAAATGAAAACCTGTGAAGAATACCATTTAAAATGTCTATTATTATTGCTAATAATATTATGATTATTACCATTTTACTCTTCTGTTTTTATATTGTTTGACTTTTTGAGTATTTTTGTTGGTAGTTGAACTATGTGAAAATGTTTCTAGACTTTAAGAAATGTAGTGTTTTCAGCTAAAGGTAGAGACTGATGAAACTCAGGTTTCATTTTTCAGTCTTATTTAATAAGAAGCCACACGTGATTTCAAAGCAATTTTCTATACAGACGTTCAGTGTTGTTCCATATAAAAATCTGATTCTTCATTTAACTTGAGACTGTCTCAGCCTGTCGACACGCTGTAGAAACTAAAGCTAAGATGTAGAGATGATAGTGACTGAAGCTAGAACCAATGAGAAAAGTGATGCTTTAATGTTTCTTATTTCTTTTCTCTCTTTATTTTCATTATGTGTCATAAAAAAACAAACAGAACAGAAACATGAAGAGTTTGATCCAAAACCAACACCGGTTCTGTTCACATAGAATCAGTTTAAACAGTTTTTGTATGAAGTTTGGTTTTCACCATCCTCAAAGATTCATGCTGCCAACATTGATGAATGACATTTGATGAACTCTTCTGTGTTTCTGGGAAGATTTCTTTCTGCTGTTTAGACACATGAAAACCAAATAAAAGTAAATTGACATAGAAAACAGACGTCTTGTTATTTATTGACTGACAATGAAAGACAGTAACAGATGAACATATGATCTTTATATTTAGATTTGTCTGTCACAACTATCAAATTATTCACCACAAACTTCAAGTGATGATGAAGTGCAACACCTTTTGTTTGAGTCGTATAAACTGTTCTTGTTTTTTTAGGAAAATCATACTCAGCTCAGTTTATTTCAGATTTATCTGTCAGTGTAAGATAGAATGAGAAAAAAGAATGAAGTGATGGATTATAATGTGAACTACAGTCATCGTCCCTTTGAATAATAAGTTAGTTAAAACAGTCTTAGGTCAGTTCTTAGTTGCGTGGTTCTTCCTGAGTCTCTCAGTCCTGCTCTGGTGTATCTGGATCTTCTTCTCGACCTCAGCAGGAGAAAAGCTTGTTATTAGGGTGTTTGAGATCTTTAATGATCCTCCCAGACTGAGTCTTACACCGCCTGGTGTAAACGTCTTTATGCGGGGTAGAGCACTGCCTATGATTCGTTCGTCCAAACGAACCTCTCTCTGCGGAGCCTTGTGGTTCTGTTTGGTTCTGTTCTCGTATCAGACGGTGATGTTCCCTGTCAGGATGTTCTCGATGGTGCAGGAGGAGAAGCTCTTCAGTGTCTGAGGGGATATCCAGGATTTCCTCCAGCGTCTGAGGTGAAGATACAGAGATACCTGAAGCTGTCCGCCCTCTCCGCCGAGGACACGTGGACTAAAGGGGGTAGTTCCTCCTCTGCTGCTTTCCAAAGTCCACTATCAGCTCCTTGGTCTTCAAACATTCAGGAGGAGGTTGTTGTCCTGACACCAGCAGGTCCTCTACCTCCTTCAGGTCTTTGTGACCTGTGATCTGGTTCTTCTTTAACAAAACTCATCATTAGCAGGAAACTCATCAAAGAGCTGCCAGAAAATATTCAGTGATCATTCATATTAATGTGAGGTCATGATGAAAGTCACACTCATTTATTTCTTATTTTTGCTCTTTGTCAATATAATATAGTTATATTTATTAGTACAGAGACTGTGGCTGTGATGAAGTCTGCAGCCTGTTTATTTAACACATATTTACACATTTACTTTATTAAATGTTGAAGATACAAGTCTCAGGTTTCCGGGTTTGTTCTCAGAGAACGAACTGTCACCAACGCAGCTGCTGATTGGCTCTCAGCTCTGACCTCATTGATTAACTTCAGGTGCTGATTGGCTGTGACCATCAAAGGTCAGCATACTAGGATATCTGTTATCTGTCTTCACTAAACTAAACAAAGGTGTTCACATGACGCTTGTTATCAGAGTTTCTCAATCTGACTGTGAGCATGGACACACAAAAGGGGCAGAGTCTGCAGCAGGTGACCAATCAGAAACATGGTGAATGAAGAAGGTGAGCACAGACGATCTGAGAGTACCAGAGCTCAGCGACTGTGAGTGTGGAAGTTAACAGGTGTGCAGCAGCCTTGTATATGCCATGCGGTTGTTAAAGCCAGAGGAGGGTTTAAAGAAAGCAAAGTCTAAGCAAGAAAAACTCAAATACCTGATAATTATAGTAAAAATGTCTTCTGATAAGTTACTTTTATATAATAATCATGTTTATTTTGTTGCAAAGTATACAAATGAAACTATCATCTTTTTCTGTACAAATTTGATCTTGCTTCCAAACTTTTGGCCTGTAGTGTACATTCACCTGTTCTTCACATGTTCTCATGTTGGACACTTTCAGCCTCGTTCTCGGTGTCAAACTCAGCAAACCAAAGCTGAAAGCAGAACTTAGATCTTCAGTCCAACAAGTCCATCAAGTCCAAACTTCAGATCTTCAGAGTCTCTGTTGGACGATGATATCAGGACACTGAAGCTCTGAAACTGAAAACTAAAACGAGCAAACTAACACGAGTTGATGCATCCAGTCTGTAAGAAGAGACAACATCTGGCTCCAGAAGCTGACCCAGATCAGACCTCAGACCAGAATCTGGATCATCATCAGAGAGGACCCCCCTCAGAGAGCCTCAGGATCCAGCTCCACGAGGGCTCCAGCCATTGGTCAGTTTACAGGACAGCAGGTGAGCAGCATCAGTTACCGTGGCGACTATAAGTGTGTTTCTCTGGCTTCCTGTATCATTTCAGTGTGTCCCTGTAGTTCTCCCTCCATGCAACTATTTAACATGACCATGTGAGACATGTCATTTCCATTTGCTAATGCTAACCCTGTATACTGTAGGGAGGAGCTAACGTGAGCCTCGGGTGAGTGAAGTCTCTCACACACTCTACTTCCCCCTTCAGACACATGATGGATACTTTCATCGACTCTTCTCCCTTTCTTTGATAATCAACTCAGCCCAGCCCTCACCTGTTGTTTGACCTGTTGTTTCCTATAACCCTCAATATATACCAGAAACCTGCTCTGCTCAGAGAGAATTCGACAGGCTTGCTGTGAACTTCTGTCTGTGCTGCGCAGTGAATAAAACTAATCTGAACCAACCACAGAAATGGACCTGAAAGAATCTTTGTCTTCCACAAAGTGAACTACCAACATGAAGTTACCTCACTAAGCTCAAATGCTGCTTCATAGTTCAGGCCTCTGGAGTGTGTGCGTGAACACTGATGCATGTAAACACATAAGATTCAGTCCCATTGGCTGCTGACCGGCCCCTGACCTAAAAATAATAATAACAATAATATTAATAACAATAATAATAATAATATGAGAGAGTTTGGGTGCAGTAATCTATGTAGGAGGCCTGAATGACTCCTCTAACCACACCCAGGAGTGATGTCACAGCGTACTGGAGTACATTGTGATGTCAAATGATGACAGCATTTTTCTACAGAGCAGATTTACAGGAGTAAATGTGACAAGGAAACAGATCCACTTTTACTCGATCAAACGTGTCAATGCTCTGATCTGACTGTGACACACTGACTGAGAGACGATCAATATGGATAGAGAATCAATAGATCAGTGAGTAGAAACATCTGAGTCACTTCAATAGAGATGAAGAACAGATTTTCTAAAACATCAATTTACAAATGACTTAATGTTAAACCTAATAATAAAGACTTTATTTTCCTGTTAACGCTGCAGGAAGTGAGTCCTGATCCATCTTTTTCAGGAATGTGACATCATCTAATTCCTGTTCTCTGATTGGCTGCTGACAGTCTCCTGCAGCTCTGTGATTGGTGGCGGGGTCTGACTCGTGCTCCCCGCTGTGAGGACCCTGCCCGGTGGACAGTCGGTCCAGAGATCGTGGCGAGGAGTCGCTCCTCGTCCTGCGGCAGCAGGCAGCGAGGTCGGCCCTGAAGGACGGTGTGAAAAAGCCGTAGATGACGGGGTCACAGCAGGTGTTCAGGTTCCCAAACACAAAGAGGGCGTGGTGAATGTACTCAGGTGTGACGCTCAGCATGTTTGGCTGGAACCAGTACCAGATCCCCAGCAGGTAGTACGGAGTCCAGCACACCACGAAGGACAGCACGATGACCACTGTCATCTTCAGAGTCTTCATCCGAGCCTTCGGGATAATGTCAGTGCCACTGCGACGCAGGTATGACTCACCTGCTGAGAGAGGAAGGGGCTTCATGAGTGACTGTCAGTGATGTCACAGCAGTGTAGTACAGGTGTGTCACAGGTGTGTCTTACCTTTGTCTCTCAGGTGCTGCAGGTGGATGTGCAGCAGGATGCGGCTGTAGCAGCAGCTCATCACCAGCAGGGGGACGACGTATAGTGTGGTGAAGTGGAACATGTTGTAAACGGTTTCCTGCCAGCGGTGGCTGAAGCTGCCGTGAGTCGCACACTGAGTGAAGTCGATGGCCTCCACCCTGACGGCCTGGAAAATAAACAGCTGCAGGGAGACAGATGGAGGTCAGAGGACTCAAAGAGGGAATTGCTCGTATTAGCACTGATATTGATCATGTGAGTCGTGTAGTGAGAGAGGAGCTCACATTTCTGTTCCTCTTCTTTGTTCAGTTTAAAGACAGATGTTTGACAGAGTTTAGACCAAAACACTGCTGGAGTCACAAACAGCAGACATGGAAAACAAACCAGACATCTCACTGATACGATCATTATGTTGCTGAAACACGGACTCAAGCCTCACTCTGTCTTATTTCAGTTTTCCAATAAAGAGACAGAACACATGCAGGTCCTGCTGAAACCAATCAAACTTGTGAATAACTCAGATGTTGATCTCCACGTGGTACTAATGAGAGTAAAACATACTTCATACAGGACAACATACTTCATGCTGCCCGATAACTTCTGACTGTGCTTCTGTTGCTCAGTACAACTAAAGTGCTTGTTTCAGCTCTGTTTCCCAGCTGGTGGCCTCTTAGCGTTGTTAGCATTCCTCATAGAAACCAAGGGGAGCAGTTAGCCCGAGCTAACAGCAGGAGGCTTCACACATTTAAGCTCTCCATCAGAAACCAGAACATTCCTGCAGGGATTTATGAGAGTGAGCCAACTGCTTCCACCAGCTTCACAGGACAATAATATAAATCAATACAATACAATATAATATGTTACCTGTGTTACCTGTGGTGATGTGTTACCTGTGTTACCTGTGGTGATGTGTTACCTGTGTTACCTGTGGTGATGTGTTATCTGTGTTACCTGTGGTGATGTGTTACCTGTGGTGATGTGTTATCTGTGTTACCTGTGGTGATGTGTTACCTGTGGTGATGTGTTACCTGTGTGTACCTGTGGTGATGTGTTACCTGTGTTACCTGTGGTGATGTGTTACCTGTGTTACCTGTGGTGATGTGTTACCTGTGGTGATGTGTTATCTGTGTTACTGTGGTGATGTGTTACTGTGGTGATGTGTTATCTGTGTTACAGTGGTGATGCAGCAGCAGGCTAAGGCTCCAGGCCAGCAGCAGCATGCGTCTCTGTTCCTGTGGTGCGCGCTCAGAGCGTCCAGCGGGTGCAGGATGGCGTGCTGGCGGTCGAGACTGATGACCACAAGGATGAAGGCGGAGGCGTGCATGGCGAACAGCTTCAGGAAGCAGAGCAGCTTACACAGCGTGTCTCCTCCGTACCACTGCACCGTCACGTTCCACATGCCCACTGCGTCAAGAGGCATCACCACGAATGTCATCATCAGGTCGGCTGATGCCAGGCTTAACATCAGCGGCCGCAGGTGGGACGCCAGCCGCCGGCCACGCCCACGCCACACGCTGGCCAATAGGGCGAGGTTACTGCCGGCGGCAAACAGAAAGAGGACAAAGGTCGCTATGCGACACGAAACTGAGCAGCCCGGGTGAAACTTGGAGCCTCCCAGTCTGTGAGAGGAGGGAACTCAGAGGTGTTGGGAGGGGGCGGGGCCACATCACTGGTGGGTGGAGCCTGTGACAGCCTCATGACTGACCAGTTACCTGACATCCTGCATAGAAGAAGAAGAAGGAAAAGGTCATGATGTCACATTTTTACCAAACTTACATATACTCACAATCACTTCACTGTTTATTTCACTGTTTTTCACTTTTTCTACTTGAGATATTATATATTTCTTATAAGTATATTCTCAGGCACATCCTCTATGTGCAGGTATAATTAGAATTATAGTTATAATTATTCATCTTTAGATTTTTATGCTAAATATCTTTTTTTTTATCTTATTCTATGTCTTGCATTTTCCTACTATTTATTTATTTTCCACTGTGTGTCTCGCTGCTGTTACGCTGTGAATTTCCCCACTGGGGGACTAATAAAGAAAATAAAGGAAATATGAAGGAGGTCCAGATACTTGATTAGCCTAGCTTAGCACAAAGACTGGGATTAGGGGGAAACTGTTAGCATGTAGCACCATCAAAAGAAAAAATGCATTTCACATTTTTCTTCATCAATAAACTCAGTGCAGAACTTCCTTTGGAAATCTGCTGTCTTAAGTCCTCACTGGATCATATAAATCTCAATAAATATCAGATTGAACACAAAAGATTTAATAAACCGGATTATCCTAAAAATGAAAATATAGACTGAATCAACAAAGATACCTCTCATCTCCAGCAGTGTGTGATCATTGATCTGTATCTGCATGACTCTGATTATCGATCATCGATCTTTGAAGGAGGAGGGAAACCAATGTGTGCTTACAAACAACCAACAAACCCTGATGGCCAGGAAAACTATGAAACGAGCTACCTTTAAATCAGATTAAATTAACTAATTAAGACATTTCTCTGACTCACAGAGTCTATATACTTGTATATCTATGACAGGAAATCCCTTGTTTCCAGATGCTAATACTGAACTGCAGCAGGTACAAAGGAACAACACAGGACCTAGGATGGAACCTTGTGGAACTCCAGAGGTGAGATAGTGATTTAAGGCAGTCACTCCAACAGTTAGCAATAAAGAGCTCATGCTAACTGCTGTTAAACCACAATGTCTCATTTTAAAGCTGTTTCTGCACCCAGCCAACAACTCATCTGCTAAAACAGTTTATCGTCTGCAGTGAAGTGAAGGGGAGACAACATGCCTCAAAGGTACCAGTCTCAAATTAGGGACACTGCACTTTCATTGCAACACACAAGGCCAGTGTCTGAAATCAAGATGTCCCGACAGGCTCAGGCTCCAAGGTAGTTTTAGTGGATCAGTGAGAAAACATTTGATTGACTGTTTATGATGTTCAGTGGGAACGATTTGCCCGGGCACACTGACATGATGTGTGTCACAAGGCTCGATCCTCAGTCCTCCTTTAAATGCTTCCATCAGGCCAACATATACAAAACTACAAAATAAAATGCCACAATTAAGCAGACAGCACTGACAGTAATTTACAGACTGACTCAGTGAAGGTGTCCCTGTTTGACTGAGGCGGATTCACATGCTGAGCTCTGATTGGCTGTTTGCAGACCACCTGTCTATTTATCTACCAGCCAACAGCCCATCAGCTATTATTGTGACAGAAACTTCCTGTCTGTCTGTGCTGATTAAAGATCATAGATAAGAGTCTTGTTAAAGCACAAAGACTCTGTAGAGAGCTGGAGGAGTTACCATGGCAACTGATTCACACTGACCAACGAGGAATCAGCTGATGAAGTGAAGCAGTAACCAAACAGTTTCACCTGTTCAGGTTTGAATCCACTAAAGATCTCAGCCAATCAGTTACCGATCCAACTGATCAGAGAGAAAATACAACCGTGGATCAACTATCTGATTAATATTCACATAATATTGATTATTCTGACACACAAACACACACACACACACAAGGGCACAAGGGTCAGGTTGCAGCTCTGAAGAGTGTGCAGTTATTTTTGGCAGCGTGTGTGTGTGTGTGTGTGTTCAAGATGTCACCTTGGCAACCTCCACCTCTCTGCAGACCCGCAGAGTGTCAGGCCCCTCCTCCTCACCTAATTGGCTGAAATGAATCAAAGTAAAGTAATAACATTCATCACCCACACAGCTTGCTGACTGAACACAGTAGAAACATGAAGCAGCTCAACAGTGTGAATCATCACACAGACGTGCAGGTCTGATAAAGCTGATCCTCATCAAACCAACTCTACCACAGACACGTCTGATCCTGATCACACCTGAAACATTAATAAAACACATGAAACCACTTTAAAATACAAGAAAACAACTAACAACTTGTTTATTCAGGAAAAGACAAAACGGTTCAAATCTGCCTCCAGCTTAAATCAATTATTAGTTGAAAGAAGAAATATTTCAGATCAAAGTGTCTGAGTGTCAAACAAGAGAGTTTCATCATGAAGAGAACAAACATGAAGTAGAAAGCTTCTCCTCACTTTGTTTCTTATTAAAGGAACTGCTGCTTTATTATCAGAGTCGGTGTTTTTACCTGATCAGCAGCTCTGAACATCACTCAGGTCGGACTCCTCCGGTCTCCTCCTCATCTTCTCTGTCCTGAAGAACCCAAAGAACCTGAAGAACCTGAAGAACATGCAGAACAGGCGCTCAGATCTGGATCAGTTCAGGTTCCTGTTGAGAGGCTGATGAGAAACCTGCAGACTGCAGCACAGGGAGGAGGAGGAGCTCCGAGCGTGTGTGTGTGTGTGTGTTGTGTGTAGAGAGAGAGTGTGTGTGTGAGAGAGAGAGAGAGAGTGTGTGTGTGTGTGTGAGAGTGTGTGTGTGTGTGTAGAGTGTGAGAGAGTGTGTGTGTGTGTGTGTGTGTGAGAGAGAGTGTGTGTGTGTGTGTGTGTGTGTAGAGAGAGGTGTGTGTGTGTGTGTGTGTGTGAGGTGTGTGTGTGTGTGTGCTGTGTGTGAGTGTAGAGTGTGTGTGTGTGTGTGTGTGTGTGAGAGAGAGAGTGTGTGTGTGTGTAGAGAGGTGTGTGTGTGTGTGCTGTGTGTGTGTGTTGTGTGTAGGGGGTGTGTGTGTGTGTGTGTGTGTGTGTGCTGTGTGTAGTGTGTGTGTGTGTGTGTGTGTGTGAGAGTGTGTGTGTGTGTGTGTGTGGTGTGTGTGTGTGTAGAGTGTGTGTGTGTGTGTGTGTGTGTGTGTGTGTGTGAGGTGTGTGTGTGTGTGTGCTGTGTGTGTGTGTGTGTTTGTGTGTGTGGAGAGTGTGTGTGTGTGTGTGTGTGTGTGTGTGTGTGTGTGAGAGAGAGTGTGTGTGTGTGTACAGTGTGTGTGTGTACTGTGTGTGTGTGTGTGTGTAGTGAGTGTGTGAGAAAAGTGTGTGTGTGTGTGTACTGTGTGTGTTAGAAAAGTGTGTGTAGAGTGTGTGTGCAGAGTGTGTGTGTGTGTGTGTGTGTGTGTGTGTGTGTGTGTGTGTGTGTAGTGTTTTCAGTGTGTGTGTGTGTAATGTGTGTGTACAGTGTGTGTGTGTAAAAAATGTGTGTGTGTGTGTTGTCAGGTGAATCTGCCTGATCAGCAGAATAAAGTCTTTCATGAATTAAACATCAGTCCAGATGTTCCTACTGTGAGAGAAAAGAACAGCTGAGTTTCACTTTGACTTTGAATAGTAATGAAAGAGTAATATTGATCATCATAGTGTCCATAACAGCAACAATAATACTAATAACAACAATAACGACTCTGAAAAAAAGCCTGGAGGTTGATCCAGTTTGATTTTATTTATCATGGATCAGATGAGTCTTTGTTTTCATTTACAGACCGAAAAACTCCTCAAGTCTCCCAGCAGCAGACTCTGTAATCTGGATCAGACTGTGATGTGGATCAGACTGTGATCTGGATCAGACTGGGATGTTGATCAGACTGATCAGATCTGGGTCAGACTCCTCCAGATTAGAGTCTCCATGATCAATCAATAATCAATACACCACTGACACCATCAGGCAGCAGAATCTACATCAGTGAACAGAACCGAGACCGCCACCTGGCTAAAGGGGGCGTGGCCTCTTTGACACCACCTGGACCAGTGGGTGGAGTCTCTACTTCCTGGACCAATGAGATTTCTCTGAAAGAAAACAAGCTCCAATCAGGACAGCTGTTGAGTCTTTTTAATGTCTTTTATTTTAATCTTTACTTATAAATAAAGTTTGGTGTTTGATTGACAGGTGTCAGTTACTTGTCAGCGCGATGGTTGTCTCTGTCTGAGCACAGGTCACCTGAAAACACACAGAAACATTATCACCTCCACTTCCTGTCTGCTCAGTGGACCATCTGTTGTAAAACTGTACATGAGAAGAGTTCTCCTGGGTCCTGTGAGAAGCAGGTGACTCACCGTGCTTCAGCTGGTCTGACTGGTTGGAACTGGAAATGCAGAGACATGAATGTTATCGGCTATTTACAAAATAAACTGATTCCCAACCTTTGGCTCATGGCCCATCTGAGGTGGATGTGCAGGTTGGATCATGGGGAATTGATAAAATGATGTGTCAATAACTACTATACACACAATATGTTATTAATGAGTGTGTGTTACCTGTGCAGTCCAGATCCTTCGATGGCTCCACCCCCTTCTGGCCCACCATGCTCTGCAGCTTCCTGTCTGCCTGTGGCGTCTGATGCTGTTCACACACTGACTGTTAGGTTTTTAATCACACACTGGCTGTGTCTCATTGCTTCATTTAACACAGCTTTTACTGTGGCACTCTGCCTAATTCTACCTGGAACAGGTGAGACTCACCTTGCCCCTTCCCCCTCTGGTTGTCTGGTTGCTGGTTGGATACTCTGCCTGTACTCTGTGTGATGTCATTCCTCCTGTGAGGGAGGAAGTGAGGTCAGTATTGATAAACTGCTGCTGTTGCTGACTCTGAGAGCTGAATGGCTGTTACCTGACTGGCTGTCTGACAGGAGGGCTGAGTGGGTGTGGCCTCTGCGTGTGGAAAAAAAGAGGACATCAAACGTAAAACTGACGTAAAACGTAAAACTGTCAAAAATAACTTCACTTAGATAGGTGTAAAAATAATCACAAGATTATATTTCTTTATGCATTTTAAGGGTTTGAGATGTAATGTGATGAGGTGTGATGTCATGTGATGAGGTGTGATGTAATGTGATGAAGTATGATGTCATGTGACATAACGTGATGCTTTGTAATATGATGAAGTGCGATGTCGCATGATGTCATGTGATCACACCTGCAGAGCTGCAGTCAGACGCTCCACCAAACGATCTCGAATGCAAGAAGAAGCGTCCTTAAAGGTAAAGCTGAGGTTGGTTGGAACGTAAACAGGTGACCTACATATGAATGTAGCGCTACAGGTGTCAGGTGATAACGTGTTAATGAATAAGCATGCTTGTATGAGCCTTTGTGACCTCTGATCTTTGACCCCTGGTCCACACAGCCTGTCGATGTTACCTGGCAGTGAGAGAGAGCAGTCAGAGCCTGTTTGTAGAGCTGAACAGCTTTCTGATGCTTCCTCTGCTTCAGGTAACACTCTGCCAACGACTCACACACCTGAGCCTGAGCCAGGTGGTCCTCTACAGACAGACAGGTACAGACAGACGGGTTCAGACAGGTATAGACAGACAGGTACAGACAGACACAGGGAGAGGGTACAGATAGACAGACAGGTTCAGACAGGTACAGAGAGATACAGACAGGTACAGACAGACAGAAAGGTACAGAGAGATACAGACAGGTACAGACAGAAAGGTACAGGGAGACGGGTTCAGACAGGTACAGACAGACAGGTACAGATAGGTACAGACAGACAGGTTCAGACAGGTACAGAGAGATACAGACAGTTACAGACAGACAGGTAAAGATAGGGACAGTTTCTGAGCTGTTTTCTTCGTCTCCTATTGAATATTTCAGTGTTTCTGCTTTTAACGTCTCAGTGAATCTTCTTCTTCTCTGTTGCTGGAGGCTGGCCTCATCCTGTCTCTCTCTCTACCTGTCTCTCTCTCACAGTGACCAAAGTAAACAGTTTTATGAGATGTTAAACCACATAACTGAGTAATTAAAACTGAAATCCTGAATCACAACTCAACAGAATAATAATGAAGAGTAATGAAGAGTAATGAACAGTAATAGCTATAACTGTACTTAATGTGAATAAACATTAATAATAAGTTACCTGTGTCTCTGAATCCCTGCAGAGCATGGATGAAGCCCTCTGCTGCCTCCTCTTCATCACCCAGCTGACTGCAGGCAAACGCCAAGTTACTGAAACACCGAGCCTGGTCACCACGAAAACCCAGGGAGCCTGCATACGCACAAACATAAAAACTGGCTGTACAGCATCATAACACTTCATATGATGTTCACTGTATGAATGTGCTGTCGCTGTTTCACACAAAGTCATGATGTCACGTTGTAGCTCAGACCGTCTGAAATAAGAAACAGTGGAACAAAAAGAAATGCAGCTGTGTGTGAGCTCAAACACACATTTAACTTCCAAGCAGGTTACTGATTTAAAATAAGTTTTATTGATTTTCACTCAAACTGTCTCTCGGGGGGACTTTCAAAATAAATCTTCTCTCTGCTAAATCCTTCTGACTGGTGCTCTAACACACAGACAGTTTAACACACACACTTTGACACACAGACAGTTTCACGCCACCTGTGTTGATGCTGACATTGTAAACACCTGTCCAGCTCACCTGTCAGTTCCACCTGCTGTTAATACGTCAGTGAAAATGACTTATCTCTGTCATGACACCCAAACACAAATATCATTATTTCATCATTATTTAAATGTATTTTAATATCACTTATTTTGAACAAATCCATGGTTACCATGAAAGCAGCTAGTTTTATAATTTTAGCTGCTGACTTCCTCCTCTCAGACCTGTGACTGATACAGACCCTGACTGACGGGGGGTCACAACAGGTGACTGACCGTAGAGTCCTGCAGCCAGCCTGTGGTAGCCCACAGCAGGTGTGAACCGGCCCACAGCGTTCAGAGCGGCTCCCAGGTTGTGAAGCACTTTGGCCAGCAGGGGGGGCTGCTGAGCTGAGGGGCCCAGAGCCCGCTGGAAACACTGCTCCGCCTCCTGGAAACACCTAAGCCGGCAGTAAGACACGCCCACTGATAGGTACAGCTCACCTGGACAACAGCCACAGACAGACTGACAATTAACTGATCAATCAATCAATCAATCGACTAATTAATCAGTGAGATGACCTGTTGAACCCTTTAATGCAAAAACATTGTTAGCATGTGTTCACGTACATCACATATCAAATACATAAGATAATACAGCACAATCATACAAATTCACCAAATAAGTACAACGAATACAACGAAATTAAGACATGGCAATAAAACAAAGAAGCAAAATCACAGAGTGCAAACAGATATAGTAAAAGTGCGAAATGGAGTCAGCCTATAGACTGGTTAAATTGGTTAAACTGGTTAAAGTGTCAAAGCGGTTAATGTGAATACTCTTATGTCCTGTAAAGTGCATGTTACTGCCGGAGCCCCGGTCCTCTTTGTTCTCTCCAGTCTTGCAGGTTCCTCACTGATTCTGGTTGTGGTCCATCTGTCTGAGGTTCACCGGCCTGGTGGGGACATGATCTGTGTCTGTGTTGTGGAGAGAAGGTCGAGTGGCCCAGAGCTCCATATGAGGACATCTAGAGATGCACCTGGACTCACGGACTCATTTCCATTACCTGTGATACCTTCACACATGGACTAAACCCATGAACTCAGTTTATCTACAGTTTATTACGACCCATGTTTAACTCCATATATGATTGATTGATGATGTTCTCTGTACATGTGGCATCTATTGCACGTCTGTCCGTCCCAGGGAGAGGGATCCCTCATCTGTGGCTCTTCCTCAGGTTTCTTCTTTTTCCCATAAAGGGTTTTTTGAAGTTTTTCCTGACTCGGGTTCGAGGGTCTAAGGACAGAGGGTGTCACAACTGTACAGATTGTAAAGCCTCCGAGGCAAACAATGTTTGTGATTTTGGACTTTAAATAAATAAATTTGAAAATTTGAAATTTGATACACACATCAGTCAATATGAACCTGACCCTGATGCTCAGGTGTCACATGTTCACTATGAGACAACAGCGCTGCCAACAGGTCACACAGATTGTAACACATCACCTGCTTCCAGCCAGCGTCCGGAGAATAAAACACTACAGACCAGCGGTGTGACATAATGTGAATTACCCAGAATCCTCGGGTTGGCAATGCTGTCTGTTAAAATCAGACACTCCGTCAGGACGCTGATGATGTCATCATGGCTGAACAGATCTGATTGGACCATGTGACGTCCTGTCTCTTTAAGGGCAACGGCTGCAGAGTCCAACATGGCTGCTACTCTGTAACTCTCTGCAGCCCGCTGGAAACCCTGAACCGCCCGAGACCAGTCCTGCAACACACACACACACACACACACACACCTGTCACCTGACACAGCAGAAGTCAATGTGTCTTCAATTCAATGACCTCATCAATCAAATTAAATGATCTGTTCCTTCACTCAGAGAGGAGGCAGGCAACCCGGTCTAATAATGTGACAGCTCTTCTGGTCTGTACAACAAACAAAGTGTTCTGCTCCACCGCCAGAGTCCACGATCTGGATGTGAGACAAACTGAGGCTACACATCGGCCATCTGACCACCTGTCCCAGCTCCATCCCTGGTCCTGGTTCTGTCCCAGCTCCATCCCTAGTCCTGGTTTTGTTCCTGGTTCTGTCCCTGTTCCTGGTTCTGTGCCTGGTTCTGTCCCTGGTCCTGGCTCTGTCCCTGGTTCTGTTCCTGGCTCTGTTCCTGGATCTGACCTGTACTCTGCTGTAGCAGCGGCTCATCTCCATGCAGGCGTCTCCCTCGCTGCCTTCGTCTCCCTGAGACCTGTACAGCTGAGCAGCCTGCAGGAAGTAGGCTGCAGCTTCCTGGTTCTGCCCCAGTGCATTGTGGGCCAGGGCCAGGTTATACTGCAGGTCCGGGAGCCGGTCTGCCTTCGGACCGGGCTGAGCCCAATGGAGGAAGTCCAGACCTCTCTCAGGTTGGCCTGCTTCCACATAGGCTGCACCGAGGTTAAAGGAACAGGCCCTGAGGACCCGCGAGTCCTGCAGCTGTAGAGAAGCAAAGCTTGATGGGAAATCAGCAAGAGATTCGTGACTCCTAATATTACTACTGTTATTACAAATTCTGCTATTACTACTGCTGTAGGCTGCTGGTGACCTTTGACCTCGGCAGGCTCACCTGTTCTGCAGCCTCCAGTGCGACATTGAAGTAACTCAGGGCGTCGTCCATCCGTCCGTCCTGCCGTCCTGCAGAGCTTTGTGACCAGCACACGTTAACTCCTCGATGGCCTCCGCCTGTAGCTCCTTCCTCCTCGTCTCCCTCCTCCTCCTCCTCTGCACCTTCACCTCCTCCTCACTGGAGGGAGACGCATCAGATGCCATGTTGGACCTGCAGGAGGAGAACTCACCTGAAGCGTCTGAGGAGACACAGAGATCTGAAAACAAACAGCAGCAGTAGAAGTAGTAGTAGTAGTAGTAGTAGTATTTGTAGTAGCAGTCATATTTCTATCATAAGTTGTTTAGTTACTGTTGGTTTTCTTCTTCTGTTTCTTTGCTAAAAGGGTTTGTGCAGAAAAAAATGTGACTGTTTGTCCAAACTCAGGAAAACTGACGAGCGGGCTACAGATGCTACTCAGGGACAGAAAATGACACTCACTGACCTGCAGGTGGCGCTGTAATTATGAAGTTTAGGTTTTTGCTGTCATCTAAAAAACGGCTTGGCCTAGACAAAGAATTGCTTTATATTTTTAATCTCAGTTCATCTGCATCTTTGCTCTAACGGTCTGCTGCTAGAAAAACATCAGAAATCCTATTTCCACTAACTCCTCAGAAACTGTTGGATCAATTGTCCTGAAACTTTGTGAGGATCATCAACAGACTTCATTGATATTTAAAGATTTAAAATACATCAGTGAGTTTCGATTATACAAGCCAATCAATTTCCTGAATGTAGGTCATTTTTAAATAATCAATTAATTTTAAATGCTTAAATGTGACACACATGTTCAGGAGTTTTCACTCAGCTTACATCTTGCAAATTTTGCAAATTGTGCTTCACCTCTAGGGGGCGCCACAAGTGTAAAAACTTTATATCTTGTTATCGGCTGCATGGATTCGTATGAAATTCAGTTTGTATGATTTCAAGGCGTGACTCAGTCGATACATAAAGTTTGGTAACGATTGATTAAAGTGGGCGTGGCTTATTACACCATATCTACATTTCTACACATTTCACTTTTCAAACATGAAAATCAAATCAATCCCCGTCCTGCAGAGCTGAAATATTCTCAGCTCGTCCACTGATGTGACTGAAGTCTCTCTGTGGTCGCTCTGTGTTTATCAGAAGAAGATCAATCAGTGAACATCTGTATCTCCAGCAGTCTTCATCCAAACGCTCCAAACTGACACAGCCCATCTTTGGATCAGATCTCAGAGTTTCACATGGTGTTCAGATCAAACGCTGAGTCCACACTGATGTTCAGGATCTGCTGTCATTTTACTGTCTGAGCAACAGTTTCTCTTTCTGCTTGTTTCACGTCAAAGGTTATAGGTGTTAAAGTCCATCAATGAGACAGTTCATGTGTGATCACAGTGTCACATCAAATCTGACAGGATGTTGTTTATTTATTATTTATTCATTAATTATTATTATTATTATTATCATCTATCATTATGAATAATGTATATTTCCCCCTGTGGGACTAATAAAGGCATATCTTATTATTATTGAGTTATTATTATTATTATCATTGTCTTCATTAACTATTATTACTCTTATTTTTATTGTTGTTGTTGCTAACATGCTAACCTGTTTTTAACAGTGGTAACAGTGACGCAGGACTCACAGTTTGAAGATGAAGATGAAGATGACACTTCTTCAGTTGTTCAGATAAATAACTGAATTCAGATCGATATGTTTGATTGGTAAGTCGCAGTAATCGCAGCTAGCACATCTGCTATCGGCTTCTCCGGACGGCATATGACTCAGTTGCTTTGACAACAAAGAACCATAAAAAATACATAAACCACAATTCAATGCGAGAACGCTTCAGCCAATGGGAGTAGCGGGCAGCCCTTCGTCCAATCAGATAGCAGCGGGACTTTTCAAACTTCAGACAGGAAGCAGCTCCGAGCGGCGGCCAGTTTCAAACCGAGACAGAAACTGTTCACCTGACGTTCACCTGACGTTCACCTGACGGTACCTACAGGGCTCCCTGACGTCCACCTGAAGGCTCACCTGAGTTCCTTCTGTCTGACGGTCCGAGCTCACACTGAGAGACGTTTGTTCACCGAGAGCAGCAACATGGCGGACTGCTCAGTAGAGAGAGGCTGTGAGTCCAAGACGCTTTATTTCTGTTAGTGACCAGCATGTACTCTGACACAGGTGTGTGTGTGTGTGTGTGTGTGTGTGTGTGTGTGTGTGTGTGTGTGTGTGTGTGTGTGTGTGTGTGTGTGTGTGTGTGTGTGTGTGTGTGTGTGTGTGTGTGTGTGTGTGAGAGAGGTTGTGTGTGTGTGTGAGAGAGAGAGACAGAGTTGTGTGTGTGTGTGTGTGTGTGTGTGTGTGAGAGAGAGAGGTTGTGTGTGAGAGAGACAGGTTGTGTGTGTGTGTGTGTGTGTGAGAGAGAGAGAGAGAGACAGAGTTGTGTGTGTGTGTGTGGAGAGAGAGACAGGTTGTGTGTGTGGGAGAGAGACGGGTGTGTGAGTGTGTGTGTGTGTGTGTGTAGAGAGAGAGAGAGACAGAGTTGTGTGTGTGTGTGTGTGTGGAGAGAGAGAGGTTGTGTGTGTGTGTGAGAGACAGAGTTGTGTGTGTGTGTGTGTGTGAGAGAGAGAGAGACAGGTGTGTGTGTGTGTGTGAGAGAGACAGAGTTGTGTGTGTGTGTGTGTGTGAGAGAGAGAGAGTGTGAGTGTCAGAGAGAGAGACAGAGTTGTGTGTGTGTGTGTGAGAGAGAGTTGTGTGTGTGTGAGAGAGAGACAGAGTTGTGTGTGAGAGAGAGACAGTGTGTGTGAGAGAGAGAGAGAGAGAGGTTGTGTGTGTGAGTGACAGAGAGAGAGAGAGACAGAGTTGTGTGTGTGAGAGAGAGACAGAGTGTGTGTGTGTGTGTGAGAGAGAGAGAGAGAGAGTGTGTGTGTGAGAGAGAGACAGAGTTGTGTGTGTGTGTGTGAGAGAGAGATGTGTGTGTGTGTGTGTGGAGAGAGACAGGTTGTGTGTGAGAGAGACAGAGTTGTGTGTGTGTGTGTGTGTGAGAGAGAGAGAGAGAGACAGAGTTGTGTGTGTGTGTGTGTGAGAGGAGAGAGAGAGAGTGTGTGTGTGTGAGAGAGAGAGAGAGAGAGACAGAGTTGTGTGTGTGTGAGAGAGAGAGAGAGAGAGAGAGACAGAGTTGTGTGTGTGTGAGAGAGAGAGAGACAGAGCGTGTGTGTGTGTGTGTGTGAGAGAGAGAGAGAGAGACAGAGAGAGAGAGAGAGGGCAGGTGTGTGTGTGTGAGAGAGAGACAGAGTGTGTGTGTGTGAGAGAGAGACAGAGTGTGTGTGTGAGAGAGAGAGACAGAGTTGTGTGTGTGTGAGTGTGTGTGTGTGTGTGTGTGTGTGTGAGAGAGAGAGACAGAGAGGTGAGACAGAGTGTGTGTGTGTGTGTGTGTGTGTGTGTGAGACAGAGGTGTGTGTGTGTGTGTGTGTGTGTGTGAGAGAGAGGAGACATGTGTGTGTGCTCTGTGTCTCTCTCTCTCCACCAGTTGCGTGTGTGTCTGTGCATCTCTCCACCAGTTGCATGTGTGTGTATTCTTATGTATATATAAAATGTGTGTAAAAATGTGAATTTCCTCTGGTGGGATCAATAAAGGTTTCTTCTTCTTCTACACACAGATGAGCGTCTCACAGCAGAGCAGATGGATGAGCAGCGGGTCCAGAATGTGGCCTATCAGTATCTCTGCAGACTCGAGGAGGCAAAGAGGTCAGTGGCTCCCTTTCAGACCAGATCCACAGTGATGTAGTTCATTTTAAAAACACATGGTGCACACATCTGACGCACAGCTCCGCCTCCTCAGGTGGATGGAGGCGTGTCTGGGGGAGGGGCTTCCTGCTCCCACTGAGCTGGAGGAGGCGCTGAGAAACGGAGTCGTCCCTCGCAAAGCTTGAGCCATCGATTACGCCTCCAAGCGCCGTGGCTGCCAGAAGAAGATCTACGACCCAAATCAGCTGCGATACCAGGTCTCACACACACACACACACACACACACACACACACACACACACACACACACACTATTATTGACATGATCAATTCACGCCTGCATTGATTTGATCAGGCGGTGGGTCTTCAGTTCCGTCACACTGACAACATCAACCACTGGAGGAACGCCCTGACCACACTCGGACTGCCAGTGGTTAGTAAGATTATTATTGATCGATCAGTGTTGATCAGCTGATCAGAGTGTTGATCACTAATCGGTTCTCGCTGTTTTTGTCAGATCTTCCACCCAGAAACCACAGACATCTACGACAAGAAGAACATGCCGAGAGCTGTTTACTGCATCCACGCTCTCAGGTGTGTTTGCCTGTCTGTCTGCAGCCTTTCTGTCTCTCTGTCTCTGTGCTAACAGCCTGTCTGTCTCTCTGCCTGTCTGTTTGCAGCCTGTACCTGTACAGACGGGGTGTGGCTCCACAGATTCAGGACCTTTATGGAAAAGTCAAGTTCACAGGTGATCAATAAATGTATCTGATATATATTGGCTCATTGATGATCTCATTGATTTATCAGTATGTCTGTCAGCTGATCAGCGACAACAAACTGAAGCAGAAACATTCTGAGTTGATTTTTTGTATATTTATATATATATTTTGTATATTGTGTGTATGTGTGTGTGCAGAGGAGGAGATCAATAACATGAAGATGGAGCTGGATAAATATGGAATCCAGATGCCAGCCTTCAACAAGATCGGAGGAATTCTGGCCAATGAGCTGTCAGTGGATGAAGCTGCAGGTAGAGAGAAGCGAGCTGATTGGCTGTGAGGTCACACAGAGGGCGGGGCAATGAAGGGGGGTGGAGGAGACCCGGGCCGATTTATTAATTATTTCCCATCAGTCCATGCAGCGGTGATCGCTATTAACGAGGCGGTGGACGGAGGTTGTGTGGAGGTCACGGCGGCGGCGCTGAGGAATCCTAACGCCCTGCTGAGTGACCTGCAGGAGGCGCTGATGAGCATCTATCAGGAGATGCTGCAACAGGCCAAAGGCAGGAAGCAGGCAGCCAGCACGGTGAGACGCCGGCATCTTATTGGTCAGAGAGGAACTGTCCTGTCTAACTGTCTGATCAGCATTCAGCAGGACCAGTCCTGATCCCAGTGATGATTTTACTGACTGATGGATTGTGTGTGTGTGTGTGTGTGTGTGTGTGTGTGTGTGTGTGTGTGTGTGTGTGTGTGTCAGTGTGGAGGTCCAGAAGATAAAGACATCTATGAGGAGTTTCTGACTCAGAAGGAGATCCAGGACAGCATCAACATTGTAAACAGTGAGTTCATAGGAAACATGACTGACCAATCACAGCCTGAGCTGACATCAGTGAAGCTGGTCTATGGAAGGTTTAATGCCGATTTATTTTCTATAATCACATCATGCATCAGAATTATTATTATTATTATTCAATATTAAGAGGTTCTGAATGCTTTAAAACGTGTTGAACAGAAGAATCTGAATCTGACAACACTTAATCTTTAATCCAGTTCATGTAAAATAAAAATGTGTCTCAGTTCGATCAGCTGTGACAGTATTGATGATATTGATTATTGGTCTCTGTCAGTGCGATCGGTGTTGGAGCAGGTGGATGAGGCTCTGGACTCTGCACACGAACTCTCTCTGCTCTCGGCACTGCAGCTGCCGTGTTTGGCCCTCAGGGGCCTCCGTCCTGACAACGGGCCCTGGTACCTGGATCAGCTGTCAGCAGACCGCCAGCAGAAGGCCCTGGTACCCACAAACACACAAATACATACACACACTTACACACTACATACCTGCGTATACACACCGTTGTCGTTCCTCGAATGTGCTGCTCGATCCGCTGTTGTGATGCTCACTTTATATCAACATCACTGGACTCATACTGCTGCTGGGTCCAAAAGGAAAACTCACCTGGTTCATATTTTCATGACTGATGTCCAAGAAAAGTCTCTCTGATGTCACAATAACACAAAACACATGTTGCTGTCAGCACAACAGCACATGAAGAACACAATGATGAAACTTCCTGTATTTTTTCATATCGCAGAAACAAAGATGTCACTGTGTGGGTTTTTTTGTGTCGTGCAGCTCCAGTATCACAGAAGATCAGAAGATCTTTTTGTTATTTTGTCTTTACAGAATAAAAGAGTCTTTAGTCTTTCGTTCACACGTAGAATTAGTTAAGCGATGCTTGTCATTGGCTGCTTCACACTGAATCAACACGTCAACACACATTTAACGTGTTTAACGAAACAACAAATGACATGGTTCATGTTTGACCTCTGACCTCAGGATCAGGGCTGTGTTGATCCTCTGGAGCCTGACGAGCTGCAGGAAGGTGTGACCATTGCAAAACCGGGATGCTCAGAGAGCCAGGACCAGATGACACACACACACACACACACACACACAGCATGCTGCAACACACCACACATGAAGAAGATTCTTGATTCAGTCTGAATATTATCATTTATGTCTAAAGATAAAAGCATTAGTCAACTGATCAATTAATCTACTGAGAAAATTAATTGACGTTTTTGCTCATCGATTGTTTCCGTCATTCAAAAATGCTCTCACTCAGGTTCTCACATGTGAATATATCAGAAATCAATAAACTGAAATCTCTTTAAAACTATTGGTGGAACATAAACCATATAACACCTGTGTGTGTGTGTGTGTGTGTGTGTGTGTGTGTGTGTGTGTGTGTGTGTGTGTGTGTGTGTGTGTGTGTGTGTGTGTGTGTGTGTGTGTGTGTGTGTGTGTGTGTGTCAGTGCATGGAGCGGTGCAGAGTGTTAATGCATCGCTGCGTCTCAGTGACCCTAGACACACAGTCAGCTGTCTGATGACCTCTGACCTCCAGCTGCCAGAAGTCTTTCCATTCGCTGCCGCTCTTTATCACCAAGAGCTGCAGCTGCTACAGAGGCAGACTCTGCAGGTACACCTGTCTCACACCTGAGAGACTGACCTGTCTCACACCTGAGAGACTGACCTCAGGGATCATGAGCTGCCACCTTGTTGTGAAACACAAATTTATAAATTAGTGAAATAAATGTCTACCAGGAGTATCAATATTGATGTGACATTGATGTGATATTGATAATGAGCGTTTCCTGTCTGTCTCCACCAGGGGGAGCTGCAGCAGGAGGAGCTGTTTGTTGCCGTGGAGATGCTGTCAGCTGTCGCTCTTATCAATCAGGCAGTGGAGGCGGGACATCTGCAGCAATTTTGCTGCTCATTGGTCAGTCCTTCTGCAGGACTCTCTGATGTCGATCACACTCTGCTGGACAGGTACGACTCATCTTACCTGTCTGTCTGCTGTCGAGACGGTCAGTGTATCAGAGGTACACCTGTATTCACCTGTTCACCTGTATGATGGGATGCTGCCACCTGTTGGTGATCTTTAAAATGCTCAGCAGTTCATTCGGGTCTCTGTTACTGCTTTAAATTCTGACCACAAACTACAGGATCAATAATCAATAATGAAGATAAACTAACAACTATTATTGAAAGTGGAGTGTAAATCAACGTCGAGTTACATTACCTGTAATCAGAATGAATATTATCATCTGTACAAACTGTGCCGGTGTACCTAATAAAGAGGCCACCAGTAAATACAAAGAAGTGACTTTGTAACAGCAGCTGCGTGGTGATGATGGTGATGGTGATGATGATGATGTCACTGTGTGCTCAGGTACTTTAAGCACCTGGTTGGTGTGAAGCAGCAGGTGGGCCGTGACCTGCTGACCTGGAATCAGCTGCAGGAAGGAATCAACTCTGTCAACAACTCAGCACAGGACGAACACCAACGTATGGAGACACACACACTAATCAACTATTACACACACACACAGTCTACATTAACTACGTGCACACTCAGCTGTGGACGCCTCTCGTTGCTCGTCAGCTGGTTTTTCGTGTCGTTCAGAGACGATCAGTGGACAGAAATTTACATAATCACGTTTATTGATAACAATATTTTCCCTCACTTTTTTAAAGGAAGTGACGTCACCGCTTGTCTCCGTCTGTTCGTCAGATGAAAGTGAAAATCTGAACTGCTGATCAATCAAAAAGTGATTGATTAACAGGAACAAACATAATTTCATGTTTCACACCACAGATAGTGACAGCTGAACCGTGACCTCCTGACTCTGTGACCCCTCTGTGACCTCTCTGTGACCTCTGACCTGCAGAGCTGCTGGCGGTCAACAGGATTAACTCCGCTGTGATCAGAGGCGACTCTCAGCAGCTGCTGTCGGCTCTGCTGCTGCCCTCCTGTGGCCTGGACCAGGTCTTACCTGCCAACACCTGCAGATACCTGACCCTGCTGACCAGAGCCCAGCAGCACAAAGCTCAGGTTAATCCTCACAGGCTAATCCTCACAGGCTAATCAACTCAAATTAATCCTCACAGGCTAATCCACTCAGGCTAATCCTCACAGGCTAATCAACTAAAGTTAATCCTCACAGACTATTCCTCACAGGCTAATCCACTCAGGCTATTCCTCACAGGCTAATCCACTCAGACTAATCCTCACAGGCCAATCCACTCAGGTTAATCCTCACAGGCTAATCAACTCAAGTTAATCCTCTCAGGCTAATCCTCTCAGGCTAATCCTCACAGGCTAATCCACTCAAGTTAATCCTTTACAGAGCTCAGATTGAGAGCTCAGACTTGAACCCATAACTCTGATACTGACTCTTTAATCTTCATCACTCAGATGGTTTGAAAGAATAATAATAATAATAACTGTCTCGTCCAATCAGGTGAGCAGAGACCCTGAGGCTGAGCTGTGGTTGGCTGATATCCAGGACGCAGTGAGGAGAGCCAATCAGCAGAGTCAGAGAGCTCTGAAGTGTGAGTCTTATTGTTAAGATGATTTATTTATTAGAGACAGAAACTTGATCACAGTAATCATCCATGATTTCAATATAAATATCAATGGGTCAATAAGAGTCAGAATTGATTATTTCCTTCTGTTGTCTCCATGAATCATCCTGTCAGTCAATGATCAATGATTTACTGCAGTATATAAAATCACTTCTGTTTCCATCTCGACAATAAAAAGAACAAATAGAAAAAATATTCAGGATAAAGATCAATAATGACAGTTAAACCCCCTTCGATGCTCAGACCGTGACCTCTGACCTCAGCAGGAAGTTACAGAGGTCTCAGTGAGTTCAACGCTGTGACAGAATGAGTCAGACACACCTGATCAAGCTCTCTCAATAATATTCAATGATCAATAGTTTGTAAGACTGTCAGAAATAGTCTCTCTCTGTTAATAATAATCTCTAATAATCTTGCTCTGTTAATAAGAATAATAATCTGTCTGTTGACTCTGTCTGTTGCTGACTGTTAATAATCTCTAATCTCTCTGTGTTAATAATAATCTCTAATATGTCTGTTGATAATCTCTAATCTGTCTCTGTTAATAATAATCTCTAATCTCTCTGTCTGTTAATAATAATCTGTCTGTGTTGTCAGTGTGCCTCTCGGTGGCTGCAGTCAATCAGGCTGTGAAGGAAAACAAAGTGAATCAGACGTTTCGTGTTCTCACTCTGCCCGAAGTTCAGCTGCAGGGACTCATTTCTACCTGTGCTGCCGATTATCAGAGGGAGCTGTACGGCGCCATCACAGACCGGATACAGACAGGTAACACAGACCAGATACAGACGGGTAACACAGACCGGATAGGTTGAGTCTGTAGACTGACTGCGTGCGTGTGTGTGTGTGTTCAGGAGACAACAGGAGTCCGTGGGTTCGAGTCCAGTTGGACGACGGCTCGTTCTACTATTTTCACCTGAACAGGCTGGAGGGCAGCTGGGAGAAACCAAAAGCCTTCATACACAACAGTGTGTTCCTTGACCAACACCAGATACAGGTGAGACGCCCACCTGTAACTGAGACGCGGCTGATTTCTGATGTTTTTATCTGTGAAGCACTTTGTAACCTTGTTAAGAAAAGTGATGTAAATAAAGTTGTATGACGTCGCGTCCTGCAGGAAGTTGTCAGCCGTGTTTCCGGCTCGTACAGTCGCAGCATCCTCTGGAGGAGCAACGAAGCCCTTGTCGTTCGTCTGCAGGCCATCAGTCGAGGGTTCTTGGTCAGACAGAAGCTGGAGGCTCGACGACGTTACCTGATCAGTCAGACACCTGCCGTCATCATCATCCAGGTGAGAGTTCTATCAGTGGAAACAGGACAAAGGGAAGAGCACCGAGGACGAAACCCAGAGGAACACAATGAGACCAACATGTCTAAAGAGGCTGTTAAATCACTGAACGCTTGGTTGCGGTCTTTTAATGTCCTGACAGGAAGGGAGGCACATGTCTGTGCTGGGTGTCTTTAGGACAGGTTGACAAGTGGACCAAATGTTGATTCATGAGCTTACAGACTCTGTCTGTTAGCTGTTAGCTAGTCTGTGAATTAGCTAGCCTGTGAATCAGTTAGCAAGAACTCTCTCAGCCCCCTCTTTCCTTTCATGTTTAAAATGTGGCAGAGGCAGTTCGTAATGTTTACTGCTGGAGGTTGACCAGTGATGTTTGGACACTTGTCCTTTCTCTGTGTGTTCAGTCTCATTGGAGGAGGTTTGTCCAGCAGGGGGCGTACAGAGGTCGGCTGCAGTTTCTCTACATGAACTGGAGAGCTGTTGTCAAGGTAACTAACCCATCAAATCTCAAACTACAGTTAAAGGTAGTTTGGAGCCTTCAGGGGTCTCCTGAATGAAGCAGAAACATCAGTTAAAATTCAGAATAAAATCCATCCTCTGGACATAAAACCTTCAAAGCTCCTGTTAAAACTGCAGAAGGACTTTGTTATGGAGACAGGTTTTCTTTGTATGAACAGATCCAGTCGTTTGTGAAGATGTGGTTGGTGAGGAGAAAGTATCGTGCTCGACTGAGTTTCTTCAGACGTCACGTGAGTCTTCCTGGTGTTGAAACGTCTCTGATCCTGTATCAGCTTTGAGTTGTCAGATGTTCTGATGTGAGTCAGAACTGAAGACAAATGTAATTCGTTAATTTTGAATACTCTTATTTATATTTGTGATCCCCCGTACTGTCTTTAGAGACCTAGCGAGGTGGAAAAAAGGTTTCACACCGCCCCAAACTAAATAATGATAAATAAATACAAAAGGGACAAAAAAATTCAACATGTGCTCATAAACAAGTGTAATTGTGTTTGTACAAACCAGGCTAGCGGTTTCCCATCTCCAGCCTTTATGCTAAGCTAAGTTAACCAACTAGCTGTAGCTTCATATTTAGTGTTTAGACAAGAGTCAGTCTGAACATGTGACTCTGTTTAATTGGCAGAACTACAGTTCCAATCAGAAACCAGCACGGTATCATAACTCTGCCTGTCCACAGGTGGGCGCTGTCATAAAGATCCAGGCTTTCTTCAGAGCCAACAGGGCGCGACACCAGTACAGGATGCTGGGTAGGTTTACTAACAAAGACACCGCACCTGTTTTGTCAGACTTTTGGAGACGTGCGCTATCGGGTACTAAAAGTTGTTAATTGGCCCCTCCCCTCACCTGTCTCAGTGCACTCTGCCACGCCCCCCCTGTCTGTGGTCAGGAAGTTCGTTCACCTGCTCGACCTGGGCGACAGTGACATCAGAGAGGAGGCAGAGCTGCTGCGTCAGAGGGAGGAGGTGGTGAGAAGTATCCGCTTCAACCGACAGCTGGAGGCCGACCTGGACCTGATGGATCTGAAGATCGGCCTGCTGGTCCGAAACAGAGCCACCCTGCAGGTACACAGGTGAAGCTGTCGTGATGCTCACACTTCACTGAGCAAATGACAAGTCACATGACTAGTGATCGCAGTATGAGGTCACGCAGTTTTACAGACGAGTTCTCTCAACACAAATTCAAAGTTCAGCATCTGTTGAACATGACGAACAAATTAATTAAATCTGTGGAAATGATATTTTTTCAGCAACCTATTTTTTAACCTTTGCTTTATTTGAATGCATTTATTATCTCGAGGACTGTCTCCAGCATAGTGAGAGTTTCGGATGTCGTTAGAACCACCAAATTTACTCAAGATTTACTCAGGATTTTATTTATTTTACCAAATATGCGATAAAACGTTCAGGAGCTATCAGACAGGATGCAGAGTGAATATTCCAAATATGGAAATATAATATCAGAGCGATCGATGGCATTGTAATCTAACATCACTCTGTGACTTCTTGCTTCTTCACAGAATACTTAGTCTGTACGCAGTTTGCCATTTGAGAAAAAACAGCAATTACAAAAACCCGCTCATGAAAACATGACGTCTACTTTAAACACAGAACACAGAAGCCTGCCTCGTTAGGGTCTCTGCCTCGTCTGCTTTGTGTCTTCTTTAGTGTTAACGAACCTCTCTGAACAGGAAGTGGTGTCTCACTGTAAGAAACTGACGAAGAAGAACAAGGAGCTGCTGTCGGACATGATGGATGTGGAGAGAAGTAAAGGACTGAAGGCTCTGAGCCGAGAGAGGAGGGAGAGACTGGAGGCCTACCAACATCTGTTCTACTTGCTACAGGTGAGACACACACACAGACACACACACACACGCACAGGTGTTTGGTTCACCTGTGCAATGTGTGTGTGTGAATCAGGGTCGGTGGTTCGTCTTTGCCTCCTCCCACCTGCATGTTGTGACTTTGAATGAATGGATGAGTTTTATGAATGAGTGAGGTGTGACCTGCTCTGTGTGTGTGTGTTTCAGACACAGCCTCTCTACCTCGCTCAGCTGATCTTCTTGATGCCTCAGAGTCGCTCCACCTCCTTCATGGAGATGTTGGTGTTCAGCCTGTTTAACTATGGCTCCGACCGCAGGGAGGCCTTCCTGCTGCTGCAGCTGTTCACCGAGGCGCTGCGCTACGAGATCAGGTCACACACCAACACACACCAGGACACACTCTAACACACAACCTCACACTCACACACACACTCTCTCTCACACACTCACACTCTCTCTCACACACACTCACACACACTCACACACACTGTCTCTCTCTCTCACACACACACACACACACAGTGACTCCCTGTGATGACATCACTGTCTCCGTGTGATGATGTCAGGCTGAAGGTGGAGCAGCCTCAGGACGTGGTCACAGGAAACCCCACCGTCATCAAGATGCTGGTCAACTTTTACCGCCATGCTCGCGGTCAGAACGCCCTGCGGGACTCTCTGGGTCCAGCTCTGCAGGATGTCCTGCTGGACCGGACCCTGAGCATCAGGACCGACCCGGTGGACGTCTACAAGACCTGGATCAACCAGACCGAGACCCAGACGGGACACAAGAGGTCTGAGCAGATGGACTCACCTGGAGGATTGTGGATCTGTCCTGCTGTGGTCTGTGCTGACTCACCTGTCTGTCCCTGCAGCTCTCTGCCGTACGAGGTCTCACCTGCAGACGCTCTGAGTCACCCTGAAGTCCAGAGACGCATCGACATAGCCATCATCAACCTGAAGAACCTGACAGACCGAGTCCTCAAGGCCATCACCTCCAACCTGCACAAACTCCCGTAGGTCTCCACTGTTCACCTGCACAAACTACACAAACTCTCGCAGGTCTCCACTGTTCACCTTTAAACTCCCGCAGTTCTCTGCTGTGTTGCAGGTATGGTCTACGTTACACAGCGAAGGTGCTCAGAGACGCTCTGAAGACAAAGTTTCCTGACGCCAGCGAGGACGAACTGTACAAGGTAACTTCCAGGAATTAGACCGAGCCTGAAGGGCTCTGTGTAATTCAGGAACTACAGCAGCCGTCCAATGCGAGATTCATTTCACTTGTTTTCCCGTCAACACTGAGTTAAGTTATTTTGAGTGGTTTTGGTCGGTTTAATCTCTAACACTTAATTTGTTTTAATAATTTATAATTTCTGCAGAAAATCAGTGAAACTTCCCTGAATGTGCTGATTCGTTGATGCAAACCTTCAGCTGCAGTGATTCAGGGGAGCTCCGCTACATCGAATAAAAGGATTCAGACTTTCTGATCAGGAAAACAATTGTTATTAATCATAACATAATTAATAATATTGCTGAACACTAGATAGCACACGTTGCAGTAGAAGTTTCAAAGAACTGAACAGGTTAAACTTTAAGTAAATATTCCACCACAAACTTTAAAATGTTTTGAACCTGACTGTTCATGAAGAGGTTGAAGAGTGAACTGCATCAAACTGGATGAACTTTGACCCTGTGTGACCTCCCCTCTGTCAGATTGTTGGTAATCTGGTCTACTATCGCTACATGAACCCGGCTGTGGTCGCTCCGGACGGTTTCGATGTGGTCGATCGGTCTGCTGGCTCCTCCCTGCAGCCGGAGCAGCGGCACATCCTCGGCTCCATTGCCCGCATTCTGCAGCACGCCGCCGCCAACAAGCACTTCCATGGAGACGGATACCACATCAGAGTCCTGAACCAGTACATCAGCCAGACCCACAGCAAGTTCAGGTCAGAGCATGAATGTGACCTTTGACCTCTGTACTAATGACATGTCCTTCTCTAAGCTTTTCCTGATGGAAGACCTTCTCTAAGTGATGAGAGTTGAGAGTTCATGAGGATTTTAGAAAAAATCCAGCTGATCAACACTAAAAGCTAGTGATGGTCGAATTAAGTCTTGTGCAGCACTGAGGCTTTCTTTCTTTTTGTCCTGAAAATGATTTGAAGCTTTGGGGCTTCACTGTGATGAGGAAAAGTGACATCTGGTGGCAGACTGGAAATACAGCAGCTGTTTCATAATTTGATAATTTGACCGACGCACTCACGCAAAAAATAATTGTTTCAATCCCAAATGTGTGCAGTAAAACAAAACTCATCTGCAAGCTGCATGTTCATAAACAGATTTGATTATAAACAACCTTTAGCGATATGGCTTCTGTCTCTTTCTTCATAGCAACAAAAGAAAATAGCAACAAAAGAAAAATATTAAACAAAAATATAACGCCATGTGTTCATGGCTGGATTTGATCCTTCACCCAAAGTAAGAGAAAAGATTTAAGTGCAGTCTACTGAGCTATACTTTCACTACTCAAGTCTTCATTCAATTTTTATATAACTATAGTTTTCAGGATGTATTTCATCCATCCATACATACATATCAGTTATATGTTTTATGCCATATTAGTGAAGTATGATCTGATAGAAGTGTCAGTAGTGCTTGTGAAAATGTGCCTTGTAAAAAGTACCAGCGCTTTGTGCATCATTTACAGTGATCCATCCCTCCACGATTGCGGTTGTGTTCCAGAACCCCCCGCAAAGGTGAAAATCCGCAAAGTAGAAGTAAAATATATAAAAATAACCATATAAACATATGGTTATTTTTATATATTTTAAGCCCTTTATATATTTTCACTACCTCCCACACTCTTATAAACATTTCCCACACAGTTATACAGTATAAACCCTTTATATTCTAAGATTTGTTGAAATTATGTATGTAAACACACTGTTTGTATACTACGCACAAATATACATATCGTATATCATTGAGGAGTTTTATTTAATACATAATACAGTTTTAAACACATTGTAATAATACATATTTTAACAAAAATAATTTTATAGTTTACTGTAATATATAGTAATGCACTCGTTTTACTTACTTTCCTAGTTATATTCGATATATTATGATTATCCGCCAATAGTGTCCCGTGTATGAAATCAACTGGGCAAACCAACTGAGGAAGCATGTACCAGAAATAAAAAGACCCATTGTCCACAGAAATCCACTGAACCAGCAAAAAATCTGCGATATATATTTAGATATGTTTGCATATAAAATCTGCAATAGAGTGAAGCCGCAAAAGTTGAAGCACGTTATAGCGAGGGATTACTGTATTTTCATAAAGTCTTCTCTCAAAACCCACATCTTGGAGTGTCACTGAGGCATCATAGCATAGTAAAGCGCCATCATAGTAAAGCGCCAAAGCCTTCAAGCTGTAAACCAATGAACCAATTAAACGCTTCATGAAGCACCAGTGACGTCCGAAGCTTCGGGCGCCATCAGACACGTGACATTGCTTGCTCGACACAAGCTCCGACACTTAGAGTCGACACACGGCGGTTTATTAGACCTGATATACTTCAGAGCTTCGGTATTGTTTGCCCATCTCTACTAAAACCTCATTTTGATGCTCCGGACTGTGATTTTCATTCAGGCTGTATAAATACCGACAACCCGGAGAAAAATGTGAAGTTGCTTCATTACAAAGTTTGTGAGGTAAAATGATGACTGATTTCTAAACAACTAGTGCGAACTGAAACTTTTCACTCACTTTAACTTTTTGTTCATCAAAGGGATGGAAAATGGAGCGTTTCTGTCATTGCTTGTTGTCTTGGACATCTGGAAGGCACCACCTTTAATGTCGCTGTTGCAAAGGATTGTGGGACATGATTATCTCCTGGACTGGGCCGGTCTGAGATCATGAGTTTGTTTTTGTGTGTGACAGGAAGTTCTTGGTGTGTGTTTGTGACGTCCCTGAACCACAAGACAGATTCAACATGGACGAATACTCAGAGCAGCTCATCGTCAACAAACCTGTCGTCTACATCTCCATCAGCGAGCTGCTCAACACACACCAGGTCTGTGCACAGACTCAGACCTGAACCAGGGTCTGAGCCAGCATCATACAGAAAGACCTGGTCTGCCGCTGTGTTCTCACTCTATGTTTATGTGTGCAGTTGTTGTTGGAGCATCAGGAGGTTTTGTGTCCGGACCACGCAGACCCTCTCAGACTGCTGCTGAAGGATCTTGGACCGGTCCCCACCCTGCAGGAACTCATCGGTACTTCAGCTAATGCTGCTCTTATTGATTACAGCAGCTCAGCCATCATTACATAAACTACTTCCACCTTTGTGAGGTTTAAAGCAGTCAGTCAGTGGACCCAGGTATGATGTGGTCTTTCTGCTCTGCAGGAGAGTCTTCATCAGCAGATCCAGGATCAGAGTCCAGTCTGTCTCAGACCAGCAAGATGGAGGTTTCTCTGACGCTCACCAACAAGTTCGACATCTTCAACGAGTCCAACGACAAACCAGATGCCAGAGGACTGCTGCTGAGGTAGCTTAGTATGTTAGCTTCACCTTTGCACAACAGCTGGTTGTGCAGTGTGACTGAATGAATAATGAGTCATGAATGAATGAATGTTGACAATGAATAAAGTTTTTGTTTTTTTAAACTACCTTTTGTTCTTTAAGCACGAAGCAGCTGATCATTGATGTCATCAGGACTCAATCTGGTGACTCTCTGAGTGACATCCTCAGATCATCTGTGTCACGTGACCAGGTAATGCACGCACGCACACACACACACACACACACACACACACACACACAGGTACAGGTGAATCTCAGGTAAAGGTGTCTTCCCCCACAGGAAGTTTGCCATGATTGGCTGATGCAGCGACGCGCTCAGCAGGATGCCCGAACACCCGAGAAGATGAAGAGAAACCAGTCGCTGGTCGCCAACGGTAACTTGAGTTTAGAGGAGAAGAAGCGGAAGATCCTGAGGAGTCTTCGTCGTCTGGAGGGACTCGGAGTCTTGAGACCACCTCAGACCGAAAACCAGATCCTGCAGATGATCGCCAAGGTGACCAATCACACACACACACACACACACTGTAACAGAAAACCATTGAAGGTTTTGCGGATAAGAACGGATTCATTTGGCTGTTTTAGATTACTGATTAAGCTGGCTGACAGCAGGGACTCACCTGGTTCATATTTTTATTAGTCGCTCTGATGTCAGGTGTGGGAGAAGTAAGAAGGTGGGTTGTTTTGTTTGGTGATGAATTATGGTTAACTGAGTATCTGCACATGAAGAACACACTGATGGAACTTCCCGTATTTTCATATCACAGAAATAGAGATGTCACTGTCAGAAATTTTTCAGCTCTCTTCTATAAAAATGTACTTACTTACTGTAACCACCCCACCCCCACCCCACAGGACATCCGCCAGCAGCGCCTGCACCGTCAGCGCCGGGGGGCGGAGCTACAGAGGCTCAATCAGACTCTGAGCAGCCTGCAGGCAAAGAGCAGCTTCCACAGCGAACAGGTGGACTACTACAGACATTACATCACTTCCTGTCTGGACAACCTGACCACCAGCAGGTACACACACACACACACAAATCAGGACAAATCTCTATCAGCAGTTTTTGTGTAAAGAAAACTTTATCGTCACAGCAGCGTTCTTCAGCCTTCAGCAGGTCTTTCAGCCGCATCGATTGTTGCCAATATCTGCTCTCTGCTGATGTATTAGGGTCTGTGTTGGCAGATCAATTACAAGCTGAGGCAGAGGAACATTGAGGATTGTAAAATGTCCTGGTCAGCACATCCAGTAAAAGAAAACTGAGGAAACCATAAAAAATGTTAGCGGTTATGTATAGAAAATTAATATCACCAATATGTCATTTTTAAAATCTTAAACATAAGTATCAGAGAGTCGAGATCCACGTAACATTTCACTGCACATTGCATGTGTCCAAAGGAAACATGGATACAGAACATGATGGGACCTAGGACGGAGCACTGTGGGACACCACACGAACAAACACACCTGCCCAATGACATGCTACCGTCAGCCACACCTGATTGGTTCTTAACCATTCAACACTCACACTGGCTGTTTGGACCGACACAAAGGTCAAATGTTGTGACTGGTTGTGTTTTGCAGTAAATCAACCAATAAGAAGGCAGCAGAGGGCAAAGGGAAGAAGAAGCTTCCTGCTCTGAGCTACAGCGGCGCCCGGCTGCAGGAGAAAGGAGTTCTGTTAGAGATCGAAGACCTGCCGAGCACACAGTGAGACCTCAAAACCTCCGACACTGACACAGCTGTTTACCCTTCACTTTAGATCACCTGTCATTAACATGTCACTAATAACTGCATTGTTCATGTCACACTACTGATCCACTTTACTGAACCGAGCTGAACTGTTCCAGGTTTAAAAACGTTGTCTTTGACATCGTTCCTGGACCTGAGAAAGGAAGTTTCAAAGTCAAAGCTCGATTCCTCGGCGTCGAGATGGAGGAGTTCCTGCTCAAATACCAGGTACAGACCGGGCTAAATACAGGTACAGACCGGGCCAAGTACAGGTACAGACCGGTTGCAGTTACAAGCATCCGCGGGCCAGAGGGACAAAGGTCTGTGTTTAAATCCTTCGTATTTTAAAGAGGCCTTGTCGGGTTAACTCATATTTATTTTAGTTCACCAAATTGAAGCTTTTTATACATTTTCTCTGACGACCGTCTGAGGACTAAATAATTTAAATGATTCAGTGATTTCACTGGAATTGTTGTGCATATGAATAAAGAACTTAAAGACTCGAACCATCAGCGCAATGCTGCAGGTTAAAACTTCTCAAGCTCTGCTTTAAAACTGCAGTTCAACTGTTGACCTGAACTGTTTGAGATGAGATTTTAACTGTGTGTGTGTGTGTTAGGACCTGCTGCAGCTGCAGTATGAAGGTGTGGCTGTGATGAAGATGTTTGACAAGGCAAAGGTCAACGTCAATCTGCTCATCTTCCTCCTCAACAAGAAGTTCTTCAAGAAATGAACAGAGTGACACTCTTACCTTAAACTCCTATCTGTGTTTATGTTGCTCACATCTCCTACAGAGTGAGGCATTGTCTCTACACTCCTATCTGTGTTTGTGTCTCACTACATTATCTGTTTTTTATATTCAGTTATTTACTACAAAGTGAGGCATCGTCTCTACACTCCTATCTGTTTGTCTCACCACAGTATACAGTGAGGCGTCTTCCTTCTGATCTCATCAATTCAGAAAGCTTAACAATTAAATAATCAGCTTTATTGACACAAAATGTTTTGCCAAAGCTCAGTTACTCCGTTATCTTTTTGCATTATGACATTTTAATAAGAGAACACAATAAGTAAATAATCATAGAGCAAATGCTTTAAATAGTGACGCATCATCTCTCATCATTGTCTCACTACATTATCTGTTTTTGTATTCAGTTATTTACTACACAGTGAAGCATCTTCTCTACATCTGTCACTGTCTGTTAGTCAGCGGTTGTCTGATTGATCAATAACCAATGACTGATCAGTAACTGTAAATATTTTCTTTCTTCTCTTTTTGACAACATTTAGAAATAAACTT
Source organism: Scortum barcoo (assembly GCA_023238725.1). Taxonomy (NCBI): domain Eukaryota; kingdom Metazoa; phylum Chordata; class Actinopteri; order Centrarchiformes; family Terapontidae; genus Scortum; species Scortum barcoo. The sequence goes on along the minus strand of CM041546.1, from coordinate 227,027 downwards.
CTAAATATTTTTACTCTAATAAACATTTGAACATCTTCAGCAGAACAGTTTCACTGTGAAGTTTTGATCCATTGATTGACTGGTTTGTTGATCGATTAAATGGTGTTTCCATGAGCTGTAAAGTGTTGGCACAGTATCTATAAAACACTGAGCTGCTTAATGTGAGCTAAACACAAATAAACGATCAATCAAATATGTTAATGATTGTTTGATTATTCCTTTATCAGATCAGAATGACAGGACCAACAAGAACCTTGAGATTGAAGCACTGCAGTGCATGATGGGAAACACCTGGCTGTCACCTGATCAAAGACCTGATTGGCTGTTAGCATGTTGGAGGTTTAAACTGTGGTCAATAATAAGAGTAATAAGCATTTAGAATATAAGGCCATACATATAATTATAAACAAAGATGAATCCATTAATAAAGACTATACGAGCGATGTTTGAGGTGACTGAACAGAAAATAGCTTTAAAGGAATAACCAGTCTAATTATCGACCACTGAAGGAAACTCATGTCTTGTCAAGATATTTGTTTTTCCTCCTGCATGTGTCTGTGAGAACATTTGAATTTAACCTAATTTAGGGTTGTATGATTTTTCAATGACTCTGAAAGTATTCAAACTAACTTCCTGTATCTTCACTTCATCGTTTTTCTCTTTGTTGCATTTGAAAGATGAAATATTACAAAGCACATCTCATATGTGATTCTCTGGCTAAAGACAAATGATTCAAGTTTACTTCTGATCAATGTGTTGGTCATTTATTGCACAATCTCAGTACAGCATACAAATACATTCTTGAATGACATAAGTGAAATCATGAAAACAGAAATGAAAAGGATCAGTAGCCATGTGAGACATTTACATAAAAGTCTTCAACATTTTTCATCACTAAACATGAGCGGATATGAGATTCTTCAGTCATAGCTGAACGTGGCCTGCAAACAGCCGCTCCACAAATGGACTTAACAGGATGTAAACATTTGCAGTTTACTCTCTGAAGGCTGCAGGAAACTTTAAACACTTTGCAGGCAAGTCGCAGTTCATCTCCAAGAAGCCAAATAACTCAGCTCTGAAGTGTAAAGATGTTAACACGAACAGAGGGAGGTTTCCAGTATGGCTAATGAGTACGGCTGCTGAGCTCCTGCACAGATCAAACAAAGACCTCATTTAACTGACTTTTGAGCAACTTAATGTCGAGTAGAGAGAGAAAAAACTAAAGTGCCTGGACAGTGTCAGTAGCTCTCCATGTCAGAGGAAGAATTTCCTTCATTTTTTGTCAATCAAAAAAGCAAAAACAGGCTCTTCATGAGGAGCCCACATCCTTAACATCATCTCTACTCTCATCAGACTCATAAACGAGCACCATGACTCGATGGAAAAGTTGGTGAGTGAAAACTCCAAGAAAATGGTCAGAAACTCTGAAACCGGAAGGGCTGAAAAAGAGACATGCGAAAAATGAAGAATGTCAACACTTGTCTTAAAGAAGAAGATAGTATGTCAGTATGTGAGTTGAACATCTACTCAAGAAGGTCGTGGAAAACTAAACTGAAAACATGAAATAAAAGTTGAGAAGATTCTCCAGGAGAAAGGACGATCTTCCAGATGCTATCGACATCACACATCAACACAAACCATCCGATTCTCTGAGATCTACACAGAAACGGAGGATCTTTCTCAGCCTTTCAGAGCGAAGATGTGGACGATGGTAAAGAAGACGAGAGCAAAAACCTGCTGACTATGATGGGCTGGTGAGGCAGGTTAGGGTGGTTCTGGGGGGTCAGGGTGGGTGAGGGGGGTCAGATCATGACAGTGTTGTATTCCTAAGGTTTAAATGTATGTAAACAACAACACAGAAAAAAACAATGAACAGGTTAAAAAAAAAAAAAAAAAAACAGGTGAGATTATTTTCCAGACTTGGTCACATGACCTCCCACCTTGACTACACACCTCATAGGCACTGTCTGAAGGGGGCGGGCCGGTGGGTGGGGCTTCATATGTGGTTGCCCTCTCTGCTGTCTGCGAAGGGGCTTCATGTGATTGGTTGGTCATGGTGATCAGCTGTTAAAGAACAAACAAGAGATGAAGTCGATCCCAAAGTGTGGTTCCTGTGCTGTGACATCACAGTGAGCTCCTGCTGCAGGTAGATCACTTGATCTGTGGACTGATAGGAAGCTTTACACACCAGGAGGGAGAAACCAGCCAAAACACCCGAAACTCTCCAAATCTGGAAGAAGAGAAAACAGGAAACAAGTTGAAGAAGGCTGAAGAAGTCCTGAAGGCAGCACCTTGTTTGTGATGGATCCACCTGACCTGCATGTCATCATCAGTCTGTGTCTGCCTCATGGTCCGGACTGTACGCACCGTCAGTATGGACAATGTCCATTCACACATTTTCTTGTTTAACTTCTTGTTGTTCAGCCAAACACAACAAACGAAGGAGCTCATCGATGGATCAACCACAAGAACAAGAAGTCAGGCTCCACGATGGCATCCACTCCAGAGACTTTCCTTTGAGAACTCACATAGATCATTTATAGGTTCTGAGAAAGTTTAACATCTCTAAAACCATCATGGATTAAGACTTAATCAGTCAACAAATAACTGAGCCGGTTCGCAGTCAGTTGGTTGGCATCATGTCAGCAGCTTTAGACTCTTTATCACGGAGGTCTACAGAGGAAACTGTTCATTTGGATTTTTTTAGCTGAAGGTTAAAATGAGTGTAAGAGTAGGTGGAGGCACCACATCACATCTATCAATCTATCCATCAATACATCTATCAATACATCTATCAGTAATCCTTTCATTCATCCATGAGCTCTGTTTTCTAATGATTGCAGCACGTTTAGAAGCAGGTCCATCGTCCACATGTAGCTGCACCTTGTTAATACATTTATATACTTTAAACAAACGCCTGTTTGTCCACGTCTTTATTGAAATATGAACAAAGTTTTGTGGTAGAAACCCAACAAGTCAAACTGGACTTGCAGATGAAGAGTCATTATCTGCTGAAATGTCACATTGCAACAGAAATCATTTGCTTTGATCAACAGTGAGGAAGAAGAGGAAATCCACTGATCAGTCAAACATCTGAGGACGTCAGTAAGTGCAACAGAGACCACAGTCACAGTACAATGAGTGCCGTTCCAATAATAGCTGTCCAAGTAGGGGTAAATGAAATCACCAAAAGCATCCAGAGTGTAGTGACGGTGGCAAATCCTGAAGTTACGGCAGCAACGACACTGAAGCCCAGCGAGCTGCTGACCTGTAGAGCAGAGACACAGCAGCTGTCCTTTACTGGACATCCTGCAGATCAGGCCTACAGAACGTCTGACCTGCAGGAGTTCATCACATCATAAAGTAGCTGTAATTAAACCATTGATCAAAAAACCTACACTTGATGCAGATGTGTTAGCCAATTACAGACCAATATCCAACCTCCCATTTTTGTCTAAGATCCTAGAGAAAGCCGTTGCCAGCCAGTTATGTAATTATCTCCACAGTAATAGTCTTTTTGAAGTTTTTCAGTCAGGATTTAGAGCTCACCATAGCACAGAAACAGCACTTGTTAAAGTCACCAATGACCTGTTGACAGCATCAGATAGAGGGCTTCTGTCTGTACTTGTCCTGTTAGACCTCAGTGCTGCCTTTGATACAGTTGACCATCACATTCCTGTTGCTGAGAATGGAAAAACTGCTTGGTATTAAAGGGTCTGCATTAAACTGGTTCAGATCATACTTATCAGATCGGTCTCAGTTTGTCCATATTAATAATGAATCCTCTGTGCATACTAAAGTCTGTCATGGAGTTCCACAAGGTTCAGTGCTAGGTCCAATTCTATTTATTCTTGTATATGCTGCCCCTTGGCAATATCATCAGGAGGCACTCCATAGATTTCCATTGTTATGCTGATGACACCCAATTATATTTATCAATGGAGCCAGACAAAACTGATCAGCTCCTGAAACTCCAGGCCTGCCTTAAAGATATAAAGGCTTGGATGACCAGAAATTTCCTGTTGTTGAACTCAGATAAAACTGAAGTGATCCTATTAGGTCCGAAACACCTGAGGAACACGTTTTCTCCTAAGATAGCCTTGCTGGATGGCATTAACTGGGCCTCCAGCACCACTGTAAGGAACCTCTGGTGTTTTATTTGATCAGGATATGTCCTTCGACACCCATATTAAGCATATTTCAAGGTCTGCCTTCTTACCACCTGCGCAACATCGCAAAAATTTGGCACTTTTTGTCCCAAAGCGATGCTGAAAAATTAGTCCATGCATTTGTCTCTTCCAGGCTGGATTATTGTAATTCACTTTTATCAGGCTGCCCAAACAAACAAGTCGTTAAAGACTCTACAGCTGGTCCAGAATGCCGCTGCTCGGGTGCTGACTAAAACCAGGAAAAGAGACCATATTACTCCAGTACTGGCTTCTCTGCATTGCATTGGCTCCCTGTAAAATTTAGAGTGGATTTTAAAATCCTACTCCTCACATATAAGGCTCTACATGGTCTGGCACCATCATATCCTTAATGAATTGATAACTCCTTATCATCCGACTAGAGTGCTGCGCTCCCAAAATGCAGGCTTACTTGTAGTTCCCAGGGTTTTCCAGAAGTAGTCTAGGGGGCAGAGCCTTCAGCTATCAGGCCCCTGTTCTCTGGAACCAGCTCCCAGTCTGGGTCCGAGAGGCAGACACAGTGTCAGTGTTTAAGAATAGACTTAAAACCTTCCTTTTTGATAAAGCTTATAGTTAGGGTGGGCACAGGCTCGCCCTTAGTTATGCTGCTATAGGCTTTAGACTGCCGGGGGGCTCCCATGATGCATCGGGCACCTCTCCCTCTTCCTCTGTCTCTGCTTCCTCTTTCTCTGCTTCCTCTTCCTTTGCTTCCTCTACTCTTATTATGGTAGTAGTGCAAACTGGAGTCACCTTATAAACTGGTAAAAGTGGCTAAAGTGGTTAAACTGGTTAAACTGGTTAAAGTAGTTAAAGTGGTTAAATTGGTTAAAGCGGTTAATGTGAATACTCTTATGTCCTGTAAAGTGCATGTTACTGCCGGAGCCCCGGTCCTCTTTGTTCTCTCCAGTCTTGCAGGTTCCTCACTGATTCTGGTTGTGGTCCATCTGTCTGAGGTTCACCTGGCCTAGCCTGGTGGGGACATGATCTGTGTCTGTGTTGTGGAGAGAAGGTCCGAGTGGCCCAGAGCTCCATATGAGGACATCTAGAGATTAGAGATAGAGAGAGATAGAGAGCACCTGGACTCACACACTCATTTCCATTACTTGTGATACCTCATACGTGGACTAAACCCATGAACTCAGCATGTATAATTCCCTATATGATTGATGATGATGTTCTCTGTACATGTGGCATCTATTGCACGTCTGTCCGTCCCAGGGAGAGGGATCCCTCATCTGTGGCTCTTCCTCAGGTTTCTTCTTTTTTCCCATAAAGGGTTTTTTGAAGTTTTTCCTGACTCCGGTTCGAGGGTCTAAGGACAGAGGGTGTCACAACTGTACACAACTGTACAGATTGTAAAGCCCTCCGAGGCAAACAATGTTTGTGATTTTGGGCTCTAAATAAATAAATTTTTGATTTGATTTGATCACAGTGATGGTGAGTTACTGACCAGACAGCAGTTTGAAGACTTCCCAGCAGCCACTGTGAGAGATCCAGCTACAACATACTGCAGCAAACAGAGCAGACGAAACGCAGTGTGAGCAGACCATCCTCACCTCACCTGAACAGACAGGTAGGTTTCTCGCCCCGAGCGCCGCTGGCTGTGCCCGACTGAACTTGTTTTTCTCTGCAGAGTTTTGTGGTGCACCGACCTGAGGTGCAGGGATCACATGGGTGACCACCACCACACCGCCCGCTGCCGTCGCTGCAGACAAAGATGCTGACATGTTGGAGGTGAACTGAGAGGAGCTGCTGTGAGCTGTTGCTTCATAACAGAGCTCAGCGTTAATCATTGATCAAAGAATCAGAAACACAGAAGCTGCTTCCTCCTTGAACACAGCAGGTGATTCCCCGCAGGCCAACTGTGGATGGGTTGCTGTGTCTGAAGAAAGAAATTCTCAACAGAAAAATAATGTTGGCTTTGATTGTCACAGTTCACTGCGCGCCGTCGTTTAGTTTAAATATCACTGAACTAGTCCTATTATTAACTTACGATGTTTCAGTGTTGGTGTTTCGTGTCAGTTTCAGGGTGGCTCAGGCGTGATGACAAAAGCCAATCTGCCACATCAGATTTTGAAATTTAAAAGCTTTTGAATTTCTTGCAATTTCTTTTTCATTGAAATTATGTCTCTGATTTTTTACAAAAAAAATTAATTTTGAAAAAAAAAATTGTGATACAAATAACACATTTTCAAGTGATTGAAATGCAGCAGGCCAAATACAGATCCTAAAATTAAAGTTAATAATTCAGATTAAACATCTGAAAGACCAACAATAAGCAACTGATTCTGTATCAAACCAACATTCAGCCAATCAAGTTATGCTCAATTAGTCATGTGACGCCAAAGCTGAAATTACAGGAAGGCAGTCGGATATGGCAGCAAACCCAAATGAGGACACTTAAGGAAGTGTGTGAGTGTGTTTACTCTTTTATTTGTCTTTTGTGTTGTTGGTTTTTGTAAGATTGCACACAGAATTTCTTCGGACACTAATGTTCTACGAACACGGTTCTTTGTCGTGAACATCAAAGTTGTGAGGGAGTGATTTTAACATGTAACAGCTGCATAGTTAAAGCAGAAGTTGGTAACTTATATATAAATGACTTTTATTCATATTCAGTAAAACTGTCTCTCTGTCCTGACAGTAACATGAAATAGATCATCTGATAAAAATCACAGTTCTCCGGATCAGTACATTAAATAGGTTTGGTGTAGAACCAAAGAGACATGTTGGCTCAAAGAAAAAGTAAAATAAATAAAAAGAAAGATGTGCAGACTGTGTCATGTTTTATGTGTTCGATGAAGACTCTCCTCACTGGATCAGAACGTCTTTGTATCCACAGGAAGCTGGATCAGGATGACCACTGTGACCTGAGAGCTTCATTATCAGCTGACGATACAAGAACAGTGTTACGGCCTCTGCAGTCGGGGGGGGATGCATCACGGGTCTCTCTCTCCTCTTACTAATTGGGTGGTCACAGGCGCTCCAGTCTCCTCTTCCAGGTGGACCCAGCCCGGTTTCTACCTCCTTTCCTTCGCTCTGATGTCACCAATCCAGTCAGCCAACCCGCCGCGGCTGTGACATTCTGTGATCAGCTTGCCATCGATGCGCTGTGAAGCAGTTTTGTGTGCGTTTTTAGAGACTCTTTGTGATGTACTAGTTAGCCTTTCTGGGACTGGGGAAGGTGGTTTAGTTACCACTCTTGTGTTCTCTGTTTTTTGTTCTGTTTCTTTGTTATTGGGCCGTTGGCCACAGTTACACTTAGTTTAGTGATTATTTGTTTTTTTGTCCTTATTTTCTTTACCTATGAAGTGTTGCCAGCTTGTGCTGTGAGTTTTTGTTAGAGTGGGATCTGTTGTTCATTTTTAATGATTGTCCGGCGTTCCCCTCCGCCACATCCTGTGTTGTTGTATGATCAGGTGAGCTATTAACCAATAAACGGCACAATATCTACCCATTACACTGGCATATGTTCCTCCCTTCATCCTAGACCTCATAGGGATGTAACAAATGGCTTCACACTGATGGAGGACTTGATCAGCTCTGCGGCCTTCCTGGAGTTTTTACTCCTGAGATCAGAAGCTGTAGTCTTCTGGCTTCTGATTAGAACAATAATAATACACTCACTGTTCCAAGACAAACAGCAGATTGATTACAAGACCACAAAGTTGTTCCACATCAACAAGAGAGCTCCTCGTTGAGTTTTCTCTCGATCAAATTTAGTTAAACATTAAAGGCAGAAGGTGTCCAGGAAACTGTCTCAGAAATCCTCTTTTCTCCATTTCACAGTGTTCTAAGCTGATCTGAGTGATGATGACAACGATGAGCAGTGTGATGGAAATGTGTGCTGAAGATGCTTCGTTAACTCAAAGTGTTTGAAACATTTCAAATTGGGACATCTGCGAACTGCTGAGAGCTCACAGTGAAACAGAAGGTCCTATTCACTGTTTTATGATTTATTATACAACAACAGAGCAGTTTTATCTCTTCTTTTTGAACAGTTCAGTTCAAAATGTTGATTAATCTTTATTAATGCTCAGTAAGTTATCAAGAAATTGATTTAGATCCAGATAATCAGAGGTCAGAGGTTCTTCAAGATGGCGCCGAGGATGGCTGCCTTGTCTCGAGCTCTCCCCTCAACTTTGCTGTTTTTTTGCACTATTTTGTTATTTATTTCTTCTTTTAAGTTATGCAACCTGCTAAAGAGAGCCCTATCATACAATATGATAGAGAAAAACTTCTACAAATTAGGTCGGTGGTGGAAAAAACATTTTCATCGCCACCGCCACCAGCGTACAACTGGGGAATCTCCATGGTGGAGCCTACCTGTTGTTGAACCTGAGCAGCGGAGGCGGCGGAGGAAAAAAAGAGGGTCGCGGGCCGGAGTCCTAGTCCGGCTGAGGAAATGTGAAAACCGGCCTCCTCTACCCGAGTATTCTTCTGGCTAATGTTCAGTCTCTGGATAACAAGCTGGATGAACTCCGGAGCAGGATGGCATTTCAACAGGACATTAAAAACTGTAACGTTTTGGTTTTCACAGGAAACTTGGCTCGACCCTTCGATCCCGGACTCCGCCATTGTTCCCGAGGGGCTCTCCATCCACCGACAGGACCGGACAGTACATTCAGGGAAGAGCAAGAGGAGGAGGTGTCTGCTTTCATGGTGAACAACAAGTGGTGCTCAGACGTGGAGATTATTTCTACGGGCTGTTCTCCGGACCTGGAGCACCTCATGATCAGATGCCGGCCTTATTATCTTCCGCGTGAGTTTACATCGGTTGTCATGACAGCGGTGTATGTTCCGCCACACGCCAACAACAACAAGGTCCATGGACGAGCTGTATGGAGTTATCGACAGGACAGAGACCTCATGGCCGGAGGCTGCGCGTTTATTGTAGCCGGAGACTTTAACTTTAACAGCGCCAACCTGAGGAAAGTCCTGCCGAGATACCACCAACACATCAGCTGTCCCACGCGTGGTGAGAACACACTCGATCATGTTTACACCCCTTACACGGACACGCATACAAGCTCCTCCCTCGCTCTCCTTTCGGAAAATCTGACCACGCCTCAGTTCTGCTGCTGCCTTCCTATAGGCAGAAACTGAAGAGCGTGAAGCGTGACGGACCGGTGACGCGGACCATTCAGCAATGGTCCGACCAATCAGACTTCGGCTCTGCGTGACTGCTTCAGCACGACGGAGTGGTGTGTGTTTAAGGACACAGACATACATAAACACATACACGGACGGGGTCATTGGATACATCGGAAAATGCATCGATGACATCGTACCGAGGATTACTAAAAGTGCGGACATTCCCCAATCAGAAGCCCTGGGTTAACGGAGAAGTCCGTGCCAAACTTAAAGCACGGACAGACGCCTACAACTCAGGTGATTTGGAGGAGTACAGGAAGTCCAGGTACGCGCTCCGGAGAGCCATCAGCAGCGCAAAGAGACAGTACAGGGACAAAGTGGAGTCTCATTACAAGGGCTCCAACACCAGGAGCATGTGGACCGGATTAAAAACTCTAACAGACTACAAAAAGAAGATCAGCAGTGCTGAGGTGCATCTCTGCCTGACGAGCTGAACACTTTTTATGCTCGCTTTGAGAGCACCTCTCCAGCTGTAGGAGGTGCAAAAGGCTCAGGAGGACCACTGCCCACCTGTGATATCCAGGGCAGACATGTGTGCAGAACTCTAAAACGGATTAACACACGTAAGGCTCCTGGACCTGACAGGCATCCCCGGCCGAAGCTCTCAAGGTGTGTGCAGACCAGCTGGCAGACGTCTTTGCAGACATTTTCAACATGTCACTGCTCCAGTCTGTAGTCCCCACATGCTTCAAGGAGACCATCCATTGTCCCCTGTCCCCAAGAAAACCAAAATCCTCTCCCTGAATGACTACCGCCCAGTAGCACTCACCTCCACCATCATGAAGTGCTTTGAGCGGTTAGTCAAATCATTCATCACCTCTTCCATCCCAGGACTCACTGGACCCACTTCAGTTTGCCTACAGGCCCAATAGGTCAAACTGAAGATGCCATCGCCCTCACCCTCCACACTGCCCTCTCCCACCTGGACCAGAGGGACACATATGTGAGAATGCTGTTTATTGACTACAGTTCAGCATTCAACACCATCGTGCCCTCCAAGCTCGTCACCAAGCTCAGAGACCTCGGGCTCAACAGCGCCCTGTGTGATTGGATCCTGAACTTCCTGACGAGGCAGACCCCAGGCTGTGCGGATGGGCAGCACCACATCCTCCACCCTGACTCTGAACACCGGCGCCCCCCAGGGCTGTGTGCTCAGCCCTCTGCTGTACTCACACTGTTCATGATGACTGCGTGGCCACCCACAGCTCCAACACCATCATCAAATTTGCTGACGACACGACCGTCCATTGGCCTGATCACCGGCGACGATTTATCACGAGACGGCCTACAGAGAGGAGGTCAGAGCCCTGACATCTTGGTGCCAGGACAACAACCTCCATCTCAACGTCAGCAAAACTAAGGAGCTGATCGTGGACTTCAGGAGGAGGCAGAGAGAGGAACACGCCCCCCTCTCCAACTGGGGACTCAACGGACGGGGGACTACGGTGGAGAGAGTCAACAGCTTCAGGTTCCTCGGGGTTCACATCAGCGAGGACCTCACCTGGACTCATCACACTGACTTTATTACAAAGTCAGCCAGACAGCGGCTCTTCTTCCTCCGCAGGCTGCGGAGGCTCAACATGGACTCCAGGATCCTCTGCAGCTTCTACAGGTGCACCATAGAGAGTATCCTGACTGGCTGCATCACCGCCTGGTACAGCAGCTGCACCGCCCTCAACCGTAAGGCTCTACAGAGGGTGGTGAAAGCTGCTCAGCACATCACCAGGACAGACCTGCCATCCATGGAGGACCTCTACACCCAGCGGTGTAGGAAGAAGGCCACCAAAATCATTAAGGACCCCAGTCACCCCAGCTACAAACTGTTCTGCCTGCTGCCGTCTGGCCGACGGTTCCGCAGCATTCGAGCCCGAACCACCAGGCTCAGGGAAGCTTCATCCTGCAGGCCATAAGACTTTTAAACTGTGTTCACAGCACCACCACTTCACCACTTCTTAATAACCCACCACCTCTGCTGTGTATATTCTCTATTGTATATATATCTAACTTACATTTACAGTTATATTTATTGCATAACTTATATTTTAAGGTCTTTACTTATTTTATTACTCTTAGTTTATTATTTATGTTTAAATTTTATTTTATTTTTTATTTTATTTTCTAAATTATCTTTTTGCTTTTCTTGCTTTCTTGTTTTCTTTAGCATTGTTAGGAGAAGCCTGGGACTTAAGAATTTCATTACCAATGATTGCTGATGTAATTGTTGTGTAATGACAATAAATTCTTGAATCTTGAACCTTGAATAAAGCTGGAAAGAGGAAGTTACACTCACATGTAACACACATGTTCAGCTGTCCACATACTTCCGTCCAATACTTATTCACAGAGATCAAATCTGAGTTGTTCATTTTTGAAGCTGTGAAGGATTAGTTTCTATCAGAAGTGGTGTTTACTGTTTCTGTTCCTGTTTCCAGTTTCTAGTCTAACCTCCAGAGAAGTTCCCCTCATTGTTTTTCCAACCTGGCCTTCAGTCCCCAGGACCCATCCCCCTGTAGAAGTCCTCAGACCTCTGCAAGTAGTCCTTCTACATTTGCAGCTGGTCCCTCTACCTCTGACAGACGCGAACATGCTAAGAGCAACATATTGTCTCATCAATCAGCTGTTAGCAGCTCCTGGATCAGTGGATCGTGTTCAGACAAACATCACTGATCACTGAGACTGAAGGACACTGATAACAGGAAGAGCTTTATTGTGGAGGGACATCAGATCAGTGTGGAGGATGAGAAGGCTGTAATCTTCTTCACATGAACACATCAAGCTAACAGAAAAGTCAGACGCTCTTTGAATGACATAATCTCGCTGTGTCCTCTTCTTCTGTGGTGGTTTAAAGGCAGCAGCTAGACAGTTGGCTCCACCAGCTGTTCATCTTCATCAAGCAGCCACAGCGGGACAGAAACAAGCAGCAGCTCACGGCTCAGCTCATGATCTTATTGCCAACAATAAGAATAAAAAACTGTTTAGTATAGACGTGTGCAGGTGTGTGAAGTGTGTCTGCTGCCAATCAGCTCTCAGAAACGTCTTTAAACATCTCACACACGCTGCCTTCATCTCGACAACAAACACACCACTGCCTGTTCTGATCCTGAACGTAGAGCAAGAACTGCAGAATCGTCTGAGTTTTAAAGGGACTCTGGTTCCTCAGTTTGAGAGTCAAACATGAAACAAATGTTTTTATTCCACAATTTGAGTTACAATCAGAGTGAAAAAAGAAAAATAGATCACAGAATCATTAGAGACGTTTCTATCTGCTAACAAGCGTACAAAAATACTTTGATTTAGTTTAAACTTCAAGTGTCTACGAACAACAACATGGTCAGACCAGTCTGATCCAGTTTACCTGATCTGACCCAGTTTAAACTGGCCTGATCCAGTTTAATTGACCCATCCAGTTTAGACATATTTCTTCCTGGTTCAAACTGGGCCACACTAGTTTAAACCAGGTTTAATTGACTGGATGAACCTGGATCCAGTGGAACACATTAGTGGACATACTGACAGGTAGTCTTACCTGGTTCACAACTCCACAGGGCCACACTAGTTTAAACTGGTTTAAACTGGATGAACCTGGATTAGTGGAACACATCTAGTCTGGACTGACTGTCACAGGTAGTTTACCTGTACACCTCCACAGGTTGAGCTAAAGCTCCTCCCTCTTCTGACATGTCACAGGTGATGATGTTGTTTACCTTTCATAATAAGAGCCAGAGAACAGATCATCTGTGGTTGCCTGTCCAAATAAAACCAAACCCAGTTCCTGTCACCTTTCATAATAAGACCAACCAATAACAACATCCTGTGAAACCAATAACAACATCCTGACTGAAGGAAGTTCACCTGCAGACTCACCTGCAGAAAATATGCCACATGATAAACTCTCAGCAGGTCAGAGCTCGACGTCATCAGACTGACATTCATAAATTTAAGAGTTTAAACTATTTAGCTCTTAAAAATTCTTCTATCAGAGAATTAACTTCTGCTCAAACTGTCAACATGATCCACGTGAAACATTTCAGCCGAACTTCAAACTGCAAAGACACTTTTTTTCAACAAAATGTTATAAAAACACGAACATTTCTGTTCATCTAGTTCATCTCCAGAATCACATGTTTTAGATCAGTTTCATCTCTGTGTGTCCAGGATAGGCTTAGTCTAGCTTAGTATTAAGACTGAAAGCAGGGGAAACTCTTAGTGTAGCTTTGCATGAGGACTGGATGCAAGGGGCAACAGTTAGCCTAGCTTAGCATTAGGACTGGAAGTGGGTGGAACTGTTAAAGTAGCTCCATCAATAGAGAAAACCTTTCCAGTAACTTCAGTACATTCATTAATATTTTATTTTATGCTAACCACCACACCAGAGCCTGTGTAGTAAATGCAAAAAACTCACACTTTCACAAACTTCAGCCTCACACAAGCACACAATCAACATTCAGAGGCAAACAGGCTGATTGTTTAGTCAGCAAGTTGCCCTTAGCAGTTAGCATAAACAGATAGGAGGCTAATTTTTGTGTCTATTTACAGGTGGACTCAGAGACAGTTTTTGAAATAGTTTATGTAAAAGTAAAGTTTATTTGATTGTTTTGTGTGTCCCTCTGGACATTTTTTTTTTGCCAGAGTCATGTTTCCTGAATCAAAGTTAGCATGAATCATCATCAGAATGGACTTGGTTATGAGAATAATACCTGGGTGGAAAAATAACAGAAGTGCAGTTAAAAGAAAAAATTTAGATTATAGCTCCAAGCTAAAATACATGGCTGCACAGAAAGAAATGTTAGCTGTGACATTTCAATACACAATTTGATTAATGTTAGCACATAGTTGTAAAACCAGAGTCAAATTCTTTATGTACACATACCTGACCAATAAAGCAGTTTAGGATCAGAGTTATTGTGATTCTGATTCACCAGCAGTAACTGGCAGCTAATCTAGCTCTATTAAAAGAGAAAAACCTCTGCTGTTCATACTAATGTACTGTTTATACTGAAGTACTGTTCATACTGATGTACTGTTATTACCAGCAGAGTGCAGAGTGTTCAAATAATTAAACGCTGGGTAAAATAATTACGAGTTACAGTCAGTGACATTAAGTCACAGGTAATGTACTGTAGAGAAATATTTAATAATAAAACATTTATTAACATTATTGGACTTAAAATAATTCAGGAAGGTTACACTGGAAAAGGTAAGGTTGATTTACATATGTGATAAACAATTTGAATTTTTCGGTGGCTTGGACTGGTGATGTGATTGATACAGTCAGGTGATGCAGAGAGGAGGTACTGCTGGAGTTTACTTTAGTGTGAACAGTCTGCGGGGAATTCAATACCGTAATTTAGTACACAGTATGCAGCACATACAGATGGAGTAACAGGGCGTTAGCATGCTATTTGAACAGTTAGGAGATGGCAGGATATCATACTGATGGAGCTTCTGATAAATTGTGGAGACCAACTCAGTAGGTTTCACAGGTTGGAACCACAAACCAATGAAAATGGTGGCCGAAGCTGCAGCGGTTATAGATTCAGTAAACTTTCATGTATTTTACCTTATCCACCAAGATGTTTCTGAAGAAAGCTTGGGTGAGAAATAAGGAATGCATTGGCTGAATCTTCACTTATATTAAATCTACCAGGTCTAATTAAAGGCACTACTGCACTGCTGGCAGTTTCTACTGCTTTCTGTCTTCAAGCCGGCCTCCAGTAATGAGGGTCTGTTCAGTGCTGCTTGCAGATTTCTGTTTCCATATAATTATATTTTGTGAGCACCTGACTGAAAGAAAAATACCACATGACCTCCAGGAGGATGGCGGGGTGAGATAATACCTGCATGAGAGGTTTGAGAGGTTTTAAAAGTTTAGCCCTGCGAGTCATCTTTACATCACAGAGACTCTAGAAATACATATTTCACTATACTTACGCTGTGACACTTTCTGTTGTGAATGAGTCTTTAAGCTTCTTTATGTGTCTTTGTGCTAAGCTAGGCTAACCCTGAGCCGTTCTCTGGACACAGAGATAAACTGATACCCATCCTCTCCTCTGACTGGAGAGGATACAGAAAACATGTTCCTTTAACTGTCCTTCAGCCCCCCCTGAACCAGATGAAGTGCATCACGGTTGATATTACAGGACAGGCTCATACAGATGCTTCATTACAGTATTTACAGTCTAAGCAGGTTTTGGTTCAAATCGTCCACACATCATCTTTGGAATTTTATAAACGAGAAAACAACTTTCATTTTACTTCATCTCAACACAAATTAGATCATAATATCACCCAGTGTTGTGAACACGGTGATGTTGGTTAAATGAGAGAAACGTTGTCAGGAACGTTCAAATGTCCTTCTGAACTGTAAAATCAAAGAACTCAGGATCATTTGCACAGAAATACCAACTATTACATTGATTAGTGTGTAGATAATTACAGTACATACAGCGCAGTAGGTAGTTTCACACTTCTTCAATAAGAACTTTAGCTTATAAATGGATTCAAATAAATGTGTCAGCTTCATAAAGTTGAGTTTCACCAGGTGCAGCAGGTTCATGTTTTCATCTGTCAACATGAGAAAAATGGACACAACCTCAGTGCAAATTATGCATCTGTAAACATCAAACAAGTCAGATTACTTCTGTTCATAGTTTCATCAGTTGAGTCAACTGAAGTGAGTAAATTATTTAGGGTTCAGAGGAAGCATCAGGAACATGTTGTAAACTGATTTGTTATCCAGAAAGCTTCCTGTGAGGAAACAGGGGAGCTGCACCCACAAAACCTTAAATCTTAAGGAGGAAACCGTTCACAAACTTTTCTAACTGATCTGAAAAATATTCAGCTTTTAGAAATAAGTGACAAGAAGGTGCTGATTTCTAATATTTCAGCTGTTATTAGGAAAAAACAAAATGCTGTGAATAATGTTGCATCACAAAAAGAAATTTTACCATTCATACATCAGGTTTCTTTTTTTGTTTGTTAATTGTCAATTTTTTTAAACAAATAAGCTAAATTGACAAAAATCTCTGACCCATGTCTAATATTGTGACAGCTCAAATTTAAAACAGGCTTTATAATGTCAATACAAGTGTAACTAAAGTGTAATTGAACTCTTTTCTTGGTTTAATAAAATCCTTGTTGCCCTCCATAACGACCAGAATGTGGTTTTAAATGTGTCACAGATTTCATCAGCAAGGTGATGATCTGATGGAGAAGCTTCACAGTAAATCCTAATTGTCTGCAGCTACCCATCATGCCTTGCTCCTACGCTTCCTGTCATTAATCCCCGTTGGACTCGATGACTTTCTCGGCCAGGATCTCCTGGAAGGTGGAGAGTTGCTTCATCTGCTCTGTCTGCATTGAATGTCTCCTCATCAGCTTCTTCTTCATCTTGAAGTCGGGGCCCCGTTTTGGAGAGGCGGGTGCCACAGGGACCAGGATCTTGTGACCAGAATGGACAGGGGAGGTGGGCTTTCCGTTGGCCCGGATGTCAGGGATAGGTCTCTGGGGGTTGATGTTGAGAGGAGGCAGAAAGCCAGGCCTGGTATGGGAGATGTGGTCCAACAGGAGGGTACCGGAGCCCCGGCGCTCCAGGAGCCCTGGGGGGCGCCTGCGCATGGTGATGGGGGACACTGAGTTAGGGATGTTCTCCAGAGACTCCCTGGAAGAGCTGGTGACTAGGGAGAGTGGGGAAGCATTGTACCTCCTTCGCTCCACAGACACCCGACCAGAGTCCGGTGATCCAGGGATGGAGTCTGGGCAGAGATGTGTATCTGATTCGTAGTGGTCCATCCGGGTCAGTTTGGGGTGAGCCAGAGCCCGGGATACAACTGCCCCAGGTCCCCCGGTGGCATTCTCCTGGGACTCTGGGGCTGTGTTCCTGCGGTATAGGATCTGGTGCTGCTGGACTTTGTCAGCCCAAGAAGAACCAGAGAGGGCTGCATAGTCCTCAGAGCAGGATCGGTCGATGAGTTTGGGGGAACAGGGGTCGTGGGTCTCGATGCTGTGGCGCCGTGACAACAGAGGTCTCATGGGTTCTGTGATGGACAGGTTGTTGATCTCAGCAATTGTTGTGCTCAGGTCACAGCTGCCCTCCTCCTCTAGACCTCCATCAACTCTCTCCTGGGGAACCCCACTCAGGACTGAGGGTGCCACCAGGCCCCAGGGCTCTGAGTTCAGTCTCTTTAGCAGCTTGCGTGGTGGCGGCCTCTTTTCTCCTGGAGGTCGAGCTGAAGGTAAAGGTAAAGCCGAAGTGAGTGAGAAACTGAAAATCCCCTCTTCGTCTTTGGTCTTGTCTCCCGCTGGCGAGGAGGTGCCAATCTCTACCTCAGAGGGAGACATGCAGGCTGGAGACAGTTTGTCCACGATGCACGGAGATGGGGGGGAATTGAGGTACTGCTTGGTCTTCTTGGTGCCTAATGGAGATGTGTCAGTGGTGATGATGATCACCTCCTTTCCTTTGGCCTTGCAGGCATCCAGCAGCACCTGCAGAGTGTCACGGTCTCCCTTGTTGATGGCGTGAACAAGGGCAGAGGAGCCAGAATAGTCTTTTAGGCTGGGATCAGCTCCATTCTCCAGCAGCAACGAGACAACCTCCTTCCCTGCCTGCTCAGCACAGGCATGCATCAATGCCGTCCTACCGCTCTTGTCGGGGATATTCGGATCAGCACCTTTCTCCAGCAGGTACCTCACCATCCTCTGTCGGGTCTGCGGGTCGTCATAGCTCGCCAAGCAGGCAGCAGAGATAGGAGTCTCTCCACGCTCATTGCCCTCATTGATGTAAGCTCCACCCTCCAGTAGCAGGCGGGTCAGCCTCAGCTTCCCCTGGAAGACGGCTTTGAGGAGGGCATTTCCCTCAGTCTGAAGGGGTCCTCCATCTCCCATGCTCTCTCTCTTCACCTCAGACCTCCTGTCCACTGGAAGCTGTCTCAACACTGACTGCCCATCCTCCATGAGAAGTCACATGACCTGCAGGAGAAATATATACGAATTAAGTTCACCTCCTAATGAAACAGGTAAATACAATGGAACACGATTGGCTAAAATGCTGATAAAGAAACCATGGGAGTCTCTGGAGGACCGGCTTGGACCTGCAAGGTGTTGATTATCTGAAGGGACCTGTACTGCTGTCACTACTTCACCCATAAAATATGAAAGACCAGTTTGACAAAACGAGCAGACTGCCTACTTTTTATAAAACCAACAGGTTTTAGTACCTTCAAACACGGACTGTAGACACCATGTTGTAGAAAGAGAGCATTTTATTGGATGTAATTCCAGATTTTGTAGAATCTTCCAGCACTGAACTTGTTGTCTAAAGACTGGGTCAACTTTTCAACTATTACTGCTACTGCTATTTACTACAAGTATAACTAATTGGACTGATGCAGCAGGTTGATTAAGAAGCTTTACAAAATTTCACTCTTTAATTTCTAACACTTAAAGATAGCTGAGTTGCTGATTATATAATAAAGGTTTTACATTACAATGGCTCCATCTGTCACATGACTGTCACCTTGCAGGTTCCTCGAGAGTCCAATAATAAAACATTTAGACTTTTAAACACCTAATTATTTGATGGAAAGTCCTTCATCCACAGCAGAAGCAGAAACCGGCGCTCAGTGAAGTCAGTAAATCCTAAAAAACATGAAAACAAACGGACTGAAGTATGATTTCCTCCTTTCTGTCTCAACCTGCAGGTGTACAGAGTGACATCACAGTGACATCACTGATGACTCAGAGAGCAAACAGGTGCTGTATGTCCAGAGCAAACCTGAGCTGACACACAGTGTCTACTTTCAGAGTGAATGCAGTGATGATGATGATGATGAAGAAGAAGCAAATTACATTGTACTGTAACATACACACACACACACACACACACACACACACACACTCTCCTCCCTCTCTCTCACATACACACACACACACTCACAGGTACAGGTGGACTTTGCACCTGCCGGTTGTTTTCAGTCACACAATCAACAGAAACATCAAAGTGATGTTTCTGTTGATGATGAAATGAAATGATAGAAAATAAGAACAGTAAATTATTAGTTGATTAATAAAATATTAATGAGGTTAGTCAGTTACAGCTTTTACTTTGTAAAGTGGTTCTGCACAGTTTGACCTCTGACCTCCTGAAATAAGCTGCACAGCCTCTGCTTATTAACAACTGAACCAAATTTCTCATAAAACATGATTTTTTTTATAAATGTATAAATTTTCATTTATACATTTTTATTTATTTTATAGCAGTCTATCAAGTGTAACAGACAGCAGCCATGTTGCATCATGTGACACCTGTAGACACCTGTACACAGCTGCAAGAATGAGGACGTATAATGTTGCCATGGATTCAGTCAGTCAGCCTCTGTGTTTAGCAGCACCTGGATCAGTGGATCATGTTCATACATTCATCACTGATCACTGAGACTGAAGGACACTCAGTCTGCAGGAGTTTCCACTCAAACTGCATTAATCTGCTTGTTTTAAAATATTTGAATCTCTTCCCTCAGCTCCACCTGCTGGCCAGCTACAAAAACTGACTTCCTGTTGCTTTTCCTGCAGGCACCTCTGCCTCTCACCTCTCTGTGACACGTCTGACACATCTGATTTGATTTGGTTTTGCTGTTTTTTGCTATTTTTTGTTTTTAATAAACACACAAACATTAAATTAACAGCATGAAACAGCATGTCTCCATCCACCGCCACAGATCATGTTTACACCCCATTTCAGGACGCATACAAGCCCCTCCCTTGCCTTCCATTCAGCCAATCAGATCACACCTCAGTTCTGCTGCTGCCTGCCTATAAGCAGAAACTGAAACGATGACACAGATCATTCAGCAGGTCCAACCAATCAGACTCTGCTCTGCGTGGAGTGGTGTGTGTTTGAGACATTAACCCATAAGAACCCACGGTGACACAGTTGTCACAAGTCACTTAAATGACCTGGAAAGTTCCTTATATAGACTTTATCCTTGATTTTAACCTGTGAAGTCCCTAAGTGACCCCTACTGCAACATTCTGGTGGGTCATGTGACAGGTCATGTGATTTTGTGTTCCCACAACAACTATTTAGTCTGTGATATGTCCCCCATAATTTTACCTTGAAGGAGAACGGGGTCTATGGGTTCTTATGGGTTAAGACAGCAAAAACACTGATGACGTCATACCGAGGATTACTGTCCGGATGGTCCTGAATCAGAAGCCCTGGGTTAACAGTCCAAACTTAAAACACGGACCAATGACCACTGTAGCTAAAAGTTCTTCCAACTTCTTACCACAACTAAATATATTTGAATAATTTTCATGTAATCCAGTTTTTAGTGTCTTTGGAAACCTCACGTATTAGTCATGAACAAAATAAATATTATGGTCCCAATACTGAGCCCTGAGGAACACCACAAGCACCTCCAGTACTGGTGTGGTGTGAAGTGATTTATATGGAAGTACTTGTACCTGTTCTCCAGGTACCTGCTTAACCAGGATGGTGCTATGCCTCTAACTCCACATGTTTGTAATGTTTGTAATAATTAGCCATGGTTAAGTGTCAAATGCTTTTTTGAGATGCAGGAATCTACCGCATATTCTTTATTTTCTGTTGCAGTTGTTATTTCCTCAACAAATCCCATAAGAGCAAACAAAGTTTTCCTTCTTGCTCTAAACCCATATTGCTAATCGCACAGAACAGAACATTATGTTCTTATGTTTGACAATACTCAGGGCAAATGATGTCCACGCGGTCTGTCTATCTATAAATACCTTTCCTGTTAACAGAGACGATGCAGAACTATCACCACGTTTTCATTTAAAGGGTCACTGAGTTTTTTTCATGTATTTCATCATATTTCTAAGACTTCTGAGCATCAGGGTTCATATCTAACTCTATTATGTGATGGTCACATATTTAATCATAATTTATTATCATTTATACAACTTGTATACGCGTTGTAAACAACCAAATCTTGATTATTGAGGTTTTACTTTGTGAAGAAGCTGAGCTCATTCAATTCATGTTACAGTAATGAGGTAATATAGTGATAAAGTAATATAGTAATATAGTTACAGTAATTAAGTAATATAGTGATAAAGTAATATAGTAATATAGTTACAGTAAAGAGGTAATATAGTGATAAAGTAATATAGTAATATAGTTACAGTAATAAAGCAATATAGTGATAAAGTAATATAGTAATATAGTTACAGTAATAAAGCAATATAGTGATAAAGTAATATAGTAATATAGTTACAGTAATTAAGTAATATAGTGATAAAGTAATATAGTAATATAGTTATAGAAACAAAGCAATATAGTGACAAAGTAATATAGGAATATAAATACAGTAATAAATATAGTAATATAGTTACTGTAATAAAGCAATATAGTGATAAAGTAATTTAGTAATATAGTTACAGTATTTAGGTAATATAGTTACAGTAATTAGGTAATATAGTGATAAAGTAATATAGTTACAGTTTTGAGCTGCTGTAACAGTGGAATTTCCCCACTGTGGGATCAATAAAAGATCTTATCTTATCTTAAAGTAATATAGTAATATAGTTACAGAAAAAAAGCAATATAGTGATAAAGTAATATAGTAATTTAGTTAAAGTAAAGAGGTAATATAGTGATAAAGTAATATAGTAATATAGTTGCAGAAAAAAAGCAATATAGTGATAAAGGAATATAGTAATATAGTTACAGTAAAGAGGTAATATAGTGATAAAGTAATATAATAATATCGTTACAGTAATTAAGTAATATAGTGATAAAGTAATATAGTACTTTAGTTAAAGTAAAGAGGTAATATAGTGATAAAGTAATATAGTAATATAGTTACAGTAAAGAGGTAATATAGTGATAAAGTAATATAGTAATATAGTTACAGTAATTAAGTAATATAGTGAAAAAGTAATATAGTAATATAGTTACAGTAATAAAGCAATATAGTGATAAAGTAATATAGTAATATAGTTACAGTAAAGAGGTAATATAGTGATAAAGTAATATATTAATATAGTTACAGTAATAAAGTATTTTCTTAACTTTGTATTTTGCTGCTAACACTTTTGAACCGGAGAAAAAAATTTAATGCAGGATTTTTACTTGTAGTGGAGTATTTTTTAAGTGTAGTACTGCATTACTGGGAGTATGCGGTTTATTAAGCTCCAACAACATCTTCCATGTCTGATATCTGTAAATGTGAACATCCGCTCAGTGACGTCATGATGATGATGATGATGAAGCTGTCTGGCTGTGGAGGAATGCAGACCGGATTTTCCCGGATGTTTACCGGATTTTCACGTCAGTCCGCCGCGGTGACGCAGAGATTTCTATATTTACACTCCGGTTGCGAAATAACGGCAGCAGCGCGCGCACGTGTGAACACGCACGCACACACATGCACGCGCATACACACGATCGGATTGATGATGTGTTTTTGCTGCATCATCATCATCATCACACCGTCACATCTGGAGGATTCACAGCGTTTAGTCCCGTTAAAGCACACACACACACACACAGGAGGAGCCGTTAAAATGTGCTCCGTTAGCAACTGATGAAGAAGATGAAGATGATGGAGGGATGACTGAATGAATGACTGTCTGAATGAATGAATGACCGAATGAAAGAATAAATGACTGAATGAGCGGATCAAAGAGCGGATCTTTGTCTTTTCTTACCGCCGAGCCGAAGCAGCATCTTCATCTTCTCTGCTGCTGATGGAGCCGCTGCACCGACACTCCTCCTCTTCCTCCTCTGAGTCTGAGCTGTCAGAGCCCCCCCCCCAACACACACAGTGAAGAAGCTCTTTGCTCAGCTGATGGAGAAGAACAAACATTTCATCACATAACATAACACATTCACAGACTTAATAACACACTCACAGTTAATAACACATTCACGGAGTTAATAACACATTCACAGTTAATAACACATTCACAGAGTTAATAACACATTCACAGTTAATAACACATTCACAGTAAATATATAAACTATATACTTATAAACTGGTTAAAGTAGTTAAATTGGTTAAAGTGTCAAAACGGTTAATGTGAATACTCTTATGTCCTGTAAAGTGCATGTTACTGCCGGAGCCCCGGTCCTCTTTGTTCTCTCCAGTCTTGCAGGTTCCTCACTGATTCTGGTTGTGGTCCATCTGTCTGAGGTTCACTGGCCTGGTGGGGACATGATCTGTGTCTGTGCTGTGGAGAGAAGGTCGAGTGGCCCAGAGCTCCATATGAGGACATCTAGAGATGCACCTGGACTCACAGGACTCATTTCCATTACCTGTGATACCTTCACACATGGACTAAACCCATGAACTCAGTTTATCTACAGTTTATTACGACCCATGTTTAACTCCATATATGACTGATGATGATGTTCTCTGTACATGTGGCATCTATTGCACGTCTGTCCGTCCCAGGGAGAGGGATCCCTCATCTGTGGCTCTTCCTCAGGTTTCTTCTTTTTCCCATAAAGGCTTTTTTGAAGTTTTTCCTGACCCGGTTCGAGGGTCTAAGGACAGAGGGTGTCACAACTGTACAGATTGTAAAGCCTCCGAGGCAAACAAAATGTTTGTGATTTTGGGCTCTAAAAAAAAATAAAATAAAAATAACACATTCACAGTAAATAACACATTCACAGAATTAATAACTAATCCTAACCCAACCCTAATCCTGATCCTAACCTGAGCCTCACTCAAACCTTAAATCAAGTCTTCATACTAAAATTCAGTGATTTACGTTCCCATAAGGTGGAAGAATCATTGGGTTCATGTCCTCTCAACATTAATAAACATTTTTTAAAAAGATTAAACTCTCTCATAGTGAGTTGGCTGATGTAACATAGGCTGGAACTTTATTTTTCTTCCTCTCTTTACTATCCCCTTAAGTGATGTGGGTGTTTGGTCCTGCGATCTCTAACTTAACTGGTCTGATGTGTACGTACTTTACTATTTTGTTTCTTTCTTTTTGTGTGTGTGTGTTTCTTTGTTCTATTAAGTTAGAGCATTGTTTTCGGCTCTGGTTTAACTTGTGGCCTTTTATCCTTGATTTTCATTTACAACCTTTTTACTGTGACAAATTCTTTGAGTTCGATGTTCTCTACACTGTTGTTACTGATTTGTCATGCAACAAATCTAATAAACAAGGTTTAAAAAAAAAAAAAATTAATAAACATAACTACACACACACCTCACATACACACATCTCACACGCATCACACATATCATGTGACACATTATTCAGACACATAAAGTACACACTTATTTTTATTTTTTTTTTTATTATTATTATCAGCACTATTCGTTCAAGTCTTGTTGGCAAAAATAAAATACTGCAGGACACACACACACACACACACACACACACACACACACACAGACTGTTGCCCATATGGAAACACAGTTTCTATGGCAACTGATGTGCTGGATTCCTGCAGAAGTGTTCCCATGGCGACACACAGCTCTTTACACACACACACACACACACACAGCTCTTTACACACACACACACACACACACACACACACACACACACACACACACACACACACACACACAGCTCTTTACACACACACACACACACACACACACACACACACACACACACACAGCTCACACAGCACTCACAGCACTTTACACACACACACACACACACACACACACACACACACACACAGCTCTTTACACACACACACACACACACACACACACACAGCTCTTTACACACACACACACACACACACACACGCTCTTTACACACACACAGCACTTTTACACACTTTTACACACACACACACACACACACACACACACAGCTCTTTACACACACACACACACACACACACACACACACACACAGCTCTTTACACACACACACACACACACACACACACACACACACACACACAGCTCTTTTGCTGACAACAGGCTGCAGCACTTTAGCATCAATGCTAGTGCTAAGTTTAATAGTGCTAGCATAATGTGTGTATGTATTTAATCTTTCTGGGGTTTTTATTTATAGCTGTAGTTATTTATTGTGTTTATATCCAGAATTCAATTAATAATTAATAATTCATAAATACATTTATTTATTAAGAGAACTGAAGTGGCTGAGTAAATATTGTGACCTGTGAGCTGCAGGAATATCTAACAAACATTCATAAATAAAGACGGCAAAGCTCAGCAGAACCAAACAGCATCACAACGTCACAGGATTTATTCTGCTGTGACCTTTGACCTCTCAGCACAGGAGGTTAACAAGAAGAACCTGATTTTATTTCTCTGAAATCTCCAGTGTAATTCTTCACATGCCTGATGTGTAACATGGCTGAGTGCTGCAGAGCTGTCAGGCTCTTCGATGTCTGTTTAACATCATCACCATGACTTCTTCTACTGCTGTTAATGTTGTTTTCACAGCTCCATGTTCCCCATGTTACACTTTTGATCCACTTTAAGTCAAACTGTTGGCACATTTCAAATGTTAGGAGAGTTTATATACGAACGTATATTTACAGTGACGCTCAGATAATCATCTTCTGTCTCACCTGGTTCTGATTCTGTGTGCTGAACTTTAACCCTCGACTGGATAAACTGCAGAGGTCAAAGGTCACAGACACACAGAGTCAATGACCTCGGCTGTATTTACAGGCCATGATTCAGCCAATCACAGGAGAGCTCAGTCTGACTGTCTGACTCTTCTTCTTCTTCTTCTTCTTCTTCTGCTGGTGTCTCTGCGGTTGGACAATGCACACTAAAGGAAACTCGTGGTAAGACCCCCCCATTTCATTTATTGATGGAATGATTTTGTTTTCTTTGTTTGTCTGTCTGTCTGCTTGCCTGTCTGTTTGTTAAAGTAAAAAGAAAATGAAGTAAAAAGAGACGCAGTCGAGGACAGTAAAGTATCAGGACATGTTGTGTTTTTGTCTGAAAGTATTTTGAAGTTTTTGTGTAAAATTTGGATGAAACCTGACATGCTGAACTTCAGTAGCAGAAGCAGTATTTTCATTTTTCATTAGAACATTTACTGCTCTCACACTTTGAATGTTGGACCTTTAATCATGACAGTTGTTTTAGGACATTTTATTTCATTTTATGTATAAATTCACACAGAAAGGAGCTGAAATCTACAGAAACACTTTAATAGTTCTGTTATTTACAGAAATCATTTCAGCTATAATCTTCCTCAGTTTGATCTTTGAACCTGAACTTTTTACAGTTTCTTCAGTAAAAATCTGCTGTCAGCTCACTTTTCTTCTCTCTGAAGATAAAAAGCTCTTTGTCTGTTAATCATCTCTGAACGTCTGATGATCAGGAACTGTAGCTTTAACCTGTGATTTAAAATGATTGTTCACCTTGTTCCCATGGCAACTTCAATACTTTTTCTTGGTTTTTCATTTTTCAAGATTAAGATCTTTATTGTCACAGTTACATGGAAGCAGTTGGTAATGAAAATCATAAGTCTCTAACAATGATCATAAACCAAAAATCAAATTAAGAAAATCACACAAGTAAAAGGAGAACGTAAGAATTAAAATATAAAATAGTGTGAAAATATATATGAGAATACAATACGGTATTTAAAATAAAATGTATCATTAAACTGAAATATCAAAATATAAAATGGAATAGAATGAAAATACTTAAGTGATAACAGGTATAAATATAAAATATGTGTATATATATATATATATATATATATATATATATATGTATATATAAACAAGTGTGTAAACATGAATAAACGGGTAATAACAGATGATGATTATTACAGCACGTGGCTATCTCTTACTTTTATTTAAAGATCCTGCCATCTCAGAGTTTTATTTTGTTTTTATTTGGTCACGTGATTTTCTGTTGAAAACATGTCCTGTTGTCACAGTAAACTTATTTTGGGTTTGAACGATTCAAATATTGAGAGAAATGTTTTGACTTTAAACTGAATGTGTTTGAGGTTCGTGTTTCAAAAAATGAATCTATATAAATGTGATACATGTCAAGAAAAAATGTTAAAAATATAAATATCAAAATATATAAAACAGAATTGAACATACAAAACAATACAATGTTTTAATATTTTCAGTTTAGATAAAAACAAAAAGATGATTTTTTTTTTTACTTTAATTTGTCTTCAACAAATCTTCATGTTTACACTCCAGTGCTCATCTACAGTTACTTTAATAGCTCAATGCTGCCCCCCCAGGATGTATTTACCCCCCTCCCTCCTCCCTCAGGATGTAGTTACCTCCCCCTCTCCCCCTCAGCTGCTGCTCCTTTGAGGACTACAAACTGACCACTGAGTGGCTGTTTAACCACACGAGTCACCGTCCGAAGGTCGCGGTGATCTGCGGTTCAGGACTTGGTCTGCTGGCTGATGGAGCTGCCAACAAACAGACCTTCAGGTACCAGGACATCCCCAACTTCCCCGTCAGCACAGGTGAGTTAGCACCAGCCACCCACCAGACTGAGGGGGCGTGGCGTCTGCTGGAGGGCCTGTTTTGGTGTCGTTTCTTTTCTCTGATGTGATGTCTCTCTGACAGTCCCGGGGCATGAAGGCTGCCTGGTGTTTGGGACAATCGAGGACACTGCCTGCGTCTTCATGCAGGGTCATTTCCACCTGTACGAAGGTTACTCCCTCTGTCAGGTGAGTCCTCCCGGTTCAACCAATATTTTACCCAGCATGCTGTAGGAGATGTATCCCAGCATGCAACTCACATTAACCAGCAACAATGGAGGAGAAAATGAAGCAGACTCCGTTCTCTTGTCTCCGTCTTCTCTCACTCTTTGTGGTAGTTATCTATCCTATCCCAATGCCTGCAAACCTTCAGCAGGAAAATGAAACCGGTAATATGAAAGGCCCACTCCACCTTACCCAACTGGGCAAGACACCTGACCCTTACATCCAGTCTTTGTTTCTTTCTCACGTTTTTGTCCCCCATGCTATCCAGGTGTCCTCAGGTGAGATATCTCAGGAGAGGACCCTGGTCATCACATGTTAGCTGTTTAGATGACGCTGCAGGGAAACTAATGAAATGCTGACCAGTGTGAATGTTTCACTGATATATTAAGCATCAACATTTGAGACTTGCCAGAAACATTAAAGTAAATTTTAACATTAAACATCACATGTCAAACAAAACGTATTTGCTTTTATATATTTTTAGAAAAGAAATATATTTTTTCAGGAGACAGCAGATGCAGATTGAGCAGTGATGTGGTGGCTTAGAGAGAGCTGATCCTGATCCAGTTCTGAATTCACCGGGAGGTCTCTGTTCCAGACCTCAGCTGTGATCCTGGTCTTTGGTAGTGACTGTAGAGATGGTGGCTCCATGAGTTTCCTCTGGAGGTTGTCTGGACTCTTAGAAGCAGAGTGAGGAGATCCAGGAGGAGCTCGGAGGAGAACCACTGCTCCTTTGAGTGAAAGGGAGTCAGCTGAGGAGGTTCAAATCAAAATCAAATCAAATTTATTTATTTTAAGCCAAAAATCACAAACATCGTTTGCCTTGGAAGGGCTTTACAATCTGTACAGTTGTGACACCCTCTGTCCTTAGACCCTCGAACCGAGTCAGGAAAAACTTCAAAAAAGCCTTTATGGGAAAAAGAAGAAACCTGAGGAAGAGCCACAGATGAGGGATCCCTCTCCCTGGGACAGATAGATGTGCAATAGATGCCACATGTACAGAGAACATCATCAGACCAGCTCAGACAGGAGGGAGTAAAGAGGCTGCCTGTCTGTCTGTCTGACTCCCTGTCTGACTGTCTGCTTGCCTGCCTGTCTGTCTGCTTGCCTGCCTGTCTGTCTGTCTGTCTGACTGTCTGCCTGCCTGTCTCAGGTGACGTTCCCTGTGAGGATCTTTAAGCTGATGGGAGTGGAGTCGGTGTTGGTGACGAATGCCTCTGGAGGAATCTGTCCGGACTTCAAAGTCGGTGACATCATGATCATCAAAGATCACATTAACCTGCCGGGATTCGCTGGAGAGCACCCGCTGTGTGGACCCAACGACGAGCGGTGAGACAGGTGGACAGACAGGGAGAGAGACAAAGAGACAGACAGAGAGAGAAAGATTTGATTTTTATTTTTAAATTGTGCAAATTTCAAAACAGTGCACATTAGGTTTGTCTTTTTATAACCAGCACTGAGAATAAACCTAGCCTGTGAGAAAGTGTCAATAAAAAGACTAAAAACCGTGAACTGTAAAAAAGAGTTCTGTGAGTCTCTTACACTCGGTAAAAATAGGAAAAAGTCTCATGTAGGTCACAGAAAGGACATTTGTTGGAGACAGCAGGATTAAGAACAGAGATAAAAGCATTTGAGGTGATAGCAGCATGTAAAATCCTCCAGTGGAGGTCAGCAGTTCGTTTTGTAAGGGGAGGTTTGTATAAAACCCTCCACTGTGGTGTCGCTCCATCGTCGGCCCGTCAGGGAGGTTCTACACAGGCAAGGCAATGCCAGAGCTGAGTGGCTACCAGATTATTGAGCACAAGCACTCTGCAGAGCGGCCTGAAGCTCCTGTATCTGCAGTAGCTTCTTGAGCTGTGAGTTGGTCCATTCAGAGACCCGAGGCAGTTCACTGCAGAACCCCTCAAACAGCTCGTCCTCCTCCTCATACTCGCTGGTATACAGGGAGGAGTAGAACTCAACAGCTCGCCTCCTTATCTGGCCAGGCTCCGTTAGCTCCTGCCCTGTGTCTG
This sequence comes from Scortum barcoo, assembly GCA_023238725.1. Lineage (NCBI taxonomy): Eukaryota > Metazoa > Chordata > Actinopteri > Centrarchiformes > Terapontidae > Scortum > Scortum barcoo. The sequence goes on along the minus strand of CM041546.1, from coordinate 196,984 downwards.
ATAGGAGAGAGCAGATCACTTTCTTCTGTCCTTATTTTTTCACTAGGCCAAAGAAAAAGCTAGACAGAGCATCCATCTCCATGATGGTTTGAACTCTGGACCTGACCAATGCACCACTCACTGTCTGTCTTCCTGCCTGTTTCCCTGCCTGTCTGTCTCCCTGTCTTCCTGCCTGTTTCCCTGCCTGTCTGTCTCCCTGTCTGACTGCCTGTCGCCCTGCCTGTCTGTCCTCAGCTTCGGGATCAGGTTCCCCTGCATGTCTGACGCCTACAGTAAGGATCTGCGGCGGCTGGCGTTGGAGGCGGGCTCTGAGCTGGGCTGCAGTGACTTCATCAGAGAGGGAGTTTACTGCATGGTGAGCGGACCCAACTTTGAAACCATCGCCGAGGCCCGCATGCTGCTGATCCTGGGCTGCGACTCTGTGGGTAAGACAGGCAGACAGACAGGCAGGTAGACAGGCAGGTAGACAGTCTGTCTTCAATAACTGGTTGTCGAGGAACTTACCTGGTGAGTTGTTAATAACTGATGAATCTTAATGAGCTTTATTAGTAAATCAGCAGGGAAAGCAGTGATTGTCTCAGTGTGATGATCGTTGATCTGACTAGATATCAGATCCAGCACAATTTTTACATTATCATTTGTTGTCTGTGATCCTTTACGGCTCTCTGTGGTTCCTTGAGGAGGATTTATAAGTTCTTTTAATATTCAAGGTTTCAAGGATGAGCAAAGCGTTCTTGATGAGATTTGAGGCTCTCTGGAAAGGATGCCATTGGTCTTTAAAAACAGTCAAGTGTTCTTCATGTAGGTGTATTTCATTTGTTTGGTTATGTTCTGTATGGTGATGTATTTTCAGCCCTCCTGTATAAGACAGGATCGTCATCATCTGAACAATCAAATGCACTCTTCCTAATGGAATCAACACGAGACTCAAGTTGTCCTACATTTTATAGTTTCCACAGGCTTGGACTGACAAGAGTAATAATAAAACACCTGGAGCTGCAGAGACGCAGCAGAGAAGCATTAAATCGTTCTGTTTGGCACTCAGCATCATGGTTGCCCTGTTACAAGGATTCAGATGTAAATTTTTCAAAAGAGGCTCATGACACTTTACATACACAGCAGGTCTGGACCAGCTCCACAGTATTATTACAGACTTTTCATCAGCAAACACCCAGAGACAGTGACAAAAACAAACTTTATTTAAGAGGCAGAAACTTCCAACAGAAGAGAGAATAATGACTAATGATAGAAATGCCTGATAATAAGGAGTTATAAGAACCCAGCCCATCAGCAGGATGTGATTTTACAAAGTTACATAGATGAACAAAGGCAGTCCTTGACGTTTGTTTTATACAGGAATTAAATGACATATCCTGATCAAAGATTACTCAAAGAGTCGTCACAGTGGAGCAGAAGGCTGAGCCGAGTTTAATATGTCCTCTGTCTGATGCAAGGTCACTTATAACTCTGACGAAGGCTACGTCTGTGCTGTGATTCGCTCTAAATCCTGACTGAAAGTGTTTTCTTAAAGAAGCGTCGATAAAAGTCTATATAAAGTCTATAAAAGACTGCAGACATGTCTGCAGACATGAGCCTGCAGACTTTGTTTAAATGTCACTCACAGTCATGTGGAGGAGGCGGGTCTTTGCCTTACATCCTGTCAGCTGTGTCTCTGGAGGATCGATATATGTGGCGGCTTTCACTCTCTCTCTTGCGTTGTGTAGTGAAGAAAGTCAGCAATCTCCCACTCTTAACTTTATTTCTGTTAATACAGATCACGGTCAGTTTCTCACAACTGCACTCGTCCAGGATTTACTAAAATAAGCAAAGAAATGATGTTCATGTTGTCGGTTAGCCATATAACGTGTAGCTTCCACACAAGGTTAGCTCACAAAATCACGGACAACATGGTCAATTAAAAACTCGTTAACGAAAACAAAACTAACAAAACTCCACACAAAATGTCTAACAATGAATATTATAAGCGTTTAACACAAACAACTAATATATATTTAACCAACAGGGAAATTACAATACAATATTTTCATGAAGCTCACAATAGTGTGACCTACCACTGGGGACAGTATGCAGCAGACTCACCGCACAAAGCGGCTGCACCCCCAAATATACAGGCTCCTGCTGGAGGCCACCCCAAACACACAAATGTGCCAGTGGACCACAGACTCCAAGCAATGCTAAAAATAAGAGGAAAATAACAACAAATCAACACCAAATAAAGGTACATGAAATGAATTACAATTAATGAAATATAAAGATAAATAAGACAACACTGTAAAAGATGACGGTAAAATAATGATTAAATAATGGAAAGCAGTGATAAGGGAAAGGCAAGTGGAATCATCAACCCTGCTACATATACATCTATCACTGTTATTATACTTATGTTGCATTTCTTTAATTACATTTCTATTTCCACTTTGGGACAAATTGCAGCAGAACATTTTCAGCCATGTTTGCCTGAACTGCTGCAGAATATTGCTGTTCAAGTGAAGGTTAAAAACCTCAATAAGATGAAACGTGTTCTCATGATGCTCTTCGTGCTCATCCTCCTCAGGTATGAGTACAGTTCCTGAAGTGACGGTGGCGAAGCACTGTGGACTCAGAGTTCTCGGTCTGTCCCTCATCACCAACATGGTCAGTGGTTAAAATAGTGTGTCTGATGTGACGGCGGCGAAAACACATAACTCCCAAAGCGTTGAACTGTTTTTATTATTGTGGTGATGGTTGTGTGACGTTGTGATGTAGTTGTGACGTGGTTGTGTGATGGTTGTGTGACGGCTTTGTGATGTAACAAACCTGTTCTGTGGCAGGTGTCTCTGGACTACAGTCGGGAGGAGAAGGTGAATCATGAGGAGGTTCTTCAAATCAGTAAAATGAGGGCGGAGGTTCTGCAGAAACTCGTCACCATGCTGATTTCTCGCTGCCAGCAGAGCATCAACCACTGAGATGAACAGAGCAGTCCACCGACATCACAACATCCTCTGATATCTGAGTGTTAATGTTCTGCACATTAGTTCACATTAAACATGATTACAAACTAGGAAATGAAACGAAAAGAAATGCAGTCATTTTGTTTGATATTTTACACATCTCAACCTATCACATTCAAGCAGCAGAGGAACAAATGACCGTCGTGGTTATAAAAGCTGGTTTGATGATGTGTGAATGAGTGATGATATATTTAACTGTTGTACACAAGAATGAATCATTAACAAAAAGACTTAAAACTTTATGAATGATAAATCATGTTGTGATGCCATTGTCATGGTGAGTGAATAAGTATTTAAAACTAAATACTTTAACTTGACTTTAACGTTATGACTATTATATTATTATTATTATTATATTTCAATAATTCATTAACTGTCTATAAACCAGTCATTAGTTTCGTAGGAGGCTATATATATATATATATATATATATATATATATATATATATATATATATATAAATGCATTACACTTTAAACTGTCCATTTACTGTTTATATAAATGAAGACATCAGCGTCAAGTTGAACAAAAAACAAGAGACTCAGACTGAGAAAAACTTTTGATTCTCAACATATCTATTAATTGTATACGTCACATGATGTATGATAGAAATTCCATATTTTCATGCTGTTATGATGTGTCCACGAGTGAAATACTCAAAGGTCCGACTTCCTGTTTTCATGAAAGAGTCAACATGTCTGCTGCATCATTTCACACACGGTCCAGATCTTTCAGGTTTCAGCTGACATAAATTTAGTTTTTATCTTCTCTCTTGCTGGTTACTGTCAGATGAATCTCTGCAACGTCAAGAGCCAACTTCCTGTTTACATTCGACAGGTGAGATCCGACAGCAGGAAAAAAACACGATAGACAAACATACAAACTTCAAGGAGAAGAGGAGGAGGTGGGAGGGGGCAGAGCTCATGTGAAGTTATACTGGAACAAGCTGACAGTCTGTGGACCAATGACGAGCTGATCAGAGCGACTGGCTCATATTCTACATATTCTGAACATCAATTCAAAACTATTCCCAACATGTGACAAGAGGACCTGAGATTTTACAGGACCTCAGGATCATGGCAGCTCTGAAAAAAAAAAAAAAAAAAAACCAGAAAAAACCTGGTCAAGGTCAAACCAAGCACAAAGGTCATAGGTCATTTTTGGAGCACCAGACCTTCTCACATGTACACAGTGTGGGTCAGAGTGCAAGTGAAACAGGCCACAGTGAAATTCAGCCGCACAGATGCTTGTACAACAGCTAACAGTCACTAAACAACAGAAACAAAATCAATATTTTACACCGAACAACTTTTTGTTATCAAACTGCCAGAAACATGTTTGTGTTGACACTGAGCATGTGCAGTTAGTCACATGACAGCCTCACTAACTACATCCGTCTGTCTCTTCTCATCATGACATCAGCAAGTGGGTGGGTCCAGCAGCACGCTGTGTCCTGATTGGTTGTTGTGATCCAATGAGGAATGTTAGAGTGTTTTTAGGATCCTTTAGTTTTTCTGATCATTGCCTCCATCATCTTCCACTGATCAGGAGTCACCTGAGACACAGACAGATATCCAATCAATACTATCAACAATAATCATTATTGTCATTGTGTAAAAATAACACTCAATGAGGTGACAGTTTAGATGAATTAACACAATCATCATCTACTCTGTAAACATCCTTCATTTATTTATGTTCTTCATAAAGCTGCTGACAGCGCTTGTCGATGTGAAGTGGAAACTCAGAGTTTGTTCACTTTGAGTGATGTGTTTGTGTGACGTGTTTGTGTGACGATTATAAAAATCATCAGTGAGCTCAGATACTATGATTCACCGTGGAAACAGTGAGGGAAAAAAGATCGACCTCATCTGACAAAGCTGAAAAGAGTTTGATCAGAAAAGGAGATCAGCTGCAGCCATCTGTTCATTTAACATTTAAACTTTTTATTATTACACGTGAAAAAGTGCTCTGAATGAGTTTTATTTTCAATTAATTTTATTCTGGACACAAAGAGCTCTGAAACAGCTGAAAATGAAACAGAGATAAAAGTTCAGAGGCAGACTGAGCTTCGTCCTGTAAGCTCATGATTGGAAGTCACTTTGCTTTGAATCATATTTAACAAATCACAGAAATATCATTCATTGGGTATTTCAACTTGAGGCTTCAAGCCCCATCACTGTCTGAACACATGAAGTCCTCCCTCCTGACATCCTCCTGAGAAAATTAACATCTACAATTTACTGATCCAACAGAAAGAAGGAACCCAATACATGATATTAAATACATGATCCCTAATGTCGTGTAAGGGACATGCTGGTGGTTCCTCCACACAGACGTTTTTCACATTCTTGTGTCTTTTTAAGTTTGAAAAGTTCACTGATGAAAGGAAATATTGAACATAAAATAACTTGTGCATTCCTCCCCACTTTAACAGAGCTCGGCCGGGCACTGCCACGATGTTCACTGTTAAATGTCTGTTAGCAGTAAAGGAGCTGGACACGACACATCTGATCAAATTTGCAGATCTTAAAAACTGAATTACTGTTAAACAGCTGGGGGTGGGCATGTGGTCACAGGTGAATTATGGGAACTGTTGAAAAAATCAGAATATTTCTTGTGTTTGTAGGAAATAAAGAAAACTGAATCAAATGTGTCTGTCTGATCTGAGACTGTCAGCTGTGAAACATTAGAGATGTTCAGATAAATGACTGATCAAAAGGTCAACAGAGTCTGTTACCATGGTGACAGGTTAGTTCACAGTCTGTTACCATGGTGAGGTGTTGTTCAGTCTGTTACCACGGTGAGAGGTTAGTTCACACAGTAATTATCTATCGACAAAATAACCGTCAAAAAGCAAACAAAGAAATCTCTTGCACAATAGAGGGAAAAGTGTGTGTCCTTTCAGTATATTTTATGGATGTCTGTCATCTTAATATTGTTTCATTTGTTGATCTATTTGCTTTAGTGTCAGTTTGCTTCTGTTAAGGGCTTTTCTCTTTTGCTATGTTTAATTATGCTGCTAAGTTTGTTACTTCATTTGTTATTTTTAACTTTCTCATTTGTATATTCTGCTTAGTTTGCCTGATTGGTTGTCTGTCTTAATGTGTCAGTACTTTCTTAATGAATTATGAATGAATTATATTATAAGTAAAAAGGGATCCTTAAACAACCTCAACAGTCATTTACCATGAGTTTAGTCATCTCTCTTTATCTCAGACTTCACAAACTTAAGAGTTTCACTAAACTAAACCCTCTTTGAAACAGGCAGCATCTGTCAGTCGACACAAAACAGAAACAACGTCCTCAGTCGGCAGCTGATAATGAAAACATCACAGTCATTTTCACTGTTGGTGTGAACGCAGTGAAAGTAATTATTCATGTTTCTGAGCGAAACACTCACCCTGCGCAGGTCGTTAAACTCTCCTGCCATCGACACGTATTCTCCTCCATCGAACCGAATCACCTGAAAACAAACATTACACATGTAACAATCTGTCCAGGCATTGGCTTGATCTCTGATCCAGGATCAGTCTAATCTTTGATCCAGGATCAGTCTAAACTCACAGCTCCAGACATCCAGGTAGCGTAGTCGCTGCTTATGTACGCTGCCAAGTTTGCAATCTCTTCTGGTTTTCCAAGTCGACCTGCTGGGATCCGACCAATCATCCCCTTCTCGAAGGCTCCAGTTGGATCCAGACGGCTGAACGCGCCCTGAACACAACAAACAACAACTAAACAACAGCAGACATCTACAAACAAACAATATCAAACATGGTGAGATGGGTAGTACCTTGGTTTTAATTGGTCCAGGCTGGATTATATTAAACCTGTGGCCGTAGCGCCCCCACTCTGCAGCTAATGATCTAAAGCACAATAAGAATAGCGTTACCATGGCAACCACACATCATAATGATGTCATCATTACAACTGAGGTCAATATTTAATGTCTGTGCCAGACTGACTTATAGAGTGCTTCAACGCCAGCCTTCGCTGACGCACTCGGGACGACGAAACCAGAACCAGACTCAGCGTAGATGGTCGTGATGGCCAGGAAGGATGCACCTGAAAAACAACAACAATAAACAACAATTAATTTAACTGAACCCTGACCTTTCTCGCTCTGGATTGCCTCTCTGTGACCTCCGACCTTTCTGGCTATAGACTGTCTCTGTGACCTCCGACCTTTCTGGCTCTGGATAGTCTCTCTGTGACCTCCGACCTTTCTGGCTATAGACTGTCTCTGTGACCTCCGACCTTTCTTTCTCTGGATCGCTCTCTGTGACCTCTGACCTTTCTGCCTCTGGATCAGTCTCTTGCCCAGCTCCAGGGTGATGAACGCCGTCCCGTTCAGGACGATGTCGGTGACGCTCTTCCAGCCATTTGGCGACAGACGTTCTGAGGGACAGATGAAGTTTCCTGCCGCATTGTTGATGATCACCTGCACAAATCAGGACACAGGAGAACTGTGATGTCATCGTCCATAGTTTCATTTCGTCAGGGCTGAACAGTCGGAGATTCATCGCACAAAGTGTTTATACGCAAACATTCACATTCAGATTAAACTGCTCTCTGATTGGCTGTGAAATGTTAACAGACACTTTGGTTTTTAAATCAGTAATTTGAGGCCAGTTTAACCATTTCTTCTCTGCTTCAGAGGACTGTGTTTGGTTTTAAGGTTCAGGTTTAGGGTAACACCAGATCTACAAGGAAGTACAGAAGCACAAACATGTTTGTGTTCTTACGTCAGGAAGTCCTGTCAGAGTTTCCATCTGGTCGACACAGCGAGAGACTGCCTGAGGATCTCTGACATCACACAGAACTGCATGGACCTGAAGACAGAAAGAGAGGGGGGACCAGTTCAGACCAGTGCAGACCCCTTTAGACCAGGTCTTATTTCTTTAAGTACACATAAAAGACACTTTCTGAGCAAACTTTGGGATTTATAAAAAAAAAAACACATTTGATGAGAGAATGTGCAGTCCTCCACAGTAAAATGTACACTACGACTCAAACATAACACATAAACTGAAGTAAAAAAAAAACTGTGACTGATGGCAGTAGGATGAAATTCGAGGATCGCTGTGAAATTGATATGAATAAATTGAAAGGTTACCTCATATGATGTGTTACATGTTGTATCATACAGGAAGAGTTAATTTGCAAAAAACAATTAAAGCTGTTCTTACAATGAATAAAGGAACACCAGTTTGACTGATGCTTCCTGCAGTGCACACAATAAACATGATTTAGGATAATAAACACAAACAGAGATATCTGTTATTGCAGAAGAACCCCTCAGATATGTTCTATGATTATTAAACAATACATGCTATAAAATGCATTCTCAAAAATAAGACAGTGAACAGTCTGACAAGTTCCGTTTATAGTAAGTCTAAGTTTTCACTGCCTCAGTTCAAGCAGATACGAGTGAATGTCAACACATGTAATGTCATAGTCCAACAACCTCCCCAACACAAACTTAGATTTCACTGATTGATTTGAAGTTTATTTGAGCTGGTTCAAACATCTGCTGCAACATTCAGCTACCAAGTCTGTCCAAAACTTCCTGTGGATGTGGTGTAGGCAACTTTGAAGCCCTGTTTAGCTGCTTTGATCTAATTCAGTCCACTACAGTCTGTTTCTTTATGGTTCTGGTTCCAGTTCAAGTTCTCATTTCTCACCTTGTTTCCAGTCTGGCTGCTGATCTCCTCAGCTGTTTGCTGCAGGACTTCCAACTTCCTGAACAACGAAAACAAACACATGAGGTTAGGATCATATCTGATGTTTTATGCAACTAGAAGCCTTTCAAAGTTCAGAGTCATGAATAAATAAAAAAAAAATCCATGATTCTAATTCATCTCTTCAGGTTGTGATTTGGTTTTTGTTGTAAATAAAGCAGAGTGTCACCTGCATAGAAGAGCATTCTTTGGTCTTTAATAAGAAAACATGGAGAACAGAAGATATGGAGGGTATGTGTTGATGTAATGTATTATGACCTCTGACCTGCTGGCGATGATACACTGAGCTCCCAGCTGTGACAGGGTTGTGGTCATGGCTCGGCCCAATCCTGTTCCTCCTCCTGTGATGAATGCCACTCTGTTGTTGAAACATCCTGTTGGCAGCATGACACCTTCAGCTGGAGGGAAGAACCCTGACTGAGGAGGAGAACTGGACTGCTGAGGAAGAACCGCCGAGTTGTGGAACCATGACTGGAAGAAAACACAGTTTGTTAGAGAACACAGTTCCTTCATGGTCTGTTATTTTGATATAAAACTAACAAAGGGGAAGAGGCTTGAGGACTTTGGATTTCAAACTGTGATTTCTCTGAATCAACGGAGAGGCCGATTAATGCAGATTTGACTTCATCAGTATCAGGCAATGCCTGCGGTGAGGTTGATTAAACAGAAAATGTCTGCATCAACAGGCAGCATCGTCAGTGTGGCTGGATAAAAACGTTACCTGAAGGAAAACAGTAAAACTTAAAATCTGCAATATATTTCATTAGTCACTCTTAATTACATACACAGTGTTTACTGTCTGTATAATTACAGATTCTGATCCTTTATTGAGAAACTAAGAAAAATGTTATTTGGGAATTGGAACAGCACCAAGCGTCATGAGTTTGCTTTTTCAACGTTACTTATCTAACGCAGTCGGTGTGGTGATATCTGCTGTGAGACATTTAGGAAGTATCAAAACTGATTTGCACTTTGTTTCTTCACTAGTATTATAACTGGCTATGGTTTACTTCTTTTGTCATGAGCAAAATACATTTATTGTTGCTGTTGAAATAAAGAAGTGTCAGGTTTCCTCTTTATTTCCATGCCTGGATGCTGTTCATTCTTCATGATTACGGCGGACAGGCAAATATTGAATGATGTGAGACAGCAACTACGAATGGGAGTGAAGACAGTGTGACAGTGAGACTTTGAGCTATCAGGTTGGTCATCTAGCATTCAGATTTAATTGCCAACAACTAATATCCATGGACCCTACAATAGCTAAATAACACTGGACCAGATAAATGTGTTAATATTACAATCCTATAATATTACCAAGATAACTACAAGCTGAGAATGCAAACTAGCAGCTGAGTGACAGGAAAAACAGTTATTCACTGTGTGAATGCAGATGTATCATGGTTGTGTGACTCTAAGCAAATGCGACTGTGAAGCCTTTTATTGATGGTGAGTCTGTGGCCCGCCATTGTTGAACACGTTATTTAACATTCTTAATTTTTGACCCAGATACTGACCTTGCATTTGTTTAAATAATTAGCTGAACAGAAATTTAGTCCCTTGTAGCAGCATTTCATTGAGCCAATACCAGGGGAGGCTAAGTGCAATATCTGCAGGAAATTGGTGAGCATGTGGTCTGAAACAAGGAAGAAAAAAACAGCAGAAACATGTGGAAACACCTGAAGAGTTACCACTTCCCTGCTTATAAAGGTTGCACACAAAAAGGTGTGCCTGTGTTCAGGACCTGAGGAGTGACGCACCTGACGTCCTACGTGCTACGGTGAGCGTATTACATCATTTCCTGTTCTCCTTGCGCTAGAGCTATGTGAATAGTCTTGAGACTCCAGAGCGTAATTTTCTTAAATACTCTCTAAATTTTGTAGAACTGCGTCTAACCACCGCAGCAGATCTTATCTAAGGCTAGCGACTTTTTAGTTGTCCAAAAGCTTAAATTTTGCCTAATTTGGTTCAGTGGTTAGCCCCATAAGCAATCTCTTATTAGCAATGGCTTCTCCCTCTCTCTCCTCCTCTCCTCTCTCTTGCTCAGTGTGTCTTTAGCGGAAATGGTACCTGTAATAAATGTAGTTTATATGTAGTTTTGGAGGCGAGGCTGACAGAGTTAGAGAAGCGGCTCGGCACCAAGGCACCAATGTTAGCAGTTATGCTAGCGTAGTTAGCCAGTCCCCAGTAGCCGATGCACAGGCGAGCCGACCGAGCCGAGTGCAGGGTTAGCATCAGCTAGCACTCCCCCGGCAGACCCCGAGCAGCCGGGCGGCTGGGTGACTGTTCGAAGGAGGCAGAGCTCAAAAAAGAAGTCCACCACGGTTCACCACCAAGCACATCGCATGTCTAACAAAAATTCTCCCCCCTCAGCGACACACCCGCTGACAAACCAACTCTGGTCATTGGCAGCTCCATAGTCCGACACGTGAAGTTAGCAACACCGGGGAACAGTCAGATGCATCCCTGGGGCCAGAGCGGGCGATATCGAGTCAAATTTAAAACTGATGGCAAAGGATAGGTGTAAATATGGTAAAACTGTAATTCATGTCACCAGAATTAATGTGGAGTTGGTGTGTAAGTTTGCAAAAACGATGTCGGACTCCGTAGTTTTCTCTGGACCCCTTCCTAATCTGACCAGTGATGACATGTATAGCCGCATGTCGTCATTCCACCGGTGGTTAACGAGGTGGTGTCCGGCAAACGGCGTGGGCTTTATTAATAATTGGCAGCCTTTTTGGGGGAGATCTGGCCTGATTAGGAGAGATGGTATCCATCCCACTTTGGCTGGAGCCGCTCTCCTGTCTAGAAATATAGAAAAGTTTTATTAGTCCTAATTCATGACATACCAGAGTTGGACCAGTAAGCAGAGCTTGCAGTCTTACACGCTTCTCTGCGCCTCCATTAGAGCAGCTGCACACCCAATATAGAATAGAAACTGTGTCTGCCCAGCGACCATTTAAACTCTTAAAACCAAAAAGGGGAGTCATTCCGAAAAATCTAATAAAAATTAATGGCCTCTAAGGCTGTTCTGATAAATGATTTGATATCTGACTCTGATATAGACCTGTTCTGCCTTACTGAGACCTGGCTAGGTCAGGAAGAATTTGTTAGCCTAAATGAATCCACTCCACCGAGTCATTCTAACGTTCATGTTCCTCGAGACACTGGACGAGGAGGTGGAGTTGCAGCCATTTTTAATTCAGCCCTATTAATAAAGTTTTTGGATTGGACTCCATTGGGTTTTCTCAGAGAGTAAATTCTCCAACTCACTGTCACAATCACACCCTTGATTTGGTCCTCACCTATGGTATTGATAATTGAGCACTTAATAGTCTCCCCCCAAAATCCTATATTATCAGACCACTACTTAGTATCATTTGAATTCCTATTACAGGACTATGCATCCACTAGAAAAATTTGTGTTCACTAGATGGTTACCCGATTGTACTAGCACTAAATTTAAGGAAGCAATTCCGACAGCATTAAAGTCAGTAAGATTTCCTAGTATCTCTGACGACTCTCATTTTGATTTTTTGAGCTCCCCCCAAATTGACCAACTTGTTAGTAACACCATGGACTCACTCAGAGGCACTCTGGACTCTGTTGCGCCCCTAAAAAGAAAGATTATAAAACAAAAGAGATTGGCACCATGGTTTAACTCTGCAACTCGCAAGTTAAAACAAACAACACGACGAATTGGAAAGGATATGGCGCTCCACCAAAGAGGAGGACTCTCGCCTAGCCTGGAAAGAGAGTCTCAAAACATTATAGGAAAGCCCTGTGTAATGCCAGAGCAGCCTACTATTCAGGCATTAATAGAGGAAAATAAGAACTGCCCTAGGTTTCTTTTCAGCACTGTAGCCAGGCTGACACAGAGCCATAGCTCTATTGAACCCTGCATCCCCTTAAGTTTAAGTAGTAATGATTTCATGAGCTTCTTTAATAACAAGATTTTGAATATTAGGGAAAAAATTTGTCAGGATCTGCCCTCGTTAGACTCTGATCTATCTAACGTGCCTTCAGACTCAGGAAATTTAGGAGCAGATACATTAAAACCTGACAATTGCTTAGACAGTTTTATTCCAATTGGCCTTCCCGAATTATCCTCGTTAGTTTCATCATCGAAAGCAACAACTTGTCTCCTAGACCCCATCCCAACTACGCTGCTTAAGGAAGTTTTCCCATTTATTGGCACATTGCTGCTGTATATTATTAATCTGTCTCTGGTGTCAGGCTTTGTACCCAAGTCTTTTAAAGTAGCTGTAATTAAACCATTGATCAAAAAACTTACACTTGATGCAGATGTGTTAGCCAATTATAGACCAATATCCAACCTCCCATTTTTGTCTAAGATCCTAGAGAAAGCCGTTGCCAGCCAGTTATGTAATTATCCTCCACAGTAATAGTCTTTTTGAAGTTTTTCAGTCAGGATTTAGAGCTCACCATAGCACAGAAACAGCACTTGTGAAAGTCACTAATGACCTGTTGACAGCATCAGATAGAGGGCTTCTGTCTGTACTTGTCCTGTTAGACCTCAGTGCTGCCTTTGATACAGTTGACCATCACATCCTGTTGCTGAGAATGGAAAAACTGCTTGGTATTAAAGGGTCTGCATTAAACTGGTTCAGATCATACTTATCAGATCGGTCTCAGTTTGTCCATATTAATAATGAATCCTCTGTGCATACTAAAGTCTGTCATGGAGTTCCACAAGGTTCAGTGCTAGGTCCAATTCTGTTTATTTTGTATATGCTGCCCCTTGGCAATATCATCAGGAGGCACTCCATAGATTTCCATTGTTATGCTGATGACACCCAATTATATTTATCAGTGGAGCCACACAAAACTGATCATCAGCTCCTGAAACTCCAGGCCTGCCTTAAAGATATAAAGGCTTGGATGACAAGAAATTTCCTGCTTGTTGAACTCAGATAAAACTGAAGTGATCCTATTAGGTCCGAAACACCTGAGGAACACGTTTTCTCCTAAGATAGCCTTGCTGGATGGCATTAACTGGGCCTCCAGCCTCCACCACTGTAAGGAACCTCTGTGTTTTATTTGATCAGGATATGTCCTTCCACACCCATATTAAGCATATTTCAAGGTCTGCCTTTTACCACCTGCGCAACATCGCAAAAATTTCGGCACTTTTTGTCCCAAAGCGATGCTGAAAAATTAGTCCATGCATTTGTCTCTTCCAGGCTGGATTATTGTTAATTCACTTTTATCAGGCTGCCTGAACAAGTCGTTAAAGACTCTACAGCTGGTCCAGAATGCCGCTGCTCGGGTGCTGACTAGAACCAGGAAAAGAGACCATATTACTCCAGTACTGGCTTCTCTGCATTGGCTCCCTGTAAAATTTAGAGTGGATTTTAAAATCCTCCTCCTCACATATAAGGCTCTACATGGTCTGGCACCATCATATCTTAATGAATTGATAACTCCTTATCATCCGACTAGAGTGCTGCGCTCCCAAAACGCAGGCTTACTTGTAGTTCCCAGGGTTTCCAGAAGTAGTCTAGGGGGCAGAGCCTTCAGCTATCAGGCCCCTGTTCTCTGGAACCAGCTCCCAGTCTGGGTCCGAGAGGCAGACACAGTGTCAGTGTTTAAGAATAGACTTAAAACCTTCCTTTTTGATAAAGCTTATAGTTAGGGTTAGGGTGGGCACAGGCTCGCCCTCGCCCTTAGTTATGCTGCTATAGGCTTAGACTGCCGGAGGGGGCTCCCATGATGCACCGGGCACCTCTCCCTCTACCTCTTCTTCTGCTTCTGCTTCTTTCTCTGCTTCCTCTACTCTTATTATGGCAGTAGTGGTGCAAACTGGAGTCAGCTTATAAACTGGAAAAAGTGGCTAAAGTGGTTAAACTGGTTAAAGTGGTTAAATTGGTTAAATTGTTTAAAGTGTTAAAGTGGTTAATGTGAATACTCTTATGTCCTGTAAAGTGCATGTTACTGCCGGAGCCCTGAGCCCCGGTCCTCTTTGTTCTCTCCAGTCTTGCAGGTTCCTCACTGATTCTGGTTGTGGTCCATCTGTCTGAGGTTCACTGGCCTGGTGGGGACATGGTCTGTGTCTGTGTTGTGGAGAGAAGGTCGAGTGGCCCAGAGCTCCATATGAGGACATCTAGAGATGCACCTGGACTCACAGACTCATTTCCATTACCTGTGATACCTTCACACATGGACTAAACCCATGAACTCAGTTTATCTACAGTTTATTATGCGACCCATGTATAACTCTATAATATGACTGATGATGATGTTCTCTGTACATGTTGGCATCTATTGCACGTCTGTCCGTCCCAGGGAGAGGGATCCCTCATCTGTGGCTCTTCCTCAGGTTTCTTCTTTTTCCCATAAAGGTTTTTTTTTGAAGTTTTTCCTGACCCGGTTCGAGGGTCTAAGGACAGAGGGTGTCACAACTGTACAGATTGTAAAGCCCTCCGAGGCAAATGATGTTTGTGATTTTGGGCTCTAAATAAATAAATGTGCAATTTTTGAAAAAAAAAGATTGTGAAGAAAACCAAACACTGACTGCACCACAGACTTGTCTTTTACCACAGACCATTGGTCAGGAGAAACTGAATCACTGACGAGTCTCATTCATTCATTTTAAAGGAAACAGGAAGTGTTAAATGTCTTGTCAATACTCAGGACAGCATCAGCGAGCGGTTCTTCAACACAATGGACCACTGAGATATCATCCTAGAGAAATTAGTACCATGGAGCAAACGTGATCAAAGCCACGAGACTGGCAGACGTAACGGATCTGAGCTGCAGTGCACACATGGCAGTTTGTGGTAAACAAGGGGGACATTATCAGCAAGTTGAAGCCATGTGCGATGCATAACCACAACACTGTCCAGCATCTGAAGACAGTTCAAGATGAGGTTATCTTTCCCAGCATGAGTCATTCAAACTGTTGGACCTCTGCACATGTTGCAGGAGAACATGGGATATTACCCGTCATAACAGCGAGATCTGTAATAGCTATTTCAATCACTTTGAAATTACTGTAACTTCCTCTCTGGCATTATCCGAGACACCTCGTCTTCTGTTTTCTCACCCAGGTGCCGGGTCCATTTGTCTTTTAAAGTGTGATGTCTAGACCTCTTGAGGGCTTCCTGCCTGAATACACAACCCTGCAGGATATCCCGAGGCCCACACCACAGGGAGTCGGTGCCAGTCAGAGAAAGGGGCGTGAAAACAGATGTTAGAGGGCGTTTCCACAGGTATAACTGTCCAGAGTTCCCCATCTATGGGGTCTTTCTTCACTCTGGCCGCTCGTGTGCTGACTGACCTTTTCTTTACAAAGAAAATAAGACCTTGTCAGCCGGCAGAAGTCTCTATTTCATTATTCACCAGGGATGAGAGAATTTCCACAACGGAGCGGATAAGAATTTCCACAACAGATCTCAGATTGATTAAGATGCTGGGCTGTTTAAAAAAAGTGACTGTTGAGATGAATGAGGCAGAGGCCTCTGTCTCCTGCTGCTTCTGGCGCTGTAGGCATCACAACACAAAGGTTTTACAATAATGAGAGCCCGAATGTTTGGCCCGGCTGGATCCTCCATAAAAGGACTGTCTTTTTCACAGAGGACACCCTGAACAAGGCACAATGATGGAAAAAGAAGGAACAAGCCAAGACACCACCACTGCAGAGCAAAGATGGATCATTGTTGACTCATTAGTGACTCAAGATGGCACCGAAGATGGCTGCTGTGTCTCAAGCTCCCCTCCTCAACTTTGCTCTTTTTTCCCCAGTTATTTTATTTTTGTTTTTTTGTTGTTGTTTTTTTAAAACATGCACACTGCCAAAGTGAGTCCTATCATTCAATATGATAGAGAACAACTTCTACAAATCAGGTCGGTGATGGAAAAAAGTTCCATCGCCACTGCCACCAGCGAACAAGGAATCTCCATGGCGGAGCCTACCTGTTGTTGAACCTGAGGAGCGGAGGCGTCAGAGGAAAAGAGAGTCGTGGGCCGTGGGAGTCCTAGTCCGGCTGAGGAAATGTGAAAACCGGCCTTCTCTACCGAGTATTGTTCTGGCTAACATTCAGTCTCTGGATAACAAGCTGGATGAACTCCGGAGCAGTATGGCGTTTCAACAGGACATTAAGAACTGTAACGTTTTGGTTTTCACAGAAACTTGGCTCGACCCCTCGATCCCAGACTCCACCATCCATCGTTTCTGAGGGACTCTCCATTCACCGACAGGACCGGACAATTAATTCAGGGAAGAGCAAGGGAGGAGGCGTCTGCTTCATGGTAAACAACAAGTGGTGCTCAGATGTGGAGATTATTTCTACGGGCTGTTCTCCAGGACCTGGAGCACCTCATGATCAGATGCCGGCCTTATTACCTCCCGCGTGGAGTTTACATCGGTTGTCATGACAGCAGGTGTATGTTCACACGCCGACCGACAACAACAAGGCCATGGACGAGAGCTGTTTGGAGTTATCGACAGGACAGAGACCTCACGGCCGGAGGCTGCGTTTATTGTAGCCGGGGACTTTAACAGCGCCAAACCTGAGGAAAGTCCTGCCGAGATACCACCAACACATCAGCTGTCCCAACGCGTGGCGAGAACACACTCGATCATGTTTACACCCCTTACGCGGACACGCATACAAGCTCCTCCCTCGCTCTCCATTCGGAAAATCTGACCACCACGCCTCAGTTCTGCTGCTGCCTTCCTATAGGCAGAAATTGAAGCATATTGACGGACCAGTGACGCGGACATTCAGCAGTGGTCCGACCAATCAGACTTCGGCTCTGCTGCGCGACTGCTTCAACAGCACGACGGAGTGGTGTGTGTTTAAGGACACAGACATAAACACACATACACGGACGCGGTCATTGGATACATCGGAAAATGCATCGATGACGTCGTACCGAGGATTACTGTCAATGCGGACATTCCCCAATCAGAAGCCCTGGGTTAACGGAGAAGTCCGTGCCAAACTTAAAGCACGGACAGACGCCTACAACTCAGGTGATTTGGAGGAGTACAGGAAGTCCAGGTAATGCAGCGCTCCGGAGAGCCATCAGCAGCGCAAAGAGACAGTACAGGGACAAAGTGGAGTCTCATTACAAGGGCTCCAACACCAGGAGCATGTGGACCGGATTAAAAACTATAACAGACTACAAAAAGAAGATCAGCAGTGCTGAGGTGATGTCTGCATCTCTGCCTGACGAGCTGAACACTTTTTATGCCCGCTTTGAGAGCACCTCTCCAGCTGTGGAGGTGCAAAAGGCTCAGGAGGACCACTGCCCACCTGTGATATCCAGGGCAGACGTGTGCAGAACTCTAAAACGGATTAACACACGTAAGGCTCCTGGACCTGACAGGCATCCCTGGCCGAGCTCTCAAGGTGTGTGCAGACCAGCTGGCAAGACGTCTTTGTAGACAGACATTTTCAACATGTCACTGCTCCAGTCTGTAGTCTCCCACATGCTTCAAGGAGACCATCATTGTCCCTGTCCCCAAGAAAACCAAAATCCTCTGCCTGAATGACTACCGCCCAGTAGCACTCACCTCCACCATCATGAAGTGCTTTGAGCGGTTAGTCAAATCATTCATCATCTCTTCCATCCTGGACTCACTGGACCCACTTCAGTTTGCCTACAGGCCCAATAGGTCAACTGAAGATGCCATCGCCCTCACCCTCCACACTGCCCTCTCCCACCTGGACCAGAGGGACACATATGTGAGAATGCTGTTTATTGACTACAGCTCTCAGCATTCAACACCATCGTGCCCTCCAAGCTCGTCACCAAGCTCAGAGACCTCGGGATCAACAGCGCCCTCTGTGACTGGATCCTGAACTTCCTGATGGGCAGACGCCCAGGCTGTGCGGATAGGGCAGCACCACATCCTCCACCCTGACTCTGAACACTACGGCGCTCCCCCAGGGCTGTGTGCTCAGCCCTCTGCTGTACTCCCTGTTCACGCATGACTGCGTGGCCACCCACAGCTCCAACACCAATCATCAAATTTGCTGACGACACGACCGTCATTGGCCTGATCACCGGCGACGACGAGACGGCCTACAGAGAGGAGGTCAGAGCCCTGACATCTTGGTGCCAGGACAACAACCTCCATCTCAACGTCAGCAAAACTAAGGAGCTGATCGTGGACTTCAGGAGGAGGCAGAGAGAGGAACACGCCCCCCTCTCCATCAACGGGACTACGGTGGAGAGAGTCAACAGCTTCAGGTTCCTCGGGGTTCACATCAGTGAGGACCTCACCTGGACTCATCACACTGACTTTATCACAAAGTCAGCCAGACAGCGGCTCTTCTTCCTCCATGCAGGCTGCGGAGGCTCAACATGGACTCAAGGATCCTCTGCAGCTTCTACAGGTGCACCATAGAGAGGATCCTGACTGGCTGCATCACTGCGCCTGGTACAGCAGCTGCACCGCCCTCAACCGTAAGGCTCTACAGAGGGAGGTGAAAGCTGCTCAGCACATCACCAGGACGGAGCTGCCATCCATGGAGGACCTCTTACACTCCAGCGGTGTAGGAAGAAGGCCACCAAAATCATTAAGGACCCCAGTCACCCAGCTACAAACTGTTCTGCCTGCTATTCTTCTATTTTATATATATCTCATTGTATATATGTTACTTATAGTACTTAGTTTACATTTACAGACAATTTTTTTTTGTATAACTTATATTTTAAGGTCTTTACTTATTTTATTACTCTAGTTTATTATTTATCTTTTATTTTATATTCTTTATTTTCTAAATTATCTTTTTTACTTTTCTTGTTGACAGCCTCTATTGCTGTTAATATTCTTTTAGCATTGTTAGGAGAGCCTGGGATTTAAGAATTTCATTACCAATGATTGCTGATGTAAATTGTTGTGTAATGACAATAAATTCTTGAATCTTGAAAACAAAGGCAGATTGTAGAGTCTGCAAGATTAAAATCTCTTATCGAGACAGTGATTCTGTGTTGTTTCACTTTAAATTTGTTTAGTAGAAAAAAGCTACAAGTTTAAAATTGTTAAAAGTTCAATTGTAAATAGTTAAGTTAGTTTTTGTATTTTATAATTTATTTTTGAAGCACTCTGTAGCGAATAAATAAAGGTATATCTATATAATAAACATATAAATAAAAGAACACTTTTACATTATTGTTGGTAATAAATTAATTTAAGCAACAAAAAAAATCTGAAGAGCCGCTTGGGAGCCGAAAGAAAAGGCTCTTTTTAGTGAACCGAGCCAAAAAAGCCGGTTCTCTAAAAAGAGCCGGAATTCCCATCACTATTTCACAGGGACCTTTTATCAATAATTAATCGTTTGCATTGTTTTGCAGCTCCTCCCTGACGTAACAGTGTTTAGTTTAAGAGAATTTAATTTATTTCGTTTAAATACTTTTATATGTTTAATAAAGTTTTCTCACCTTGTGGCCAGAAGTTCTTAAGATCAAAAGTTTCCTCCGAAACACAGCAGCCGCCATCTTGTTTATGACTGATGACCTTTGACCCGGATAATACCAAGTGGAGAACAAGGGCCTTTCATGTTTTTATTTTATTTTTTCATGGCATTACATGAATAACTTGAAATAAATCTGTGAACAGTAAACATAAAATAAATATGAATATTATAATACATACATTATAACAATATATGTATTAAGAAACAAACAGAAATCCTAAATATAACAATAATAATGATAATAATAACAAAAATGATCAGCCCCCCCCTCCTTTCAGCTGTGGTGGTTCAGTCCGGGACGTGACGATGATCACATGTTACCGTAATGTGTGTAAAATGTCGTAGCTTCAGATAAACGCTCCATTTTATTTTTTGATTTCTCACCACCAATAAATCTCACACGCCACGTGATTGATCCCCAATCACTGAACTATCGATTACTGACTGGATGGTCCAGCGCTATCTGTGGACTCAGCCTGGCACTAGTTTTATTTTGAAGTGCTTCCTGTTTGCTCTGACAGTTACGGTACCGGTCCGGTGGTCCGACCGTCGGAACATGAAGCCGATCAGCAGCCGATCAGCCGCTGAGGATCGATCAGGTTATTGATGACCGATGGAGGCTCGAGTCTCTGAACCAGAACTGATCCTGATCTTTAGTGGGAAGCGGAAGTCCGGGAAAGATTATGTGACGCAGCTGATCCAGGATAGGTAAACGTCATATTGATTACTGATTATTAGTGACTGATCGGTTTGTGCTCTCTGATCGGCTTTAATCGTGACTGATTATTTGTTTCGATACATCTGCGAGATGAAGTACTCAGATCAGTTGCTGTAGCAAAAGTTCCGAATGTAAAAGTACTTAAATACTTGTAGTGAAATGAAGTGAAATGTACTCTGTACTACTATATACAGTGTAATATCTCTATTGATCAGTAATCTCAATTTGTAAAGCAGATCAGATCAGTAAAATATCTTTCTGAAATGTACAGTAGAAAACCAAATGTAGTACTTACTGTAAGTACCTTACATGTGTACTGAAGTACTACATTTGATTAAAAGTACTTAGTTACCTTTCTGCTGTGATCAGAATCATAATCAGCTGTATTGATCAGGTATGTGAACACAAAGAAGGAATCTGAAAAGTTTTATATATAACCTACACAGGTGTATACATGTGTTTCATATAAAACAAATATAGATGTATATGTTTAATCTATAGCATGTCTAAATATGTTTGTTTTATATATAACAGATAAATGAATATGTGTTTTGTATATAACATAAATAGATGTATTTATAGTGGTATAGTGGTTAGCACTGTTGCCTCATAGCTAGAGGGTTCTGGGTTCAATCCTAAATTGTTTTACTCATTTCACTACAAGTATTTAAGTACTTCTGTGTGGAGTTTGCACGTTCTCCCTGTGCCTGTGTGGGGTTCTCTCTGGGTGCTCCAGCTTCCTCCCACAATCCAAACACATGCAGGTTAATTGGTGACTCTAAATTGCCCCTAGTGTGAATGTGAGTGTGAATGGTTGTCTGTCTTTCAATGTCAGCCCTGTGACTGACTGGCGTCCAGTCCAGGGTGTACCCCGCCTCTCACCCAAGATAGCTGGGACAGGCTCCAGCAGCCCTGCGACCCTGTGTGTGCTCAGGATAAGCAGGTTTAGAAGATGGATGGATGGATGTGTTTATATGTTTTGTATACAACATAAATAGATGTGTATGTGCATACACACATGGATTTATTTCTGTCTTCATATTAATAAAGCTAATCTCTTCTGTAGTTTAGGATCTGATGTTTGCTGCGTGCTGCGTCTGTCAGGACCTCTCAAACAGCAGTACGCTCAGGTGAGACCAACACCTGCACACACAACACATCACCATGGTAACTGCTGAGTCACAGCGGTTCTTCTGGTTCTGCAGGAGAACGGTCTGGACCTGGACCAGCTCCTGGGTCCTGGTCTTTACAAGGAGCAGTTTCGGGCCGATATGATTCGCTGGGGGGAAACTCGACGACACCAGGATCCCGGATTCTTCTGTCACCTAGCAACCAGAGGAGCATGGCAACCAGTCTGGGTACACCACTGGAAACAAACTAGCTGCTCTCTGATTGGTCAGGTGGTGAGTGATGCTCTCTACTCTCTGATTGGTCAGGTGGTGAGTGATGCGCGGCGGCTGTCAGACCTGCAGTGGTTCTGGTCGGAGTTTCCTCGACAGACTCGTTGTGTCAGAGTTCAAAGCTCAGAAAAAACACGCAAAGAGAGGGGGTGGACCTTCACCACAGGTAAAATGATCTGTCTGTCCCTCCAGCTGTCTGTCTCTAAGGCGTTCATTTACCCGTCTGTCTCTCCCAGAGCCGGCCCTACCCAATGTGGCGCCCCCTCCATCTGCGATTTACATACGCTTACAAAAGAAATCAAATAGCATTGTTTTTACCATTGTCTTTAATTTATGTTAAGATAACATGTCACCCAATTTACATGCTTAACAAATTACAAATAAATACAAAAAAATCTGAAATACAATATAAATACCCTTATCACAAAATAAAATTTCTGTAAATAAGTGAATAAATAATAATAATAGTTACACTCATCTTCAATTTGCTTAAGACATAAGATAATGCAGTTCAAGTTCCAAAGTTAACAGATTTTTGGCAAACTAATATTCAAATTCTTTTCTGACCTGCTAGGAATATCCATAGAAACCTATTGTCATAATAGCAATATTTGGTGTTGTACCGCAGGATCTCTGCCCCACTCGACATAGCAGGAACATGATAGCCTTCGCCGTGCTACTGGCCAGAATACTCATATTGCTTAAATGGAAAGACAGATCTCCTCCAACCTTCAATCAATGGATCAGAGATCTGTACAATTTGACTTCAGAAAAAATCCGCTATGCCACAAGAGACTGTGCCCTCAACTTCTATTCCATATGGCAAC
The DNA here is from genome assembly GCA_023238725.1 of Scortum barcoo. Classification (NCBI taxonomy): domain Eukaryota; kingdom Metazoa; phylum Chordata; class Actinopteri; order Centrarchiformes; family Terapontidae; genus Scortum; species Scortum barcoo. The sequence continues at coordinate 173,837 of CM041546.1, read as the reverse complement.
CAGTTCTAGATCAACTTGAAAAGATGGATATAACCCCTCCTCCTCTTTCCCTTCCCATATATATATATATATATATATATATATATATATATATATATAGAGCATTAACCAGGGGAAGGGGAGAAAAACACAAACCAAACCACCCGTGCACTGTACACCAAATGAAGCACTCGTGAAGAAGACCACCACCACCAGGAAGGAAGGGGGATGCTGCCTCAGGGCCCACAGCACCTGCACACAAAATAAGTGTTAAAAATCAAGCCACAAACAATCCAGTGCATAAAACAATACAACAATAATTAAAACAGAACAACCTACTAAATAACAAAAAACAAAAACAACCAAAATACCATTAACAGAACAAAATAGTTATACAAAAGAAAAGAGGCCTAAGGAGCCCAAAACAGGAAAGCTCCACAGAGCTAGAGTGAGCCCCGTAGAATAGGGCCAAAACGCCTCCAAGGAGAGCCTGAACGTCTCTGTAACACCAGAACCGGAGGGCTCGGTAGAGCCGCACAAGCCCCGCAGAGCCCAACATCTGCAGAGGCTGGACTTAAATATCTCAAAAGTGCGTCTGAAGAGAGAAGAGGAGTGTTACAGCTATTATATAAAAATGCTGATTCCTAGAAAAAAAAAAGAAAAACCTAATAGATACATGTTGTTTACTATGCATGTATAATATATAATGTATTTTTTTCTGATATGCATATTAGATTAGATACAACTTTATTGTCATTACAGTGAAAAGTTGATTAGCAGATGCAAAGAAGCAGTAAACTGCAGTTTAATAAGGCATTAGGGTTAAGTTAAGTTATGGAGTATTAATAATAATAATAATAATAATAATGATGTGTACTTTAACACTGATGTAAAGTTTAAAACAATTAACACGCTTTAGACATTATGAATTGTAACACAACGAATGAGGGTTAAAAATCTGATATATAAAGGGGTGAAAAGGGAATAGCATTTTGATTGACTATTAAAATCAGGAAAAACGTTAGCTAGCCAGATGTAAATAAAACAAATACTAAAAGCATAGATTAGGCCAATGTAGACACCTACTGAGTAGGTTTAATCTTTACAAATGATCCATAACAGTAAAGAGCCTCCATGCCGCCCAGTTACAGAAATATAAAACTGATTAGTATATTTACTGATTAGCATGTTGCATTGCTTTACATTTGAATCTATGTGAGCTTTTCCAATTTTAAGAGTTAATTAGTAATAACTAGTTTTAATATAATTATATTTAAGGTGAATATTTTTTCCCGATTTTGTGGCGCCCCTGGAGGCCACCGCGCCCTTAGCATTTGCCTATTTTGCGTATGGGCCAGCCGGCTCTGGTCTCTCCAGCTGTCTGTCTCTCAGGTGTTCATTTACCTGTCTGTCTCTCCAGCTCTGTCTATAAGGTGTTTATTTACCCATCTGTCTCTCCACCTGTCGCTCTCTCAGGTGTGGATGATGCAGAGTCAGAGTGCGGGTTAGACAGCGGGGTTGAATTTGATTGGATCATCACTAACGAGGCAGACGCCCCCTCATTAGAAGAGCAGCTGCAGCCAATCCTAAAGATGGCCAAAGAAGCAGCTGATAATCACTGATCAATAAGTACTATTATTGATAACATCTGACAGTTCACTAACTGCAGCAGATCACTGTCTTCATCACCATCAATAAAAGTTTTCTGGAACATGAAGATGAGTCTGCAGCTCTGTTTACATCATCACTCACTGCAAAGGCTGATGGGAGATTTTCACCTGGACTAGTAAACTGTGAAAATTCACCTGTCAGAGATTAAACTTCAGGTAAAACTCTGATTTAAAGTAAAACATTGACTTAGCTGTTTTTTTTTTAATCAATTGATTCAACACATGGATACAAACCAACAGGTGAGTCTCAGGTGTGCTTCAGTCTGAACAGGTGAGTCTCAGGTGTGCTTCAGTCTGAACAGGTGAGTCTCAGGTGTGCTTCAGTCTGAATAGGCGAGTCTCAGGTGCGCTTCTCTCTGAAGGTGTGCTGGTGTGGGAGGAGCAGCTCAGTCTCACTGAGGTTGAGCTTCAGGTGGTGAGCAGGTGTCCACAGAGAGACGTCAGTCAGACTCTCAGAGATTCATGTCTCTTGGTTTCAGAGCAGCTGAGTCACCTGGGGCCTCATTTATAAAACTGTGCGTAGGATCACATCAAAAGGTGGCGTACGCACAAAAATATTCAGATTTATATCCTACGCCGGTTTCCCTTTATAAATCACAACCAACTCGAAATGTAGGCGCACCTTTTGTGGGCATCATGTCATGCCCATAATGCCATATTGCTCTAAATAGTCAATGAAACGCCCCTAATTAATATTCATTCTACCTGACTGCATGATGGTGACCATGGCGACACCAGCAGAAAGGATAAAATAAGAAAATTCACGTGTTCAGATTCAGTGTGAAATAGAAGATCTTACTTGGGAGGTTGACACCAGAAAAATAACTTGGACACAGAGTGACATTTTAAATGTGAAAAAGGCCTCAGAGTGGCAGCATGTGGAGGACGCTGTTCATGCTGCTGCCTCTGAAGATTGGCTGAAATAAAGAAGAAGTAAGCCGACATCACAGTGGACGGGCGGGGTCAGTGGACACCAGAGCCAAGCTCAACCCCCTTTATAAAAAGCTCTTAAAGGGAGTGGTGACAGAGATGGAGAGGACACAGACGCACAGATGACTCAGGTAGTTAATGTGATTTGTTTAAAATGAGGAAATCAAATGCATTCAAGTTCTTTACACGTATGTTTAAAAAAGGGGGGACTTCATTGATAAAAACAGTCTCTGAGTGTTCAGTGGGGGTTTTTGGTGCTGCAGCGTCCTCACTGATGCAAAGAGACACAACCGACTCCATCAACGAAGTCACCAAAGAATTTAAGGAAATTAAAAATGTGTTGATGACATGAGCTGTACATGATGAAACAACTGCTGATTTTTTATTTTAAGTGTCTCATCACATCCAGATGCTGGCAGCAGCGTTTGGCTCAGATGGGACAGGGGTCGGCTCAGAGCCCAACACGACCACCAGCGTCAGGGGAAAGTCACATTATGGAGCACAACAGGCCTGTATGATAACAATATATGAAACTACACACTCAGATCTGCCCGAACTGAAGCATTGAAAACAACATCAGTGTAAATGTAATTGGTCCCACTGTTCTCCTGATTTATTAGAATAAAATTTAGAACATGCAGGTGTTTAATAACGGAACATATCTGAGGGGTGCTTTTGCAGTAACAGATATCGCTGTTTGTATTTATTATTCTAAATCATGTTTTTTGGTGGTTTATTCATTTTTAAAAATGGCTTTTATCGTTTAGTAAATGAACTCTTCATATACGATACGTGAACGGTAATATTTAGATCTCCTCTACATAACGGGATCTGTGTCACATCGTTTGTGTGTTTCATCCTTCAGCTAACAGTCACAGTTTCTCATTTCTCCACATTATGTGCGTACGCATGGCTCAGAGTTTGAGTGGAGGACCGCACATTCTCCGCCAAGTTAGTTTTTTATAAATCACAAAGGAAAAAAAAGGAAATTGGCGTACGCCTTCTTTTGTGCGTATGCAGCGTTTCCTGTGGAAGGAAACACTGAGCAGGTAACAGCCAGGCTTTCTTTATGTTAGCCTGCTCGACAAACCCTGTAACTCCAATCAGAGGTGACAGCTGTCACAACAGTGGTTATAAACTCTTTGTTCACCAGATTTTCTTCCATCAGGTGTTTAGAAAGCCAGAAAACTTTTACACTCACGTGGGCTTTAAATGAAATTTCTGTAGTTGTATGAATAAAACACACAGAGTAAGTTTGGATCTAAGTAGCAGTGGTGGTGCTTTTATTTTATAAAATCCTATTTTACGTGTCATGATTTATTACAATGAGCTGTGACATCAGGACAGTGATTACATCATCACTGGCTTCCAGGTAAAAACATTTCTAAACTTTATTTATTCATGTCATCAGGTCAAAGGTCACCTGTAGAAAAAAAATCACAGTGTGTCTGACCTGGTTGGCCCCAAGTCCACCAAATATGGCAGTGGAATGCCTCGCTGTGATTGGCTACCTTAAACCACGCTCCAGTGAAACAAAAATAGTTATTTGGCTAACAAGACATTAGCTCTACTCAAATCAATAATTAATGTGGCAAACAAAACTAATCAGAGTAATGATAAATTGTCAACACAAACACTTAATTAGTTATTTAGTTCTTAATTAGTTCTTAACGAGGGAATGGCTGTAAGTCACTGTTAAACTCCCTTAAACACTAAGCACGTCCAGCAGCTCCTCATTTGGCCTCCCTCAACTAACACTGGGGGGGGCGTGGCCAGACAGGAGAGGTAAATTAAAGCAACACTCCAAATGTGACTTAAGGGTTCATAGAAGGAATGTCTGAAAGCAGGAATCATTAAGAAATGAGAGGGGGGGGTACTTCACTCTGACACCCCCTTAAGTCCACCGGGAGAGAGGGAGCAGAGGAGTGATGGGGGGGGAGGAGGAAGAATGTTTCCTGACGTCTACCAAGAAAACAGCAGAGGGAGGAAAGAAGCACGAGTGGGGGGCCTCCCCAACATGAATGAGGACGGAAGGAACAGAGGAGTGATGGGGGGGCGGGGCAGTGTTTTGGCAACAGATGTCCATCTGTCAGGCAGCAGAGGGAGGAAGGAGGGGAGGCTCAGCAGGAGTTGAGCTCCTCCATCGTCTGATTCAGAGTCGCCTGCAGCTCCATGTTGGCGTTTCTGGCCGAAGTCAGAGCATCTGAAAACAAACAAGCAGTCAGATGTGAATAAGCCCCGCCCTCTGACCAATAAACCACGCCCTCTGATCAATAAGCCTCACCTTCCAGGTCATCGATGGTTTTCTCCAATTTGGCAACTGTACGCTCCGCATACTCTGCTCTGGTCTCAGCCTGGAACAGGAAGTCAGAATGTGACAGACAGGAAGTCAGAATGTGACAGACAGGAAGTCAGAATGTGACAGACAGGAAGTCAGAATGTGACAGACAGGAAGTCAGAATGTAACAGGTAGTCAACAGGTGACAGATAATCATCAGGACGTCTCACCTCCTTGAGTTTGTTGCTCAAGTTCTTGATCTCCTCTTCATACCTGTCTTCCTTAAGAGAGAACTGACAAAGAGACAAATAGCCAATCAGAGAACCAGGTGTATTGACAACAGCCAATCAGGTATGAGGACACCTCTGGCTGTCAGTCCTCCATCACACGAGCTTCAGGTGTGTTTTCAGGCTTCAGGTAACCAGCAGGCTAACAGAAGAGCTGCAGGTGTTTGTGCATCTTTAACCTGCGATCAAATGATGATGATGATGTTCAAACTGTTTAAGATGATCTCAGAGCTCTCAGCGAGCCCCCCCTCCTACCTTCTCAGTCTGCGCCTCCAGAGACTTTGAACTAGTGAAGACAGTTTTCAGCTCCTCCTCCAGCAGTCGACACTTACTGCAGGTCAAAGGTCACATCAGAGACAGAGGGCAGACTGTGTCAACAGGTGTTTGATTCGTTGTGCGTTTGTGTTACCGTGTTCCAGAAAACAGGTTTAACCAAAAGAAAATAAAACAAGATTACTGTGCTAACTGTGACTTGGCCAGTTGCTGTGCTAACTTCTCATAAACTGTGACGCAGCAACGAAGCCAATGCAAGAGCCGCCTCCCTCTGAAAACACCTGAATCTGTTAAACCTGCTTTCTGGCACAGATCCTACTGGTGTGAGTCCAGGCGTGTCAGACAGGTGTAGCGTGTCGGTGTGGGCGTGTCAGACAGGTGTAGCGTGTCGGTGTCGGTGTGTCAGACAGGTGTAGCGTGTCGGTGTCGGTGTGTCAGACAGGTGTCTGCAGCAGGTTTAGGTCATGCACAGAGCAGCAGCAGCAGGAGGAGGAGCTGAAGCAGCAGCTAAAGGTCAGAGATCATGGGAGGCAGCAGGAGGTCAGGAGGAGGAGCTCCTTGGTTTGACTGACAGGTGGGAAGTCAGGTGACCTTCAGTACCTTGTCCTCAGACGCTTGCAGGCTCTTCAGCGATTGGTCGAAACTCCTCAACTGCTCCTCCAACCTCCGAACCTTACTGTTAGACAGGTAAGGAGACAGACAGGTAGCAGGACAGGCAGCAGCAGCGACATGTTTCCATGGAAACAGACAGGAAGAGAAAGATGGATGCAGTAAGATTAGAGCGTTGTTAGTGAAGTGGTGTGACGTCACACTGTGGTCATCAGCGTGTCATCACTGTGACGTCACACTGTGGTCATCAGCGTGTCATCACTGTGACGTCACACTGTGGTCATCAGCGTGTCATCACTGTGACGGCACACTCACCTCTGCAGGTGATCTCGCAACAGTTCAAATGAAACCATCTGCTTCTGTCCACATGTTGAAAAGGTGTAAATGACACGTCTGTAATCTGTTGTCCTCTCAGTCTGTCAGTCAGTCAGTCTATACCTGTCTGATCTTCAGACAAGACCGGGAGGGCACGCAATACGTTTTCCATCTAAATTTCATGGACTAACTTCACCTGTAAGGGGGGCGGGGGGGGCTAATATAATGGTGGGGGAAACACTGTCTAATCTGTAAAACAATGAATTCAAACACTGTCAGACTGTTTGACATCTGATGGATCTTCAGGCTGGGATGTTCTGTGCCGGTCTGTGCCGGTCTAGTCCGTCAGGGTCCGTCAGGGTCGTTCCAGCAGCAGCTTCAAGCTTTAAGCAGCTGTTAGATGTGCACAGGTGTGTATACACAAATATACGTGTGTGTGTGTGTGTGTATAGACCTCTCGCCCTGTTCAGCTCGGTCTTCAGCTTTTTCCAGTTCTCTTTCTACCATCACAAGTTTACGAGCCGCCTGTCAAACACACACACGTTAAAACAACATGAAGTTGAAACAGGTGAGTTTTCCAACACAAAAGTACGTAAAAACTACCTTTAGCTTTTTATTTCTTTTTACATGGATATGTATTAGACCATTATAACAAAAACAACAACAATAATAATATTGTTGCACAACAATAAACACAGAACATGAGGTGTGTGTGAATCAGCAATATTAACAGGTGAGACTGAGCTACAGTCAGTTTGTTGGTTTATCAGTCTGAGACTTCAAACAGATTTTTATATACGGCCTCAGTCTGTATTATTTTATCTATAAATATAAAGACTATACATATACACACATGAATGAAGTGTTCCTGTTCCTACAGTGGTGATCTTATATTTAATTACATCATCATACTTTGACCTTTTTAGTTCCAAAAAGGTGAAACCCTGTTTTGTGGCATTTTCCTCTTTTCTCACTTTAAGGCTGAATGTTTTTTGCATGTTACTCAGTGAATTAATCGACACAGCTGAATTTGAGCATCTGCTCGTTAAAGTGTTGCCGTGAAACAAACGTCAGAGCCACAGATACATCTCAGTTGTTTGTTTGCATATTATGTTATTACTATATTATATTGAGTGTATACTTTACACTGTTGTATATCATAATGTTGTATATTATTCTGCTATATTATACTATATAAATGTAGGTATATATATTATATATATTTTACTATATTACCTCTTCATACTTGCAGTCGGCCTCCTCAGCGATCAGTTTGGCGTCTCTCAGTTGAAGCTCCAGCTGTTCGATCTTCTCCTCGTCCTTCAGGACTCTGTTGTCCATCACCTTCACACGTCTGAGACGGAGACAGGCAGGGAGAGGCGAGATTCAGGTGTGTATCAGGTGTGTGTGTGTGTCTCTGGTGTGTGTGTCTCAGGTGTGTGGTGTACAGGTACCTCTCGCTCTCGTCCGCAGCCTTCTCCACCTCATCCAGTTTATGGAGGGCGGTGGCCAGTCTCTCCTGAGCTCGGTCCAGATTCTCCTCGCTGAGCTGCAGGTGGCGCCCCAGAGCCGTCACCTCCGCCTCTGCCTGTGAAACACAGAACAGGAAGTTCACCTGTATCAGGTACTAAACTGATCTCTGAAATGTGGCACTATATTTTAATGTCCTGATCAGATACAGATTGATCCAGTGTTGAGTAAATGTTTGATTTGGACATTTCACTAAGATTCTGATTTGCAATTATAAAGAGAGACTCTGAGGGTCCTGGTCCAGGATCGGTCTCTGGGGGTCCTGGTCCAGGATCGGTCTCTGGGGGACTGTACTTCTTGCAGAGCAGCTACGAACGTACCTCACATTCCTGGTTGGATTCAGGTATTTGTGGTATGACAGAAGCTGAAGACAGACCCTCCTCCACCACCTGTACAGGTGTGTGCTGGAGGTGAGTCATTGTTAACTATGTTTACCAAGATATAAACCTCCTGTCTTTTCCTCAGGCGAGGGTCCAGACCCCCAGGAGTAACACCTGCCCCTGAGCCCGCCCAATGACGCTCATGAGTTCAAATAAGACCGTCAGATCCACAAACCAGAGATGGCAAACCGGTTTAAAACAAATTACCTCCTCTCTGCTCCTCTGTTACCTGTACAGGTGTGTGTTGTCAGTGTGTACCTCCTCTCTGCTCCTCTTCTCCTTCTCCACCTCCTTCTGCAGCCTCTCCGCTCGCTCCTCGGCCTCCTCCGCCTGCTCCTGCAGCACTTTGATCTTCTTCTTCACGGCATCGATGCTGTTCAGTCCTCCACTCATCTTCTTCTTCTGCTGAAGGACAAACGTAAAGCGCTGACATGTTAGATGGACATAAACAGTGTGTTTATATTTTACAGTAACGTACACGAGCTGTAGGATATGGTAAAAAACAATTTCACAATAATTGATTCAATATTGATCAATACGACCTGAAAGAGGACGTGGTCCATGTCGACGAGACAAACACAGACTAGAAACTGACCAAAGTCACATAAAATGTGAACGAACCGTGTTATAAAGTTTTAATGTGTAAATAAAATAAGCAGAATAACGTTTATTGTCGAGTCTCTCCTGTTTGTGACTGATTAAATTGTAGAGCTATATGATAATCACTGACGTACATTATGGGATGTTCAGTGTATTTCTCAGTCTGACGTGTATTTCTGCAGTTAGCATGTTAGCTCGAGATGCTAACTGCGAGCCACCGCCCTGTTACCATGTTAGCATGTTGTTTAGAGCTAACAGAAGCCAGGTGAGGTGCACCTGAGTGATTCTTCTCACCTGTCTGCGTCCTCCAAAAAACACACCTGCGACTCGAGCTTCACCTGACACCGTCACTTCCGTGTTAGCAGGCAGGCTAACTGAGCGGAGCTACACTTTTTGTTTTACAAACAAACTGGGGCTCTGGCTCTGGCTCTGGCTCCTGCTCCTGCTCCTGCTCCTGCTCCTGCTCCTGCTCCTGCTCCTGCTCCTGCTCCTGGTTTAGAGTCAGTTCTGGTTTTCAGTTTCTTCACTTCCTGATCAGCCAACTCCCAACTTGACGACACCCACTTCCGGGTTATATTCCCTCCATAGGAAGTGACGCAACACGAGGACCTTTACAAATTAAAGTAGTTTAAATATTTACAAATGTCCCGCATCAGTGTGATGGAGGATTTAAGTGTTCAAATAATTTATATCAGTAAAAGTAGTGTTAAAGTCCTGAAATTTATTTTAGTACTGTAAACCATTCACAATAAAATATACTTAAGATATAAAAAATACTCACTGTCAGTGTTTTATTCTTATATATATTTAATTATTATGGATGTATTATGGATGTATTAATATGTTTGAAGTAGTTTAATGGTTAATGTATAACAAGGATCTTCCTAAAAATCAGGTCAGACTGAATCAACAATAATCTTTCTCATCATCTTCAGCATTGTGTGTGCCGTCTGTATCTGCACAGACTCTGATTATTTATTATGATCTGTACTCTTACTGCACTTCATTATTCTGATGTTTGGACATTTCTGGGTGTCAGACTTTGGGCAGTGATGTGCAGCCATACAACACTTTCTAAGCAAACTTTAGGATTTATAAAAAAACAAACTTGGCGGAGAATGTGCAGTCATCCGTGGAAACTCTGACCCATCGAACACACATAAACTGGAGAAATGAGAAACTGCAACGCTGGCAGAAGGATGAAACAAAAACGGTGTGAAATTGATACCATTATGTAGAATAAATCGAAATATTAAAGTTCAGATATCATATATGAAGATATAATTTAGTAAACAAATACAGCAGGTTTAGGATAATAAATATCATCATATATAATAAATATCAAGCACTATCAGTTATTGCAGAAGAACCTCTCAAATATGGTCTGTCACTAAGCAACACTTGAATGTTCTGATTTTTATTCTACTAAATAAGGTGAACAGTAGGAACAATTTAATCTATATGGATGCTGTTTTTGAGAGATCCAAGTGCATAGTTTCATATATTGTTGTTATTATATAGGTGTTATGTCTCGTTGTGTCTGTTAACTGTCGGTCTGTTTTAGTCTTGTTTCCTGTCTGGCGCGTCATGTTTTATTTTGAAATTTTAACTCTCCTTTTGTTTCAGGTCCCTGGACTTCCTGCCTTTGTGTGTTTTCCCACCAGTGTGATTGTCTGCCCCGCCCTGATTGTTTCCACCTGTTACCACCTGGCTGAGCAGCTCTAAAGAGTTATTGCCTGCTTCTATTGTGCGGGCAATAAGGACACCATGTGACGGCGTGTCTGTTAAAAGGTGAGGCTCACCAGGCTTGAGGAGGGCACTGGTGAGCCGACTCAACTCTCAGACTCATCCTCCTCGGACTCCTCCTGGTCAAGGTTACAGTAAATAATCACAGTTCACAGCATGAGGTCCTCATATATGGCCCTTTTCCACTAGTACCTACTCGACTCGATTCTCGACTACTTCAAGCTTCTCAAGGTTTGTACATTTCGCTTTCCATCACATGTACTTTCATGCAGTAGATAGATAGATAGATAGATAGATAGGTAGATAGATAGATAGATAGATAGATAGATAGATAGATAGATAGATAGATATACTTTATTAATCCCAAGCTGGGAAATTACCGTGTAGCAGCAGCATTATAACAATACAAAGAGATAAAAAGAAAAAAGAAGGAAGAAAAACCTAGACATCTTCACAACAATATAAAATGCAATAACAAAATGTATAGAACATGTATGTATAAATAGCAGTACTGTTTGTAGTGCAAAATAAATATAAGGTGCAGTGAACAGATATGCTACAGTGAACAGTGTGTATTAAAAAACCTATAAAGTGCTTATATAGACTGTGTTATGACCAGAGTATTAGCTTTTATTGTACAGTGAGATGGCATGTGGCAGGAAAGATTTCCTGTATCTGTCCTTTCGACAGCTGGAGCTGGAGCAGCCTGTGAGAGAAGGTACTCCGCTGTCTGTCCTACTGTGTGATGGAGAGGGTGCTGATCATTGTCCATGATGGATAATAGTCTATTCAGCATTCTCCTCTCCACCACGGTCTCAAAAGACTCCAGCCTGAGACCAAGCACAGAGCCAGCCTTCTTGATGAAAAGTACCTACTCGGCCGGTTCCAAGCGAGCCTGAGTCGAGCCGAAAATGTGATGACGTCGGCAGACGGCAGGCCACTGATTGGCCAGGCCAGCGTGGCGTGACGTCACTAGATGCGTCGTCGGAGAGCGACTCGTTCATAAGAGTCAACCGCGCCATTTTTAAAACGCAATAACAACAACGAACACGATCAGAGATGGCTGCACAGAAATCAACCCCGCAGGAGCAACGATGAGGTGCAGACATTTCTTTGTCTGGTGGCCTCCATTGCTCCGTAGTCTTGACTGGAACTTGGCCCGGAGCCCGGAGACCGAACACTTAGATCAGCCCATAAGTGCTAAGGCCTGAGATGGCAAACTGTCAAGCAGCCCAAATGCTTAATTATGGACTCTAATCATGTCAAGAACCTGAGATTTCATTTATTTAACTGTCCACAACACCCTCTCATGTTAGGGTTCCTGTGGCTTGCTTAACATAACCAGGGACAGATACAGGAAATCTTTCCTGCCACATGCCATCTCACTGTACAATAACAGCTAATACTCTGGTCATAACATACAGTCTGTATAAGCACTTTATGGATTTTTATGCACTGTTCACTGCAGCTTATCTGTTCACTGCACCTTATATTTTATTTTGCACTACAATCAATACTGCTTATTTATACATTTTCTATACATTTTTATATATTGCATTTTATGTTGCTTTTAATATATCTAGGTTGTTCTTTTTAATTCATTATATTGTTATTGTCTCTGTGTGTAATGCTGCTGCTACACTGCAATTTCCCAGCTTGATCACATTTTAGATCAATAAAGTCTATCTATCTATCTATCTATCTGTCTCTATCTGTCTGTCTGTCTGTCTGTCTGTCTGTCTGTCTGTCATACCATTTGTCTTGTTAATCCTGTCACAGCCTGACCTTAGCGACTATCTGGATCTGACCAAAGTCCCTTCCTGCTACTATGACCTTAAGGAGGTCTTCAGCAAATCCAAGGCTACCTCTCTGCCTCCACACTGTGACTCCAATAGTGCCATAGAGTTTCTGCCTGGAGCCCCCATCCCCAAGGCTCACGAGTACTCCCTCTCCGGTCCCAAGAGGAAGGCCATGGATGACTACATTCAGGCATCTTTGAAGTCCGGGATCATCCATCCATCCTTGTCACCTGCCAGGGTGAGTTTCTTCTTTGTTGGTAAGAAGGACGACTCGCTCTGGCCGTGCATTGATTACAGTGCGCTAAACAACATCAAGGTTAAAAAAAAATACCCTCTGCCTCTCATCTCTTCAGCTTTTGAGTTGCTCCAGCAGGCCAAGATCTTACCATCTCGTGTGGATTCAGGAGGGAGATGAGTGGAAGATGAGGTTCAACACACCCAGCAGACATTATGAATACCTGGTCATGCCATTTGAACTCACTAACGCCCCTGCTGTCTTTCAGTCTTTTGTGAATGAGGTTTTAAGGGACTTCCTAAATGACTTTGTCTTTGTATACCTGGATGACATTCTACTTTTCTCTCCTGATCCAGCCTCCCACCAGCACCAAATCCGTCAGGTCCTGAGCTGGAGCACCAGCTACAGTGCATCCGGAAAGTATTCACAACGCTTCACTTTTTCCACACATTTTGTTATGTTACAGCCTTATTCCAAAATGGATTAAATTCAATTTTCTTCCTCAAAATTCTACACACAACACCACATAATGACAACGTGAAAAAAGTTTTTTTGAGATTTTTGCAAATTTATTAAAAATAAAAAACTAAGAAATCACATGTGTACATAAGTATTCACAGCCTTTGCCATGAAGCTCAAAATTGAGCTCAGGTGCATCCTGTTTCCACTGATCATCCTTGAGATGTTTCTACAGCTTAATTGGAGTCCACCTGTCATAAATTCAGTTGATTGGACTTGATTTGGAAAGGCACACACCTGTCTATATAAGGTCCCACAGCTGACATGTCATGTCAGAGCACAAACCAAGCATGAAGTCAAAGGAATTGTCTGGTAGACCTCAGAGACAGGATTGTCTCGAGGCACAAATCTGGGGAAGGGTACAGAAAAATTTCTGCTGCTTTGAAGGTCCCAATGAGCACAGTGGCCTCCATCATCCATAAATGGAAGATGTTCAGAAACACCAGGACTCTTCCTAGAGCTGGCTGGCGGCGGCGTCTAAACTGAGCGAGCGATCGGGGGAAAAGGGCCTTAGTCAGGGAGGTGACCAAGAACCCGATGGTCACTCTGTCAGAGCTCCAGCGTACCTCTGTAGAGAGAGGAGAACCTTCCAGAAGGACAACCATCTCTGCAGCAATCCACCAATCAGGCCTGTATGGTAGAGAGGCCAGACCGAAGCCACTCCTGAGTAAAAGGCACATGGCAGCCCGCCTGGAGTTTGCCAAAATGCACCTGAAGGACTCTCAGACCATGAGAAACAAAATTCTCTCTGGTCTGATGAGACAAAGATTGAACTCTCTGGCGGCGTTAATGCCAGGCGTCATGCATGTTTGGAGGAAACCAGGCACCGCTCATCACCAGGCCAATACCATCCCTACAGTGAAGCATGGTGGTGGTGGCAGCATCACGCTGCTGTGGGGATGTTTTTCAGTGGCAGGAACTGGGAGACTAGTCAGGATAGAGGGAAAGATGAATGCAGCAATGTACAGAGACATCCTGGATGAAAACCTGCTCCAGAGCACTCTTGACCTCAGACTGGGGCGACGGTTCATCTTTCAGCAGGACAACGACCCTAAGCACACAGCCAAGATAACAAAGGAGTGGCTTCAGGACAACTCTGTGAATGTCCTTGAGTGGCCCAGCCAGAGCCCAGACTTGAATCTGGTTGAACATCTCTGGAGAGATCTGAAAATGTCTGTGCACCGACGCGCTTCCCATCCAACCTGATCTTGAGCTTGAGAGGTGCTGCAAAGAGGAATGGAACGGGTGGGCGAAACTGCCCAAAGATAGAGTGTGTGCCAAGCTTGTGGCATCATATTCAAAAAGACTTGAGGCTGTAATTGCTGCCAAAGGTGCATCAACAAAGTATTGAGCAAAGGCTGTGAATACTTATGTACATGTGATTTCTAAGTTTTTTATTTTTAATAAATTAGCAAAAATCTCCAAAAAAAAATTCACATTGTCATTATCTGGTGTTGTGTGTAGAATTTTGAGGAAGAAAATAAATTTAATCCATTTTGGAATAAGGCTGTAACATAACAAAATGTGGAAAAGGTGAAGCATTGTGAATACTTTCCGGATACACTGTATATGTGAAAACCGAAAAGTGTGAGTTCCACGCAGACTCTAATCTTCCTGTCATCTCGGCCAACCATATAAAGAGAGACCTGGAGAAGGTCAGTGCTGTGGCTAAGGGGCTGGGGCGGCACAGTGGTGTAGTGGTTAGCACTGTCGCCTCACAGTAAGAGGGTTTTGGGTTCAATCCCCGGTTGACGTGGGCCCTCCCACAAGCTGAAGACCTGCAGGTTAGGTTAAATGACAACTCCAAATTGCCCCTAGGTGTGTCTGTCTCTCAATGTTAGCCCTGCGACTGACTGGCATGTCCAGTCCAGGGTGTACCCTGCCTCTCGCCCAAGATAGCTGGGACAGGCTGAATGAATGAATTTTTTCTGCAAATTTCTACCACAAGTTCATCAGGAACTTTAGCACAGCTCCATTGCATGTGCAAACATCTGCAAAAACTAGTCTTTAGTGGAACCCAAATGCTGAAGAGGCTTTCATTGTCTCAAGAGACTGTTCACGTTGGCCCAGATCCTCACAGTTCTGAACCCCAAGCACCAGTTCATCATGGAGGTGGATGCCTCTAATGAGGGGATGGGGGTGCTTACACAAGATGAATAAATCAAATCTGAGATCTTCTAATATCTTGTGCCCACAGGATTTTATAAAATCATCACTGGACTTCCAGGGTTCAGCCTTTGTTTCACATGAGCTTGTCAAAAGCTCATTATTATTATTACAGTATGCTTCAAAGCTTACAGTGTAAATACAATTTGCTGGTTTCCTGTGAAATGCCTGATATTATTGGACAAATACGTATCCATACTGTCAGAAGAACACACCCAAAATAACTTGGCCACCAAAGATAGAAAAATATCATGCAACATCAAAATGTGTTTGATTTGTTTCTACTGAATTTTTTTTGCTTGTTTGTTTCTAATACTCCCATTTTACAGTTCATGGTGGTGTTACTGGAAACAAAGAGCAGACAGACTGGTGTAAGTTCAGTTTATTCATCACACAGAGAGGAATAATGAAATAAACAACATTCATTTCATCCATCAGATGTTTTGGTTCCTTTGCTGACAGTTCAGGTTCTCATTTATTAAATCACTCTGACAAAAGGCTGACAGACTTTTACTGATCCGTTCTGACCCTTTGTCTGCCCGTAAATTCAACAATATCCAATAATCATAAGGTTCTTAACAAAACGTACTTTAACTAAAGCCAGTATTCATATGACTATTGTTTTAAGACAAACATGAAAAATTGAGAAGCAATTATTTAGTAAAACATTTCATCTGTAACGCAATGTATTGAGTGAGACTTTGAAGTGAGACTTCAAACTTTGACATGTCAAACACAAGGCTGAAATGTCAAAGAGTACTGGTGTGAGATTCAGACAGAGATTCAGAGAGTTTTGAAGTTGTTGAATAAAAACAGGTTGAACAAAGGAGACAACCACAATTTAGAGTATCAGCCGTTTATCAGGGTCAGGAGTTTAACCTGCCCCTCTGAGAATTTTGTTTGTGTTTCAGATTATCTGAATAATCATCGTCATCATCAATATCCCCACTCTCCACCTTTTCCTCCTTACTAATAAAACTGAAATTTGTCTCTTACACGTTTGTCTTTGAGGCACAGCGCGCCCCCTGGTCTTTTACACTGGGAATTTGCTCTGTTTGAATCAGCAATACAGGTCCACTTTCCATCTTTAGACACACACCACTTGGAGTGATCCACCCCAGGTTCCCATGTGTGCTCATTCAGTTTTACTGACAGCACATTGTAGATCATTATTCCCGTCTTTGAGCGGTACAAACCAGACCTTCCTTTTTGACAGCCCCAGGTCTGGACCAGCAGGTCACTCTTGATTGTCTCTGCAGTGGTGACATAAAGATCTCCAACTGCAAAAGACAGAATCACAACATATGAAGCCATCAGACAGCAGTCACCATCTACCATCCATTGAATAGGATTTACCTGAAACAAAGGGAGCAAACAAAAGAACCCAAACAGCTGCTTTTCGGCACTCCTGCAAAATGAGATGCAGCTAGTTTTCATAATAAAAGTGAAGGATTGAGCAGTGGAAATCTTTTGATTCGATGTTAATGATTGTAGATTATAGGGGGTTAGATTATTGTTATTGTTATTATATTATGGTCACAAGCACTGGAAAATGTTGGCATCTACAGCCCCTTTGTTGTTAGGTCAGATAGACGCTGTACTGCACTAAACATCCCCAGACTTGAGTGTTTTTGCTCGGTAGATGATGATCAGGTTTGTGGAAATCAGAAAATCTTTTAGCATGTTATCGTGTGTAAGCATGTTATTTGACACCACTAATGAGAGTCTCATACATTAATGGCTGGAGCCAACAGGCATCTTCATGTCAAGGAGCTGTAGCAGCAAATCAAAGCCAGAGGAGGTTTCTGGAGTTAAATACAAAGTGGAGCTCAGTCAGATGCTGCTGCAGCTTCTGAGCTTTCAGAATAAAAGAGGTCACACCAGAAGCTGTTTAACCCTAACCCTAACCCTGACTTAAAAAAAACACACACCTCAAACTAGGAATTAAAGCAAAATGACTATTACAGCAGAGAAAAACAGACAATAAAATGCAGATTAAAACCGATAATTACATAAAAACAAATTTAATCCAGCAGTGGGAATACAAATTAAAACAAAGATGCAAAGCAAATCAATTTTCAAGACTTAAAAACCTGATAAAATCCAGTTATGGAAATTAAAATTCAGAATCAAAGCAAATCAGATAGGGTTTAGACAGACCAGACCCCAAATAGTCTCAGACATACTGCCCTTTGTGACTACATATTCTCCATCTGTGGTGGAACTATTCAGGGCGATAAAAGACAATTTTCAAAAAAAGACAGGTGGAATAGATCCTAAAAAACCACAGGATCATTGCAGCTTTCAGAAAAAACACAAACTTGCAGGATCACCTGCTCAGAGCCAAAGTTAAACCTCCTGATGAACCCAAAGTTTATGGAGATTTTATTAAACACCGAACTTAGCTGCACAATAAATCAAATAAGAATGTTTTCAGGACAAAAGCCTAGAGGAGTCCTTGCTCTAAAGTGTGTTTTTGTCTCATCACATGCAAACAGTGTGGAGCACATGTGGGTGACACATATAACACCCTTTTACTGAGAGCAGCACATAATATCCAGACTAAAAGTAAGACACTTATCCAGTACAACACTTTTTGTTGCATGGATGTGCATGTTGCATGGAGAGCTCCAGGTGGAGCAGAACTCAAAGGAGGAGGACTGAGAGGAGGTGGATCACCAAATTAAACACAACACATCCAGGGGGTCTGAACAAGAGGAAGGCCAGTTCCTGGGGGAGAGCAGCGATGGACAGTGCATTCACTTTGCTCCTGGTTTCTGGTAACTGGGATTCTATCTTTCAATTCCCTAACCTGATATCTGTATGAATTATGCACCCAAAGTCCCATATCTCAGAGATTGGAAGGCTGTAGAGACTTGGGACTGGTGTTTTCAGTGTCCTTGAAAACATCCAGGTAGAATGATCCTGACTCTCTACAACTCTTCCATTCCTGAAAAATTCAGGTCAGCAGGTTCAATTTACGCCTAACCATAATAATCAATTTACTTGAGATTGTTGGGGATCACTGACCTGCAATTAGAGATCCCCGGATTATTTTGAGATTGATTCAAATGTAGCTGCTAAACATTCATTGTGTGAACTATACTCTACTGGTGCAAGTAGTAGTACTCATATAAGTAAGTAGTGTAACAAAAAATGGTTAAAACATTACCAAAACTGTCAAATCCTCATTCTGTTTTTTGAAACTTTAAATAGAAATATCAGACCATTTTTGTCTGTTTTTATACGGCAGGAGTTTAAATCATCATCTACTTAATTTCCTTCTGGAGATCAATGAAGTTGTATGTCTATCAGCATGTATGTTTTGGTTTCAGAATGATGAGGATAGATGGAGAACAGTTAGATATTGATATTGATTGGATGATTAAAAAGAAATAGTGTATATAGCTAATGTCCAAAATGTCCCGGGGGGAGCATGGCCCCGAGACCCGCAGCAAGTTAAGGCTGTGACGTTCCGCTTTTATTGTGAAAGACTCGGATCGGAAGTCTTATTGTTGTTGGCGGAAGAGAGGCGAAGAGTGCTAACGGAAGCCAACAGAGCT
Source organism: Scortum barcoo (assembly GCA_023238725.1). Classification (NCBI taxonomy): domain Eukaryota; kingdom Metazoa; phylum Chordata; class Actinopteri; order Centrarchiformes; family Terapontidae; genus Scortum; species Scortum barcoo. The sequence goes on along the minus strand of CM041546.1, from coordinate 154,958 downwards.
AACATGTCGGAGTGAGAGATGGCTGCTGACATTAGTCTGACGGTACGTTTTCACTGCCCTTCTGAGTACCAGATCATGGCTGATGTTCGAAGGTTTTGGTTCTTTATTATTATCATTATTATTATTATTATTATTATTATTATCACACTACTGCCGAACGCGCCAACACTGAAACGTCCACTGCGCATGCTCAGTTAGCTTAGCTTACGTTAGCTGCGCTGTATTGTACTGAGAGCTAATAGAGCTAAAACTACTCTCTCTGCTCACTTAACACGTTTACAAGCTAAACTGATAGGATAAACCAGCTCAGTTAAACCTGATCAGTTAAACTGGTCACTTAAAACTATCAGAGTCATTAACTAGAGCTGAATGAGCTGAACACTCTGAGTTATATATAGTGATAATAACTGAATACCGATCTGTGGGTCTGGATCTATCACTTTTATTGATTTCTGATGGTACTGATCAGCTGTTCTAATGATCACTGATTGTGTTTATTACCTCTGTTGATCACTGATGGTGATGATCAGTTGTATTGATCACCAATGGTGTTGACCTGTCCTCCTGGTGTTCAGTGGACAGGCAGGCGACGTCCAGCTCAAAGAGATGTTTGTCCTCTGGAGTCGAAATCTTTGAGGGCAGACGGACAGACGATCATCTCCAGACTGGACGGGAAATGTCCAGCAGGAAGTTCCACTGAGGACAGACTGGCAGAGGAGAGAACACCTGTCTCAGGTGACTCAGAAGTAAATGGCATGGTGGTGGAGGAGATGGTTACTGTTGAGACCAGCGAGTCCAGTGATGATGAACTGGGACGGCTGGACATCGACCTGGACAGGAAGTCCAAACAGCACAACCTGACATCCAGAAACGTGCGCACCATCCTGCATGTGAGTGGCATGTATACACACACACACACACACACATATACAGTTAACATGCTGTGTTTAACATGTTACTCTACACGCTGTGTGCGACATGTTGCTCTACACGCTGTGGTTAACATGTCTTCTTTCCGTGGCAGGAGGTCATTACCCATGAGCGTGTGGTGGCCATGATGAAAGCAGCCATCAGAGACACTCAGAACCTGCCCATGTTTGTGAGTGTCCACGTTGTATTTATCCTTCAGTTAATTTAAAGATGTTTCTTGACATGTCGAACAAAAATTAGTCGTGTTGTCTGTGAAGGAAACAGGAGAAACCAGACTATAATTTCAGAATGTGTTAATAGGTCTGTCTAAACCCTGTCTGGTTCTGTCTGAGTGTTTTACGTTTTAAAGCTCTAAGCTTTAAAAGATCTAAGAAATCTCACAGCACTCGACCTGCTGAGCATCAAACAGCAGACAGACACAAACACGTGAACACATGAAGCATCATGTTGTTGCTGGATGTGAAATAAAATACAATACTTAATTGTCTTAAATCATTCCACTCAACATTCACGATTATAATAGGAGAAATTAAAAGAGCACATTACTCCTTTTTTAACTTCTTTTCATTGGCTCCCATTAAAGTTTAGAATAGATTTTTAAGACTTCATAGGTAATTTCTAAGGCCGGCTCTGGGCTTCATATCTCAGATCTTTTGACTCCATTTGTGCTCTGCTGTCCATTCCTCCATCTTCCGAGGGTGGCTGGGCCTATTCTGTTGGGGCCCCCATCCTCTCGAATAACCTCCCCAAGGAGATCAGACTAGCAAGCTTCTTATCCTCTCTTAAATCCCTCTTAAAAATATTTTTATACAAATGTGTTTTTGCTTTATTTAGTTTATTAAACCTCTTGTAATCAGCAACCCCTTTTGCGTAATATTGTGTATTTTTAATATAATGTATTTTTAATATTGTGTATTGTATTATTTTATCTTTGTTGATCTACTGTTTGTATTGTTTTATAAAAGCATGTTCTACTTTTGTTTTGAGAGGTGCTGTATAACTATCGTTTATTGTTATTGTGTTGACCTATTGTTTTTGTTCTTATTCATCCTTCTGTTGTTTTTCTTCACTAAGTGTTTGTTCAGGAAAAACCTTGCGATGAAAACTCACCTATGACTCAGATACTGAAAATAACACTTGTTGGCGTCAAGGTGGCACTGTAATAATGAAGTTTACATTTTCGCAATTATCTCAAAAACTTCATCTACATCTTTGCTCCCATGGTCTTTTGTTTTAAAAATGTCAAATTTTATCTTTTTTTTTTTTTACCTCAAATTTCTGCCAAAAATTCATAATGACTTTATCAATTTAAAATTTTGAAAAGAATTTCAAGCCCATCCATCGACCAGAAGCCGTCTGTCTGTCTGTCAGTCAGCGTATCTGTCTGTCTGACTGTCACTGAACCTGAAATTCTTTCTGTTTTTCACCAGGAGCCAAAGATGACTCGTTCCAGAGTTAAACAGGCCGTCCAGCAGGGACAGGTGAACTCAACCTCCCACAATCCTCTCTGATACTTTATCTGCAGGTGAAAACAGGTCTGTTTAATCTGTCTGTCTGTTTGTCTGGTAACAGCCACTGAACTGGAGTCTGTCAGCACTGAACACAGCAACAGTGAAGGTAAACCAACTCATCCAGTCTGCAAGAGGATTTCTGCCTGTCTCTCTCTCTATGACTGTCTCTCTGACTCTGTCTCTCTCTCTGACTCTGTCTCTCTCTCTCTGCCTGTCTCTCTCTTTCTGGCTGTCTCTCTCTCTGACTGTCTCTCTCCCACAGCCTCCTCAGTTTGTTGACATTGATCTGGAGGAGGATGAAGACTCATCAGATGAGGAGTATTGTCCTGAAGAGGAGGAGGAGGAGGAAGACACGGCTGAGGAGGTGAGTGATTCTTTGACCTTTCACAGCAGCTGTCCCCTTCATGTCTTGTTTGCAGTATTTTCCTAATGAGAGTGCATAGGTAAACGCCCTGCCAGTGTAAGTGGGTTTTAAGAAGAAATGTCTTTTCAACAGTTGATGAATGGACTGATGAGCAGGACATCCTTTTTTTTTTACCTGTCTACCTTTGTCTTCTGGTCAGCAATGTTGTAAACAGAGGTACCAGTGGAGTTCAGAACAGGTCCAAAATGTGAGGTTAGGGTGGCTTAGTGTGTGTCTGTCTCTGTATGTTGACCCTGTGATTGATTAACTGGGTTAGGGTTGGGGTTAAAATTTGTTCTCTTCACAAATCCTTTTTTCCTTTTGCATGTGTGCAGACCTTCCTCAGTGATGCGGACAGCTTGGCTTCACCTCCCAGAATGCATCAGGGCTCTGAGTCCAAACCTTTGGCAAACCAGAGCAACAATGGTATCCAAAAGGTATGCTGACCTTTGACCTCCTACACAGTCACACTGTCTTTTAAATCTGACCTCTGAACCTCACAGATGCCCTGAACTCTGACCTTCTACAGGTAGGTACTCTGACCCCTACAGATCCACTGACCTCTGACCCCTAAATGTACTCTGATCTCTGATTCCTACAGGTACTCTGAGTTTTTCAGGTACCTTGATCTCTGACCACCACAGGTACCCTGACCTCTGACCCCTACAGGTACTCTAACCACTTCAGGTGCCCTGATCTCTGACCTCTGACCTGTCGTTTAGAGGTTTCCAGGACACCTGAGGGAACAGGAGATAACATCCACCATCACTCCTCCGCGGCCACTGACTGCTCCGGAGTCGTCATTCCTGGAGAGACTGAATGCTGTGGAGGAGGAGCTGGATTGTAGCACTGCCTTCACCTGTAACCAGGTAACTGCCCCAAGCACTCAGGGACTGGGCTGGGCAGCCACTTACCTGACGCAGCTCCACCTGCGGTTGAGTGAGAGTTGTGTGGTGTGCAGCAGGCAGAATGTTGAACAAGATTGAGCTGAGAGTAGAAATAAAGCTGATAATGAAAGAAAAACCCAGATCAATGAGAAATCGGAGAAAAAGAAAGGTAACCAAACTAAAGACAGCTGCAGTCAGACTGTTGAGAGTGTGCTCAGTGATGTGCTGATGGCTGAAGATATGTGTAAGGAGATACACCTACCAGGTTGACTAAAGAATAGAGTGGTGCTAAGGCAAAGGAAGTCCAGGAGGATGTGTCAGATAAGGATGAGGAATGCAAGCAGAGGAGGACTGATAACTTCTTACATCCTGGAGAAAATAAAGAAGTTTCTACAGGAAACTAAAGGCCAAAGAGCAGTAAAAACCGAAATGTTCTTCCCTGATTTGAGAGGTTAAACAAGTCTGTGACAAGACTGAGGAAGGAAGAAGCTTTTAGTCAGCACGAGTTGGTGGCTTAAGACACTTCTGACAAAAGTTAGAGCTCAACTCACTGAAGATGATGATTAAGTCAGAAATGCTTCTGCACATACCAGTTGCAGGTGTTTGTTGTAATGTTTCCCCTACCATTATATTGGGCGGGACGCCCCCCCCCCCCCACCCCCCCTTTAAGGTCAAATTAACTGTATTAAATTTTATTTTCCATATTGATCAGGTCTATACCTTGTTACCTTTTATTAAACAAACTAAATAGTATGTTATGTTTATCTTAGTATTTGTCTTATTTACGCTATACGCATTTACAGTTCTCCTCTGCTCTCTGTATTGCGCCCGCTGCGTACACATAGAGGAAAATATGTCTGGTGGATGATACAGAAAACCAAGGGCATATTGAAGCCCTTAAGTCTAAAAAGGCTGCCATGACCACTGAAATACTTCAACATTAGGGAAGGGCTGATGAAGGCTGTCAGTTTGTGCCCTAGCCAACCTGTTGGGCATTACTGCACAGGGTGCTGGTCAGTACATGCTTAATGCATGCATCTCAGATGGATGTCCCGTCAGTTTTTCTTTAGTTTTGAATGAAAGAATTGTTAGAGAAATATCATTCACTCTTTATGCTCTGAAAATTGACCCACTCTAACAGAAACCATTGACATTTGGAGATATGCCACCAACATTCACAAAGAGCTTTTTTAAAAACAGTTTGTGGAGGGTTTAGAGAAGGGTTTTGACTCGGGTGGATGCTGATACTAATGCAGTGTTGAATGCAGAGCTGTCACTGAATGAACTAATACTCATGAGCCAGGCAAACAGAAAACTACCTGGTGTTGATGGGTCGTCTGCAGAGTTTTATCACTCTTTTTGGCCAGTGGTTGGCAAAGGTGTTTTGTGACAGCTTGGGTAAAAGAGGGAAAGCATCACCTTTCAGCCGAAAAAAGGAGATCTGCAAGCTCTGATGTACCGTAAACCAGTTTCTCTTCTGTGAGGGAACTATAACATCTTCTTTGCCATCAAGTCTTTGCCACTGGACACTGGACTGAACTATAACATCTTCTTAACATCAAGTCTTTGCCACTGGACATTGGAGGTGATGACTGATGTCATCCATATTGACCAGACTTACAGTGCATGCGGCAGGTTAATAAGTGATTATATCAGTTCAATTCAGCATGTCTTGGTCATCTCTGGCTCACTGGGCATAGATCCCGGCCTGCTTTCCAGAGACCAGGAAAAGGCTTTCGACCACCAATATCTGTGGCAGGCACTAAATGTTTTTGTTCAACCCAGGTTTTATGGCCGTCTTTGTGGGATGTTGTATTCCCTCGCTACTGAGCCTCTGCTTCACAAACTCACGACTCAAGATGGACTTAAAGATCTCTCAAGTGTTTTTTTTCCCGGTTGTACTTCAGCTGTTAAGATTTCACCATATGCAGATGTTTTAGAGGGCACACAGGTACATCTTTTGAATAAATAACCCTAACCCTCTAAAATGAACTTGGATAAAAGTGAAGCAGTGAAAATTAGTGGACAATCTAACTCTACCAGGAGGGTTAACCTGGAGAAAAGGTTGGATAAAGAGTGTTTCTCGGTGAAGAATCTGGGAGAAAGCTTTAAAAAAAAATAGGCAGCCAGTTTAAAAAGTAAATGTAAATGAATCTAATCAACCATGCCTTACAGAGGGAGGACGCTGGTGATGAACAATCTAGTGTCCCCTTCATTATGACTCATTTGTTTGTGCAGCTCCTCCGTCTTTCTGCCCTCACATAGGAACCATGTTCCTCTGTTACTCAGAGTGTCTGCGCCTGGTTCCTTTGTTCATGATGTTGGAGAACTTATTCAGAAAGGAGGGAGAGATTATGTCCAAGCAAATGTTCATTCTTGGTTTTAAATACAAATGGTCAGCTCATGATTTTATCTTGGGACAAACAAAGATGGATATTTATGTGAGAAGGCAGAGAGAGGTTTAGAACTTGGTGGACATCGATTTAAAATTATTGTTTACTTGGATGGTGAAAGTAAGAATAGTGATTGATGTGAATCATCACAAAGAAATGAAGAATGTGGATGAGGTCAGCGTGATACGGACTCTCTCTCTCAGTCTCTGGACAGAAAGGCCAACGATGATGATGATGGTGGTGGTGGTGGTGGTGGTAGTGAAGGCCCCAGCTGTTTGGCGTACCGCACACGGTCTAAACTTCGTCTGGTTAACGTTCCTCTGGGTCAGCTGGAGGCGGAGCTCCTGGCCCCTGACATCACAGCTGACATGTACGAGCAGAGCGCTGCCCAGCAGGAGGAGGACCGTCAATGGACAAAGTGGCTGCAGGGTCTCATGGCCTCCGACAATGAAGGTCAGAGATCAGGCTGATGACAGCACTGTCAAAATAAGTAGGGGTCAGAGGCCTTATCTGCTTTTACCTTTAAACTTACCTTCTGACTGTTCTGTTTGCCTGTCTGCTTTAATAGTTTCTGCATTTTCACAAAAAAAACCTGAATCAGGAACAAGGTGACCCATCAGCTCCCGCTGATTCATGAGTTTGAACCAGTTGTTGCTAAAGCTGAAAAACACACCAGCCTCTTAGGCTTCAGTACGCTCTCCATAGCTTTAGAGTTTGATAAAAAACCTCCTGAGGCATTGGGTGTGCAGAAATGTTTCTTTCCTCTTTGAACTATTTACAAACACACATCTGATCAGATTCAGGTCAAACATCAATTGTCACATTTCATTATCATCAAAGGCAGAGTCTTTTTTTTCCTTGTAACTCTGGTGTTCAGAAAGGAAACATGTTGAGGAAGTGTAATACTGTTTGTTTATTTTGTTTGTTTTAGTTGTTTCTTCAAACTGTACCCGTTTGTTTACTCAGAAGAAGCTGATGATGATGACGACCCCGAGTACAACTTCCTGGATGACCTAGATGAACCCGACCTGGAGGACTATAGGACGGACCGGGCTGTCCAGATCACCAGTAAGTGTTGTGGGCTGGTTCCTGGTCAAGGCCTGGAGTTTTTCAAACTCTGTTTCCTTTCTTGTCTTCCTCTCAGGATTTATCCTTTTTCTTCTTTTTCAGAGAGGGAAGTGAATGAGCTGCTCGAGGAGCTCTTTGATACAGTGAGTTGATTTTTTACTTGCTGGTGTTTCTACTTATTTCTACTAGTGATTCCAGTCTTCATAGAGGATGTTTCAGTACATATTCAACACTTTCTGTTGTTTATCTTGCTGGTAGTACATGTTTACAAGCCACACAGTCGACAAAGTCTTTAATGTTCATTCTCAAACACAGAACCCATCAGCTTTCAATCTTCACTGGTAGTCATCACATTTCTCCTGATTGGTTTAGATTCAAACAGTGACTCCAGGCAGTACATTTTGTTCCTGACTTCAGAAACTGTTCGCTCAACAAGACTGTTTGATGTGATGCTGGTATCTGTTGACTGTACAGCTTCAGGAGGGGGAGCAGGAGGAGGACGTGCTGTCACAGACTGGACCCAAATTCAACATCCCACAGGCTTTACGGTAACTGTGCACAGTGTTTCCTGATGTAGGATGGAAGGTCAGGGGGGGGCAGGGAGTCAGGCCTAAACACATATTTACATTAACACACACACATTACAGAAATACGCATCTACACAAAGACGTTTACATTAACACACATCTGTAAAAACACACAATTCAATTAAATTAAATTTCTTTTCAAACTCTGCTTTTATAAGGCTTTCACCACTGCACTTGACAATGTCCATAAACCAGTCAGTTTACAAATGATACTCCAATTACCTTTAAACTAAACCTAACTATTTAAAGTTCAACTTGATTCTTTAACACCCACAAATCAAATAGTCAAATAAACTTAACATAACATGCATGGGCTAAATAACAACAACAAATAAATAAAACAAAAATGCAGACAATCAGAAGAGAAATGAAATGACTGTCTGGTGGTGTCATAACCCATTCTCATTCATTCAAGAACTAATGTCCGATTATCAAACAACAGAAGAAGAGGCCAGGTCATTGAATTTTTCAAACATCATTGAAACACACTGTCATAACCTCAAAGTACTTTTCAAGGACGTATGCCTGAGCAGCCATGAGGTAGGCAGCATATTACCAGAGCTCCTCGATCTTCAAGACAAATGCCGTATTTTTTGAAAGATTGTTCTATATGAACAGAAGAAGTTTAAGTGCCTTTTATAACATGCCTAAACCAAAACAAAAAAACGTTTCACAGACGAAGGAAAGAGCTCAAACAGCCGAGGAAGAGTCGGTCGAGGATGACACAGCTAGCCATCTTGACAAAGATGAGCTACAGTTGGACACGGACATGGCTAGCCTGCAGGTGATACTGCAAGAGCTGAGAGAGTTTTGGCGTGAAAATGCAGACACTCTTCGAGAGATACGAGAGGACATTATTAGGCAGGCAACTAACAGAAGAGTTGACAAAGCCGAAACGCGAGGCAGAGGAAAGAGTGCAGGGGCTGGAGGAGGCTACAAGGGAACTGCTAAAGCTACAGGCTAAGTTGGAAGATAAGCTAACGGATCAAGAGGGGAGGGCAAGATGGGAGAATATAAGAATTCACGGCATAGAGGATGGGTTGGAGAGCAGCTGCACATCGATGATAATATTCGTGGAAAATCTGCTGAGGGATAACTGGAGCTGCCTCCCAGTAACGACCTCAAGATTGAACGTGCCCATCGCGCTCTGGGACCGTAACCGCCATCCAATTCTCCCCCAAGATCCATAGTTGTTAAGTTCTCCAGCAGCAAAACTAAAGAAGAAATCCTTAAAACTGGTGTGACCACCGAGCAGCTAGGTTGACAGAGTGGGAAATTTGATGTGGCGCAAAATCCAGTCACCGCGAGGAGCAGAGCAGCAGCCAGAGGCTCCGTGGGATGGTTTTAGAAAGAGACTGGACGCTTTCAGACACACTGACCAATGAACTTGTTTTGTCTCGGTGCGGATTCCTCACGGTAAGGAGGTATAGTAGTAGGGACTGTGGAACAAACAATTAATAAATCACTGCCATGGGAGCCGTTTGGGTTAGGTTAACGACAATTACCATATAATACGTAAGATCGGGGAAGATCTGACTAAGCTAAAAGTATGGATCACTTTGAAAAATTAAAGGAGGGCCCTCCACAGCTGGAGACGCATGGAGGCTTTCCCTCCGAGCCGACTTCAGGGTCACAAATGAGACCTCAAGACAAGAGATTCGGCCTGAGACATTGGTGAAATGTACTTATTTAATGTTTTTCTGGGAATGTTCTATTCATGTTATTTTCTGTGTTCATGTTTTTATAGAGTTTGAGTGGAAGGGGGGTAGTAAGATTAAAGGTGACACCTGATTTATAATGGAAAGCCGAAAAGTTCCACTTGGTTGGTTTCTTATAATGTGAAGGGTGTACTTAACCTGATAAACAGAAGTTTGGGCAAAATGAAGAAAGATGAGGTAGACATAATATTTCTGCAAGAGACCCATTTGACCGACTCCGAGCATGCTAAACTTAAAAGGCAGGGCTTTAATCAGGCTTATTTATCGTCCTATAAAACAGGACATAGAAGTGGGGTGGCAACACTGATATCGAAAAGAGTAGTTTTTGAAAAGATATCAGAAATCATGTCATATGCCATATGGTTTTAGCAGATTGATATGGCAGTAGGTAGGTATAATATGCTTGTAGGAAAATTAGAAGGATCAGAAACCACTCTCTGATCCAGGTGCAACATGGGGGTTTTATAGACAAATATTTGATCTAAAGATTACAAAAGCCCAGGGATTGGTGATTTGTGGTGGTGATTTTAATCTGAGACTGAACCCAAAGTGGGATGTATCAAGATCAACTCAGACTCAGAATGGCACAGTAGGCAACAAGGTGAGAAAGATGATAGGAGAGATGGGCATTTGTGATGTATGGAGGGAGTTCCATCCCACAAGTAGAGACTACACCTTTTATTCCCATCATATAAAACTTACTCAAGGATCGATTATTTTTTTATGTACAGTAAAGATATCGGTTTTGTAAGGTCTTGTAAAATTGGGATAATGGATTTGTCGGACCACAGTCTGGTTTACCTAGGTTTAAGTTTAAAAAGTAGCAAAAATACCTTTTCCTGGAGACTTAATTTAAATGTACTTAATGGAAAAATGAAGGAAGAACTTCAAAAGGAAATTCAGTTATACCTATCAGAAAATGATAATGGGGAAGTATCCCCACTTATGGTATGGGACGCAGGTAAAGCTGTCTTGAGAGGAATTGGCCCTACAAAAGAGCCTCAGACAGGAAAAAATGGATAAACTAGAAAAAGAGTTAGATAGATAGATAGATAGATAGATAGATAGATAGATAGATAGATAGATAGATAGATAGATAGATACTTTATTGATCTCCAAGAGAAATTCACATTTCCAGCAGCATTGAAAGGTAGAAAACTTAAGGGCATGCAGTAAGTACAGTAAGAAGTTAGGTAATTTGGAGTTAGGTAATTTGGAAAAAAAACATAAAGATGTCCAATTGGACACTACTCAGAAAATTAAGAAAATTAAAAATCAGATCAAAGAAATTTATGCGGTTGACATTCAGAAGAAATTAACCTTTTGAAACAGAGGTATTATGAAGCAGGTAGTAAATGAGCTATAATTCTGGCTTATAAATTAAGAAAGCAACAAGCAGAGAGAGTAGTACCGTATTTTCCGGACTATAAGTCGCAGTTTTTTTCATAGTTTGGCTGGGGGTGCGACTTTGGGGTGCGATACTCTGGAGCGACTTATGTGTGAAATTATTAACACATTATTACCGGTACCGGTATATCATTTCACGTGTTATTTTTACACTAAACTGCGCAAGAGGGCGCTCTAGGCTTGTGTTGATAATTTCAACATTGGCGGTAAACAACTGAGAAGAGCTTAATAAAAATGGCACCGAAAAGAAAATCATACTCTGCAGATTACAAGCTCCAGATAGTAAAATATGCAGCCGAAAACGGTAATCGAGCAGCAGAAAGAAAGTTTGGAGTTAGCGAAGAAACTTGTAAGGGACTGGCGAAAAGCGGAGGTTACTCTTACTGAAATGAAGAAAACAAAAAAAGCCAATCGCGGACTAAAAGCTAGGTGGCCACAGCTAGAGGAACGAGTTCGCATATGGGTGCTTGAACAACGCGCTGCCGGGAGAGGCTTGTCAACAGTCCAGTTGCGTCTCCAAGCCCGAGTATTTGCCAAGGAGATGAATATAAATGACTTTGCAGGAGGACCTTCTTGGTGTTATCGCTTCATGCAACGCAATTGCCTCTCTATCAGAACAAGGACAACGATGTCCCAAAAACTGCCGGCAGATTTCCAAGTCAAGGTCGACAGTTTCAGTGAGTTCATTAGAAAGCATGTAAGTGAGCACAACGTGACACCGGATCATATTATCAACATGGACGAGGTCCCTCTCACGTTTGACATTCCCATGGGCCGAAGTGTTGCAGAGAAAGGGCAAAAGAGTGTGAATATAGTAACAACTGGTCATGAGAAATCACACTTCACAGTGGTACTGGCATGTTGTGGAGATGGATCAAAATTGCCACCAATGGTCATTTTCAAACGAAAAACTATGCCAAAAATCCAATCCCCCTCAGTTGAAGTCGCCGTGAATGAGAAAGGGTGGATGGATCAAGAAATGATGAACTTATGGCTTACAAAGTGCTACAATAAGCGTCCGGACTGGCTTCTTTCGAGCACGCAAAGCTCTGCTTGTGATGGATAGCATGCGAGCCCACATCACGCCACAGTTCAAAGATAAATTAAAAATGTTCAACTCCACACCTGCCATCATCCCTGGCGGCTTAACCAAAGTACTCCAGCCTCTTGATATCTCCGTGAATAGGAGCTTTAAGGCAGTCTTGCGTAACCTGTGGGAGCAGTGGATGATGAATGGAGAGCACAGCTTCACCGCAACCGGGAGAATGCGCCGTGCAACTTTCCAGGATGTCATTGGATGGATCGACAAAGCATGGGCTTCGGTGACAACCGAAACCATTCTGTCGGGATTCAGAAAGGCTGGAATAATTTGAACTGCAACCGAGGATGAGGCTGACGTAAGCGACGTAGAAGAAGAAGCGCCACATCTTCTACCTCCGGAGTTAGCGGAGTTGTTTAAAAGTGACACCGAGGATGAAGATTTCATCGGATTTTAGTTATTGGGAGTGACTCGGATGGTTTGCAAAACTTCTTAGCATGTTATTTATGCTAAAGTTATCTGAATAACTCTTAATATGTTATGTTAACATGCCAGGCACGTTCTCAGTTGTTTCATGTAACGTAAGCATACCGTACAATTATTCAGCCTGTTGTTGCCTCTATTCTATTTTTATTTTAAATTGCCTTTCAAGATGACATGTCTGTTCTTGTGTTGGATATTATTAAATAAATTTCCCCCAAAATGCGAACTTATACTCCAATGCGACTTATATATGTTTTTTCCTTCTTTATTAAGTATTTTATGGCTGGTGCGACTTGTACTCCGGAGCGACTTATAGTCCGGAAAATACGGTATATAGAATCAAAGACAACATCACCAAACAAATGAAACATGACTTTCAGGACATTCATAGTTGTTTTGAAAAATACTACAAGAATCTATATGCCTGGATGGCGAGTAAGGGGGAAAAGTCTCCTGAATCTCTGCTTGCTTCACTCAATCTCCCAACAATTACAGAAGACCAGAATGAAGTCTTATTGGCCAATGTGACTGTAGGAGAACTCCAAAAGGCAATCTCTAGACTTAATCCTAATAAGTCTCCAGGTTCCGATGGGTTCCCAGCGGAATGGTATAAGACTTTCAGTGACTCTTTATCACCATTACTACTGAGAACGTTCAATTGGGTCCTTAAAAAAGGAGAAATTCCTCCATCTTGGAGGGAAGCGGTCATAACTGTAATACTGAAAGATTCAATATTCAAGATTCAAGAATTTATTGTCATTACACAACAATTTACATCAGCAATCATTGGTAATGAAATTCTTAAGTCCCAGGCTCTCCTAACAATGCTAAAAGAATATTAACAGCAATAGAGGCTGTCAACAAGAAAAGTAAAAAAGATAATTTAGAAAATAAGAAATATAAAATAAAAGATAAATAATAAACTAGAGTAATAAAATAAGTAAAGACCTTAAAATATAAGTTATACAAATAAAATATAAACTGTAAATGTAAACTAAGTATTATAAGTAACACATATATATATACAATAGAAGAATATACACAACAGAAGTGGTGGAGTTGTTAAGGAGTGGTGGTGCTGTGGACAGAGTTTAAAAGTCTTATGGCCTGCATGGGATGAAGCTTCCCTGAGCCTGGTAGGTTCAGCTCGAATGCTGCAGGAACCGTCGGCCAGCCAGATGGCAGCAGGCAGAACAGTTTGTAGCTGGGGTGACTGGGGTCCTTAATGATTTTGGTGGCCTGGCCTTCCTCCTACACCGCTGGGTGTAGAGGTTCTCCATGGATGGCAGCTCCGTCCTGGTGATGTGCTGAGCAGTTTTCACCACCCTCTGTAAAGCCTTACGGTTGAGGGCGATGCAGCTGCAGCCAGTCAGGATACTCTCTATGGTACACCTGTAGAACTCATACAGTTGCGGAGGCTCAACATGAGTCCATGTTGAGCCTCCGCAGCCTGCGGAGGAAGAAGAGCCGCTGTCTGGCTGACTTTGTGATAAAGTCAGTGTGATGAGTCCAGGTGAGGTCCTCACTGATGTGAACCCCGAGGAACCTGAAGCTGCTGACTCTCTCCACTGTGATCCCGCTTGATGGAGAGGGGGGCGTGTTCCTCTCTCTGCCTCCTCCTGAAGTCCATGATCAGCTCCTTAGTTTTGCTGACGTTGAGCTGGAGGTTGTTGTCCTGGCACCAAGATGTCAGGGCTCTGACCTCCTCTCTGTAGGCTCGTCTCGTCAAGTTGCCGGTGATCAGGCCAATGGCGGTCATGTCGTCCAGCAAATTTGACGATGGTGTTGGAGCTGTGGGTGGCCACGCAGTCATGCGTGAACAGGGAGTACAGCAGAGGGCTGAGCACACAGCCCTGGGGGGCGCCGGTATTCAGAGTCAGGGTGGAGGATGTGGTGCTGCCCATCCGCACAGCCTGGGGTCTGCCCGTCAGGAAGTTCAGGATCCAGTCACAGAGGGCGCTGTTGATCCCGAGGTCTCTGAGCTTGGTGACGAGCTTGGAGGGCACGATGGTGTTGAATGCTGAACTGTAGTCAATAAACAGCATTCTCACATATGTGTCCCTCTGGTCCAGGTGGGAGAGGGCAGTGTGGAGGGTGAGGGCGATGGCATCTTCAGGTTGACCTATTGGGCCTGTAGGCAAACTGAAGTGGGTCCAGTGAGTCCAGGGATGGAAGAGGTGATGAATGATTTGACTAACTGCTCAAAGCACTTCATGATGGTGGAGGTGAGTGCTACTGGGCGGTAGTCGTCATTCAGGGAGAGGATTTTGGTTTTCTTGGGGACAGGGACAATGATGGTCTCCTTGAAGCATGTGGGGACTACAGACTGGAGCAGTGACATGTTGAAAATGTCTGCCAGCTGATCTGCACACACCTTGAGAGCTCGGCCGGGGATGCTGTCAGGTCCAGGAGCCTTACGTGTGTTGAATCCGTTTTAGAGTTCTGCACACGTCTGCCCTGGATATCACAGGTGGGCAGTGGTCCTCCTGAGCCTTTTGCACCTCCACAGCTGGAGAGGTGCTCTCAAAGCGGGCATAAAAAGTGTTCAGCTCATCGTCAGGCAGAGATGCAGACATCACCTCAGCACTGCTGATCTTCTTTTTGTAGTCTGTTAGTTTTTAATCTGGTCCACATGCTCCTGGTGTTGGAGCCCTTGTAATGAGACTCCACTTTGTCCCTGTACTGTCTCTTTGCGCTGCTGATGGCTCTCCGGAGCGCTGCGTACCTGGACTTCCTGTACTCCTCCAAATCACCTGAGTTGTAGGCGTCCTGTCCGTGCTTTAAGTTTGGCACGGACTTCTCCGTTAACCCAGGGCTTCTGATTGGGGAATGTCCGCACAGTAATCCTCGGTACGACGTCATCGATGCATTTTCTGATGTATCCAATGACCACGTCCGTGTATGTGTTTGTGTCATGTCTGTGTCCTTAAACACACCACTCAAATGTCGTGCTGAATGGTCCGCGTCACCGGTCCGTCACGCTTCAATTTCTGCCTATAGGAAGGCATCAGCAGAACTGAGGCGTATGGTCAGATTTTCCGAATGTAGAGCGAGGAGAGAGCTTGCTTGTACGTGTCCGCGTGTAAGGGGTGTAAACATGATTGAGTGTGTTCTCGCCACGCGTAGGGACAGCTGATGTGTTGGTGATTTCTCGGCAGGACTTTCCTCAGGTTTGCGCTGTTAAAGTCCCCGGCTACAATAAACGCAGCCTCCGGCCGTGAGGTCTCTGTCCTGTCGATAACTCCATACAGCTCGTCCATGGCCTTGTTGTTGTCGGCGTGTGGCGGAACATACACCGCACTGCTGTCATGACAACCGATGTAAACTCATGCGGATGATAATAAAGGCCGGCATCTGATCATGAGGTGCTCCAGGTCCGGAGAACAGCCCGTGTAGAGAATAATCTCCACGTCTGAGCACCACTTGTTGTTCACCATGAAGCAGACACCTCCTCTCTTGCTCTTCCCTGAATGTACCCATTGTCCGGTCCTGTCGGTGAATGGAGAGTCCCTCGGGAACAATGGCGGAGTCCGGGATCGAGGGGTCAAGCCAAGTTTCCTTGAAAACCAAAACGTTACAGTTTTTAATGTCCCGTTGAAACGCCATCCTGCTCCGGAGTTCATCCAGCTTGTTATCCAGGGACTGAACATTAGCCAGAAGAATACTCGGTAGAGGAGGCCGGTTTTCACGTTTCCTCAGCCGGACTAGGACTCCGGCCCACGACCCTCTTTTCCTCCGCCGCCTCCGCTGCTCAGGTTCAACAACAGGTAGGCTCCATACGCCATGGAGATTCCCCGTTGTATGCACGCTGGTGGCGATGAAAACGCTTTTTTCCACCACCGACCCTAATGTGTAGAAGTTTTTCTCTATCATATTGTATGATAGGGCTCTCTTTAGCAGGTTGCATGAACTTAGGAGAAGAAATACATAACAAAATACTGCAAAAAAACAGCAAAGTTGAGGGGAGAGCTCGAGACACGGCAGCCATTGTCGGCGCCATCTTCATGAGGAGGTAAAGATAAGATGGTAAAGATAAGACAGATTGCTGTAATTACTGCCCAATTAGCTTGTTGAACCAGGATTATAAACTCTTCACATAAATTCTAGTAAAACGCTTAGAAATAATACTTCCACATATTATACAATTAGATCAAGCAGGGTTCATTAGACAGAGGCAAACACAGGACAACGTTAGGAGGACATTACATGTTATTAACCATATAAACAAAAACAATTTAGAGGCTGTCTTGTTAGGGTTAGATGTGGAGAAGGCATTTGACTCTGTTGTTTGGTCCTTCTTATATAAGACACTAGAGAGGTTCCAGTTCCATGATGATTTTGTTAAAATAATACAAGCTTTATATTATAAACCAACAGCTAAAATTCGGATTAATGGAGGATTATCAAATAATTTTGAACTAGAAAGGGGATGTCGACAGGGTGGCCCTGTGTCCCTGCTCTTATTCGCCATCTTTATAGAGCCCTTGAGTCAGTGGATAAGACAGAATGAGAAGATAAAGGGGATCATGGTGTCTCAAGAAGAACACAAAATTGCCCTCTTTGCTGATGATATTTTGATATACTTGGGGCATCCATCCATTTCATCATTATCAGGTTACAAACTAAACACCCACAAATCTCAAATTTTGACATTTAACTATTCCACTAACCAAGCCACCAGAGAGGAATTTAAAGTCAGTTGGGATTCAAAGTCAATTAAATATCTTGGTGTGAATATCCCAAAACACCTGAACATGAATATATCAGAGAATTACGACTCCCTATTTACCAAAATTAAATCTGATCTGACCAGGTGGAATCTAGTTCCCTTTCTAGGAATAGGACAGAGGGTGGAAGCAATAAAAATGAATGTGTTACCCAGATTATTGTATCTGTTCCAAAACATACCAGCAGAACTTCCAGAGGGGAAATTTCAGGAATTGGCAGGGGAAGAGGCCAAGAATTCGCTATAAGACTCTTCATCTAGCAAAAGACAGAGGAGGCCTCTCTCTCCCAAATATTAAAAATGATTACCAAGCTGTGCAGATAAAAAATTTGGTTAACATTTGCAACCCTTCCTATAAAGCGAAGTGGAAAGACATAGAATGGAAGATATTTAGCGATATCCCATTACAATCAGTTATAGGGGATATTGTTTACCTGCCTAAAAGATATAAACCCATGGATAAAAATGTCAATTAGGATTTGGCACAGGGTAGTTAGTGAAAACAAGACCAAGGAACCATACTGGATTTTAAGATGGATAGGATATGACTCAGATTTCTTACCAAACAGGATGGATACAACATTTTAACCAGTTTTTGCAACTTAGATATTACTTAGAGAAAACAATGAAAAAAGAAAAATTGCAACAAACTAATTTGGATTTAGTGAAGATATTTCTACTCAGCTACAGGTCAGACCCTGGACGTGGAAACATATAAAAGATATATAAGGTGTTGCAAGAGCTAGTAAGGGAGGATACTGCATCACAATGCAGATGGAAACATGGGAGAAAATAATTTTTCAACAGTGGAAAAGTACATCTGCTCTGTCCTAGAGAGAATTTGGGTAGAGAAGTATAGTTAGGCTTTTTAGAGTTCCAGCTCAAAGGATTGCTTTGGGAGGGAGTACATCTTGCTGGAGATCCTGTGGCGAGAGCAAGGCAACACATGAAAATGTGTTTTGGGACTGCCCGGTCATTTCAAAATATTGGGAAGAAATTAAACTGAACATGAAAATCGTGAAAATAGTGATTCCATCAGGATTCGAGACCTTATATCTGGGGCTAAGACCGGACATAGTGAAGGGACCCAAAAACAAATATATGTATAGCATTTTATTATTAGCGAGCAAGAAAGCAATCACAAGGAAATGGTTGGCAAAAGACTCTCCTACAGTTGAGGATTGGATCAAAGTGGTTCAGGATATTTTCATAATGGAGAAGCTAACATTCATTCTCAGGCTTGAACAAGATAAGTTTGAAAATCTTACTGGAAAATCTTGATAAACTATCTAGCAACTTATAGGCGAGAGGCTCGGTAAAGTGATAAAAACCCCCTAGTTTCTGACTCCACTCATCTGGTTCTGTTCTCCGTTTCCGTTCAGCAATTAAACTATTATTAGACAATGATTTACATGTATGCAGCAATCTATCTTTATTTAATTTATTATTATAATCTGTGTTGCTGTTGCTCTTGTCATTGCTGTTACCACCCCAGGATAAGATACTGCTCGCAGGAGAAATCACAGATAAAGAAAGGTGCATATGAGGCAGAAAAACTCATTTATTATTACGGCGGTTATTGTTATTCTCTAGTTATCATTATAATTTTTCATGTTTCTGATACTTATATATAAGTTTACCTGTATAGGTGTACTGTGATGTATAGGGTATGTGCTTTTGTAATTATGTGATTTTTATTTATTTTTATTTATTTATTTATTTTTTTCTTATTTATTTATTTATTTTTATTTATTTTTTTGTTGCTGTTGTCTTGTTTTCCTTTTCTTCCTTTCTCTTTCCTTTTTCTTTTCTTTTTTTAGCCTATTCCCTTTTCCTTATCTGCTTTGATGATAAGATTTGATATGTATACAAAATTAACATGTATGAGCTGTTTCTTCAAATAAAACGTTTAATAACAAAAGAAAAGTACTTTTCAAAACCATTAATCCTGTAATTAACTTCTCCTAGCCAACAATTTGAAACGCCCCCCCATGATCTGCGAGCAGTTTTTGTCGTTCTTCACGAACCAAAACACATGAAATCAAACTCCTGATTGGTCATGTCACTGGTAGCCCTTCTCAGCGCTGTGACCTCTCTACCCTCAACAATTTCAAAACCTTTGTACTGCATTTTAAAAGACATAATTGCCAAATTAAAGCCTTTATCGACTCCTTCAGAGTTTATGGCTGTCGGAAGGAAACATTCAGCTACACAAACACATCTACATAAACATAATCTCCACCTACATCTCTAACCACACACACGATGATAGGTCCTCCCGTTGGGACGGTGCAGCAGAGAAGTGCTGTGACTGTTTGGGTTGGGAGGAAAAGAAATGGCCTCTGCTGCTGCTTCTTCACACAGAACACATGAAGAAGAGTCCAGCTGAGAGGAGACATCCTGTGTCAGCCTTCTCAAACAAACGTTTTCTCACATGTCATAACAAAAATATCTCAGATTGGTGACCTCCAACCACCGCTGGCACAGCTTGGTGTGAGTTTTTACATCTGTAAGCCCACACCCTGAATGAGGCAGAGCTTGTGTTGGGAAACGGTTGTGTCATTGTTTGCATTTGATGGTTGGGCAGTGAACCCAGTAGAATTTCATAATGGATGTCTTCACGGCTTTCTGTTTCACAGCAGTTGTCTCCCTTGCTGTCCTTAGTTTTGAAGCTCCTTTAGCTGGCATGTTAACTGAGCGACGACAAACGGTCAGAAAACAGTATGAAGCTCTACAGCAAAGGAGAGCCCTGCAGGACACGACCAATCATCACCGTGACGGTGTAAACTTGAAGGACACGCCCAGTGCACAACCCAACACTATAACTTCAGTCTTAGTGCTGCCGAGCCGGGTCTGTCCAGCCCTCTATCTGGACTACAACCAGAAACTGCAGCTTCAGCAGCAGATACAGCAGGTATGTAGGACAACCCCGCCTGAAACTTAGCAGCCATGTTGTCAATCCTCCAACACCTTCCCCTCAACTGGTTTCTGTTCCAGGAGGCAATATAAAGACATCCCATTTTACCTTGAATAGATCCAGTAAATCAAGCATTAGTTATTGTAAAGTATTTTATATAGTATATCATCTTGGATTAGGGTTAGTGTTCTGTGGCAGTCCATATATTTCTGTTTGTCTTTCAGCATGTGCAGCTGCTGACTCAGGTTCACCTGTTATGTCGTCGGGTGGACGCCCTAAACCATGAAGCCTCCATCACTAAACATTACCTGGTCAGTCAGCAAACAACACAAACACTACCGGAGGCCTGATCTATTAAACAGGATTTGAACTTAGTGAGGTAACTTCAAGTTTTCAGGACTATGATGGTGGTTAACATCTTACCTTCTACATCACCACGGTAACTGATGCTGCACACCTTACCTGCTCTGGATCAGGTAATGTTTGAGATAACTGATCAACCGGTATCAGCAACACATAATGACCAATCAGCTCTCCTGTAAACTGACCAATGGCTGAAGACCCCACAGAGACAATAGTGACAGGTCACATGCTTGCAACCTTCACCACTTTTGCAATCACACTAACCCTAACCCAGCATTATGTTGGTGCTTAGGATTATTGCCTTGTTAGGTAAAGGAAGCTAGATGGCAAAATGTACCCTGGTATGTTGAACTTGCCTCATAGTGCAGGCCTCTGGTCAGCTAGTAAGCAACACAAACATGATTTGATCAGTCAGTAAATAACAACTGCAATAAATCTCTTCTCTTTCCAGGAGGAACTCCAGCAGTTTGCCACCCGTCAGGAAGAGCTTTTTCTCCCCACTAGTTTTAGAGTGTGTAACCTGCAGGGAGCTCTGGATCTCCTGCAGGAGGTAGAGCAGAGAGCAGAGCCTCCTCCTGCTCCCCCTGCTTCTCCTGCTCCTGCTGCCTTCAGACGTTGGCTTCCTACGATGACTCCCGCTACCAACAGTAAGGAAATTCCGTCTTGCTTTGTTAAACACCCCATTAGGCATACATTGTCAGATGTTTTCTGTTCCAACAGACTTTCAGGCTGTAGTTCAAGTTCTGGTTCTGTTTAGGCCACGCCTTCCCTCTGCTGCCCGTCGACACTGCCTGGCTGTTCGCCACACGACCAATCTTCCTTTACCCAGAACTGCTTCCTATCTGCAGCCTGGACCCCGCCCTACACGCCCGACACCAACGAAGTGTTTACACTGCAGGAGAGGATGGGTACATATACAATAATACACACTAATACAATATATATAACAAATGAAAGAAAAAATAAAGTGAAAGTGAAAAAAAACCTGAATAAATGAGGAACATGATAAATGCAGATGTTTCCTCACACTTGTACAAAGGAAAAGATCTGAGTGACTTTGATTGTTGGAGCTCTGATGGCAGCTGCTTTAGTCACAAAGAGCTCAACTGGCTCGAGTTTCAACAAGAACAGAGACCAAAGTGACATCTGCGTTTAGATCAGCGGGTTGGGGCTACGCTTAACAGGGGGGGTTGATGATGGTGATGCTCGAGCATCAGAGCCACATGAAGGACAGACAGCAGAGCCGCTCTTCCTCAGGTTAGACAGTAAAGGCAGCAGGTGATGAGACAGTGAAGGCAGCACGTCACGGGGGGAGGGGGGGGGTGGCGGCGTCGTCTGGAGGCTTTGTCCTGCTGTGGCGGGCATGTAGCTGCCTGGTTTGGGTCCACTTGTCTTCTGAGAGGGAGGGGTCAATATGAGTGATCACCTTTATCCTCTGATCAAAGGATAAAGGTGGGGTTAGGGTTATTTATCAGAGCTAGCCCGTGTAAGGTGGGCATGCAGTGGAGAAGAGTTATTTAATAGTTTTTTTTACTCTTTACCCCCTATCAAAATATTTAGTTTGAATATTCTCTGGGGTTTTTTTTTTTTTTTGTTATTCTACTTGATTTTGGTTTTAACAGGCTGCCATGAAAAGAGAATTGTTTTTTAATATTTTTTATTTACACTGTATTAACAGTGACAGTGAATGAGGTTTACTCCATTCAAAACACTTGTGGAATTTGAAAAGAAATAAATGAATAACCATGTTTGGCCATGAAAAGACATTTTAAAGTGTTTGATGTCCTGATTTAAAGACAATGGGCCAGCTGGAGAAACACTACTGACGCATGCAACACAGAGACTGGACAACTTCTTTGGTTTATTTGCTCAGCAAACAACATTAATTCCAGTGACCGAATGTCAAGTGTGAGTCCTGTATCCAGTTCATATAATAGATCTGCAACTTGCTTTGATAATGATTGACCTATGGTGCCTTTGTGCAGTCTGATCGTTTTGGGGCTGAAGCATTTCGAGGGGACGGTCCAGTCAGATCAGCTGATCAGCACTTACCTGCTCTGTAAGAGTCGCTGGAACTTCAAGAAACATGTCAGAGAGATGAATGGACCGAGAGCGCCACACAACAACGTCATCAAGGTGACATTGCTGTCATGTCATCACACACAGCAGCTATGACCATCTCTGGCACAAACATTTCTGTAGTTTGACTAATGAAGGACTGACAGGTAAAGATCATCTCCTCTTGTGTTTTCAGATGTTCCTGACACAGCAAGTTGTTCCCACACTACCAGTCGCCTGCAGCAGAGTTCAGCCGGGAGACCAGCGCCCTCCAGTGGACAGAAACACCTCCAACATGCCAAACTGGCTCAAGGTCATTCAGATCCTGATCAGTCACTTGAAACCTGCTGCTGAGAGCACAAACTGATGCTAACACGTTACGTATCACTAACATCAACTATCCCTAACACATTAACTATCCCTAACACGTTAACTATCACTAACATGTTAACTATCACTAACACGGTAATCATCACTAACACTAAGACGTTATCTATCACTAACATGTTAACTACCTGTAATGTCAGTCTGCAGTGTCACTTTCAGGTTCTTGGTTATGACTCTGGTTCTCTGATGGTTCTCACCTGCAGAACAGTCAGCTGATCATCCAGAAGACCCGACTGAACTCCATCTGTTACCCCCCCTCCGTCCCCCCGGAGCTGCACACTTAGGCTCCACCCCTACTGGATGAACAAGTCCCGCCCCCCACTGCCCCCACACAGACGCCTCTTCACTTTGGCCCACAATGCATCTCTGCTGCCCCTCGCCAAAGCCCCGGCAGACAGACAGGTAGACTCACTGTTAGATGGGCATATGGCGAGACAAGCAACGAGACAAAGGGACAGACAGGTAGATATGCAGTCAGTCAACTACCTGTCCCGTCCCCCTCCAGGTTTCACATTAGTCTCTGACCCCCCTGCTGTTTCAGGAACCCTGGCTCCACCTCCTCCTGGTGGAGTCATGCCATTGGCTACTCTTCATACACTCTCCACCCACCCTGTGTGTGCTGATGTCTTTCAGTCCTGCACTCCTATTGGCCAGAGGACAGAGCAGAGCGTTTCCAGGCAACAAGACAGCAGCCCTGTCCCGCTCCTCCTTCCCACTCTGACCAGCCCTAGCACTACAAATCCCATGTTGCCTTGCTCAGCTGCCACTGTGAAGCCGGGGTACTTCCTCTTCCAGATGATGTGGACACCACCAGGTTCACACAAATCTCCACCCACGGTCACATCCCAGCATGCTCTGGTGCAAAAGCTCCATAGACCATTCAAAGAGGAGCAGGAGGAGCTGACGTCCACTAGGCCACACCCTCCACTGGAGGAGGAGAGACAGGTGGAAGAGGAAAGCTCATCTTCACCATCAACACTGAGCTCACTGTCATCCTGTACAGGAGAGAAGGAGAACTGGACTGTACCGGCTGTGGTCAGTCTGAATGGAGGAGAAAACCCTGGTGAAGAGGAGAAAGAGGGAGGAAAGGGGGGAGGAGGAGAGGGGGGAGGTGGAGAGGAGGAAGAGGGGAGAGAAGGAGGAGAGGGGGGAGGTGGAGAGGATCAAGAGGGGAGAGAAGGAGGAGAGGGGGGAGGTGGAGAGGATGGGGCAGAAGAGAGGGAGGAGGATAGAGAGAAGGATAAGGATGAAGATCAGGACCGGCAGGGTGATGAGGAAGAGGAGGAGGACTTTGATGACCTCACACAGGATGAAGATGAGGAGGAAGTGATGTCATCAGCATCAGAGGAGTCTGTGCTGTCTGTCCCAGAGTTACAGGTAAACAGGAAGTACTCTTTCATCAGTCACAGTATGACAGACTGCTCAGTCCTGGGTTGATGATGTCATCAAGAAGTGTGTTGTCAAGGTTACAAAATGTTCATCCACTGGTTCTCACATGTTTCTGCATTCAATTTGTTCAGTGATATTTGACCTCTGACCTTTGACCTCATTAGGAGACCATGAAGCAGCTGACATGGCTGGCAGCGGAGCGGCGGCTGTGTGCAGATGGAGACTCAGAGGAGGATCACTCTCCAACCTCCCCCGGCTCTCAAGAAGAGGAGGAGGAGGAGGAAGAAGAGGAGGAGGGTCCTAAAGGGGAGGAGTCAGTAGTGGGGAGAAGCAGTAAGGTGGGAAGACATGAGGAGACGCCATCAGGAGAGGAGGTGCCTAGAGGAGGAGGAGGGAGGTGTCCTGGCCGAGGACGAGGTCAGAGCTGTCACTAGAGCTGCCATTTAAATTTCTGTTGTATTTCTCTTTCTTTAATGGCTCCCGATGGTGTTTTCCTCTGTTTCCTTTGCAGGTCGAAGCCGACCTCTTCGCGGTCTGAGGAGGAGTCGTCAGGAGCGTCACAGTAAAAATGCTGCTAAGCTGTTACTGCTGTATGATGAAAACATCCTGGACAACGACCCGCACAGAGAGAGCAAAGACGTGGCGTTCGCTCAGAGTTACCTCAACAGGGTGAGATGACAGAAACTCAGAACGTGACTCTCCTCTCTGCATTTGACGGTTTTATCATCAACGTTGTAAAATAATAACTTTTATAATAATAGCTGTTATTTATATAGCACTTTACACAACACAGAGTAACAAAGTGCTTCACAGGCAGGTTAAAAACACACATAGAGAGTGCAGAAGTCAACACACAAATGACATACATACACCATACACACAAATACACATAAATATACATAACAACAAGAGCCCAGTGTCGGAAAAGAACTAAAGCGATGGAATCATGGGAAGGCTAACCTGTAGAGGTGGGTTTTTAAGAGCCGTTTAAAACAGAGAGCACAGATTCAGCTGAGATCTAAATTGACTGTGGGAGGCTGTTCCAAAGTTGAGGAACTGCAACCACGAAGGCACGGTCACCTCTAGTTTTAAGATTAGAACGGGGGACAGATAGAAGACCTTGGTCTGATGACCGGAGTGGACGGCGGCAGCTAGAGTATGGGACCAGTAGCTCTGATAAATAATCCAGGGGCCAGGCCGTGTAAGGCCTTGTATGTAATTAGAAGTATCTTGAAATCGATTCTGTAGTTTAATGGAAGCCAGTGAAGGGATGCAAGGACTGGGGTGATGTGGGATAGACAGTTAGTGTTAGTCAGAACCAGCTGCAGCATTTTGTACTAGGTTGAAGACGGGCAAGAGAGGATTGAGAGATGCATGTGAAGAGAGGAATTACAGTAATCTAAACGAGAGAAGATTAAGGTGTGCACTAACAGTTCTATGTATTTCACTGATAGAGTGGGTAAAATCTGTTCCACCTGTTCAACTGGAGGCTCCTGTTTGAAGCCTTAAACTGAGCTCAGTCGAAACTCCCATAGCACCCCCAACAAGACACCCCAGGGGCACTGGGCACAAACTTCCTCCAAGACTCCAGACTCTGCCTTCTCTCACACTCTTGAAGCTTTCGTTGTGTACATGAGCATGTTATATCCTCAGCTCTGATTCGACACTTCAGCCATGTTTCCTCAGTCCATTACACATCAGAACGGTGATTGTCAACTCATTCAGTGAG
This sequence comes from Scortum barcoo, assembly GCA_023238725.1. Classification (NCBI taxonomy): domain Eukaryota; kingdom Metazoa; phylum Chordata; class Actinopteri; order Centrarchiformes; family Terapontidae; genus Scortum; species Scortum barcoo. The sequence continues at coordinate 128,963 of CM041546.1, read as the reverse complement.
AAATATGCTAGAAAACATTTCACCTTCAAAGTGTCCAGTACCTGCTGGTGCAGCCTTTGATCGGCTCAGTATATTATTTTTTATTATGTTTTTCTCCAGTCTACAGCTGGATAACTTTAACTAGTGAAGATGAAAAGGCACAAAAACATCCTCGGTTTTAGAAACTTTTGCAACTTTCTTCAGAATGGACGTTTTGAATGCGGCTTCATTTGCTCAGCACAAGAACGTACAAGAAATCTGCTTAATTTCACAGTTGTGAACAAATGAACATCAGCCGGTCACAGCTCTGTTGAGTCTGTATGTGTGAACCTTTACAGTCCATTTAGATATGAATAAATTCTTGTTTTCTTTAAGCACAGGTGTTTCTATAACATCAGGTGGGGTGATGTTCTTGCAGGGATCCATGGGTGACTGTTACTGTGTGTCTCTAGGTGCGTGAGGCACTGCAGGATGTACCTGGGCAGGTGAAGGAGTTTGTATCTCTGCTGAACGAGTTTGAGCAGGTGGGAGAAGGAAAGGAAGTGATGCTGTTGTTCAGGAAGCTGCGCTACATTCTGGGACACCGGACCGATCTCCTCCGAGACTTTGCTGCTTTCCTGCATCCAGAGCAGGCGCTGCAGTGTGGACTGGTGAGCAGCACAAGTGTATCAAGACAATTCACTTTCATTTATGTAATGCCAAATACAACAAAGCTAATCTCATGACACTTTACATAGTTTGAGATCAGACTCAAGTAATATTAATATTATTTACCCAACAAACCATCAGCAAACACCCAGAGAAATTGACAAGAACAAACTTCCTTTAACAGGCAGAAACCTCTAACAGAGAGAGAATAACAACTAATGATAGAAACTATAACAACAACAATAATAGTAATGATAAAAATAATAATAATAAAAATAATGCCAGTCCACAGCAATGACCTGCAAGGTTGAGAAAGAAACTGAGAAAATAGGAGATAGAAAATTTTAGATTCACTTTAAGAGACAATGGTGTCAGACCATGAAGGGCTTTGTAGGTGAAGAGAAGGGTTTTAAACAATATTACAGATTTTACAGGGAGCCAGAGAAGAGAAGTTAAAATTATAGAAACATGATTTCTATTCCTCGTTCTTGTCAGCAAACATGTTGCAGCGCTGTGAATCAGAGTGTTTAGAGACTGATCCAATGATAATAAGGAAGTACAATAATCACAGGTGTATTTCAGGTGTATCTCAGCAGGTGTTTGTCTTTAGTCCACAGTAACGGGTTAAACCTGTTGATGTTTTATGTGGAAAAATGTCAGTGTTTCTGTTGAAGCTGATCACAGGTCAGTTTACAGTTAAGGTTCTCAGACTCTCACTCATGTTACCTGTGATGTGAATAAATGTCTGAGTGCTTCAGTGTTTCTGTGTAAATCACAGATGTGAGTCTCTGTCCCAACTTTGCAGTTTGAGGAGCAGCAGGCATTTGAACGCAGCCGTCGGTTCCTGCGACAGTTAGAGATCAGTTTTGGCGATAATCCATCACATTATCAGAAGATCATCAAAGCTCTGCAGACCGGGCCAGACCTGAGTCCAACCAGCATCCACGAGGTACACCAGCTGACAAAGTGCCAGTTTAACCATCATTAATGAGAGCTGCACAGAAACCATGTTAACCACAAAAGGCCCAAACAATTTTCCACTTCATATAAGAAAAGAACAGGTGCACACACGTGTGATTAAAAACAGCAGGAAGTTATTGTAGTTTGTTAGCAGGTGGGCAGATTGTCATAAATCACACTCCTTGATTGATATCATTCAGTGTGACCTCACTTCCTGAGGATGTCATTATCTCTGATGTCCCTCTACAATAAAGCTCCTCCTGTTATCAGTCTGTCAGTGATGTTTGTCTGAACGTGATCCATTGATCCAGGAGCTGCTAACAGCTGATTAACTTTAATGACACTGACAAAGAGGAAACACAGACTGAAGCTCACAGCTGACTGTCCAAGGGGGGTCCCCTACTTTAATCTGATGCGATGTCATCAGATGTTTGTTTATCATGTCATCGGATGTTTGTTTATCATGGAGTTATTGATCAGTGTGTCTCTAATAATTTGAGCATGAAACCTGGATTATTGAAGATAACATCAACTGTTTCCTGTGTCTCAGCTGAAATCTCAAATGGCCACGCTACTAAAAGGCCACACACATCTACAAGCTGAATTCTGGGTATTTTTTGATGAGCTCCGCCCACCTCCAGCCCGCCCAGGACAGTTTGAAGAAGCTCATTGGCCAGAGGATGGAGGGGGCGGATCAGACTTTGTAGAGGGTGCTGGCCAGGTGCCGGGAGGCGGAGCCAGCAGCGGCTTTGAAGAAGTGACCCTCCCAGAGCTCGAAGAGGAAGAGGAGGGGCATAAGATCCAACCAATGACTGGCCGGCGCCAGAGGAGGAAAATGGATGTCCACAGAAACTACAAGGTGTGAAAACACACATTGAGAGTACCTTTAGTAAACTTTCACTCATGGACTTGTTACCTTCAATAAACTGACGTCTGATGTGTTTCCAGGTCTGTGAGTGGTCAGAGAAAGACTGGCCCTGCCTCTGTCGTGATGCAAAGATCCGCCGACACAGGAGGAAAGGATGCTCTCGCTGCCACAGCAACAAGGTCTGTCCTCCATGTGTGAATGACTAACAGGTAGAGAGGTCTCCAAACACCTAACACAGGTGACTCACCTGTTCATTTTCTCTCCAGACCTCAGGGAGTGTGTCCAGAGCCATGAAGAGTCTGGACCCTCTGTACTCTCAGATAAACTCTGCCCACGACGAAACAGCTGCCAAAGACATGGACCTGAAGGGGGAGGACAACAGTCCACAACCAGGTGTGTAACAGATGTTTGTGTTAAAATTCCTCTGAACCGTAGTTGGGAGTGGTCTGCTGTCTTAAGTCTAATTCCCACAGCATAGGGACTTTCTCCTGACTCAGACTCAGGTTGTACAGATGTCCCAGTACAGGAGACAGCTGGCTGGCACAGGTCTTCAGGATCCTGGGTGTGATGCCATCAGGGCCTGCAGCCTTTCGCTGGTGTAGTCTTTCCAGCTGCCTCTTTACCTGGCCTGTAGTCACCGTTGGGCAGGGGTTGATGCGGATGTTGGAGGAGGGGGAGGGGGTGGGGGAGAAGGAGGGGGGCAGATGGAGAGGTGCTGTACAGGAGAATGCTGGGGGTGGGTCGAGCCATTTGGGACAATGTGGGTGTGTGGGGGGCCGGAGGTGTCGTAGGGGGAGTGGCCAGGAGGTGAGCTAAACCTGTTAAAAGGTCAGGAAACGTCTAAACGTTTAAAAAAACAGGAGGTTTATTCACTCGCTGCAGCAAACAATACACAGATCTTCACAGACACTTGACTTAAACCTGAGCTGAACTACGTTACCCACAAGCCCCCATTCCTTAAAGGGGAAGACTCAGACAGACAGGTGTGTGTGTTTGTGTGTGTGTGTGTTAACAGACAGGTGTGTGTGTGTGTTTTAACAGACAGGTGTGTGCGCGTGTGTGTGTGTGTGTATTAATTCTATTAAACTTCTTTGTTTCTGTTAACAGATCAAGAAGCAGTGCATCATGGGAAGGGCCGTTCCCTCTCACTGATGAGAAAGAGGAGGAGGAGGAGGAGGAGGAGGATGAGGAAGATGATGAAGATGAAGATGAAGAGGAGAGGAAGAACAGTGGGAAGGAGCAGAGCTTGGTGAAGAGGAGCAGGAGAGAGGAAGCACTGCAACCGTCCACCGCCGGCTCTGTCACCTCCTCTACGTTGCCCTCTATTAGCTCCTCAAACCCCTTCGCCTCCTCCATAATAAATTCCTCCTCATCTGTCGCCCCCGTCGCCTCCTCCATTACCTCGGTTTCCTCCTCTCCTTCTGCCTGCACCTCCTCCAACACATCTGTCACCTTCTCCTCTACCTCTGCCACTATCTTCTCTTCCATCACCTCCACCCCTACTTCTCCCATCTCCTCCTCTGTCTGCACCTACTCCACTGCCTCCTCCATCCTCTCCTCCCCCTCCCTTGTTCCTCCTCGCCCCAGTCCTCCTCCAGACCTCCCTGTCTGTGCCAAAAACATTTCTCTGACAGCAAGTGGAGAGAAAGTCATCCTCTGGACCAGGTACACCTCCTGCTGCACCTCCTCTCTGCTCCTCTGATCTCCTCTTTAGGGAGCAGCAGGATTACTGACCTTATTAAACTGTGCCTGTCTCGTCCTCTTGAAGGAGCAGGAGGAGAACAGACTGTGTTTAACTCTCGCTTATTTTTCAGAGAAGCAGATCGAGTTATTTTGACGATGTGTCAGCAGGAGGGAGCCAATCAGAACACGTTCCAGGCCATCTCTACTCTGCTCGGCAACAAGACTCCCACTGAGGTGATTGGCTGTTTAGACTTGGTGCTGTGATTGCTTCATTTTTCACTCTGAATTAAAGAGCTTTCAGATTTTTCCGACAGGCTGTGAACAGTAAGTAAGTCTTCTTCGTTTCTCCAGGTCTCTCGCCGGTTTCGGGATTTGATGCGATTGTTTCGGACGGCAGCTCGTCACACCAGCTCTGAGGACGAGGCTCCGCCGACGGCAGTTGCCAATGAGGAGGAAGATTGATATTAACCATCAGAAGAGCTACAGGTCCAGCAGCAGGCTCAGATTATGTTTGCTTACTGTACATGAAGAAAATGTAAATATAAAATTTTTTAATAATTTAATGTTTTTGTACAAATGTTTTTTAACAATAAAACAGTTTTCCTCTGATAGAATGAGAAAAAAAAGAATAAAGTGATGGATTATAATGTGAACTACAGTCATCGTCCCTTTGAATAATAAGTCGGTTAAAACAGTCTTAGGTCAGTTCTTAGTTGCGTGGTTCTTCCTGAGTCTCTCAGTCCTGCTCTGGTGTATCTGGATCTTCTTCTCGACCTCAGCAGGAGAAAAGCTTGTTATTAGGGTGTTTGAGATCTTTAATGACCCTCCCAGACTGAGTCTTACACCGCCTGGTGTAAACGTCTTTATGCGGGGTAGAGCACTGCCTATGATTCGTTCGTCCAAACGAACCTCTCTCTGTGGAGCCTTGTGGTTCTGTTTGGTTCTGTTCTCGTATCAGACGGTGATGTTCCCTGTCAGGATGTTCTCGATGGTGCAGGAGGAGAAGCTCTTCAGTGTCTGAGGGGATATCCAGGATTTCCTCCAGCGTCTGAGGTGAAAGATACCTGAAGCTGTCCGCCCTCTCCTCAAGGACACGTGGACTAAAGGGGGGGTAGTTCCTCCTCTGCTGCTTTCCAAAGTCCACTATCAGCTCCTTGGTCTTCAAACATTCAGGAGGAGGTTGTTGTCCTGACACCAGCAGGTCCTCTACCCCCTCAGGTCTTTTGGCTCTTTTCCACTAGTACCTACTCGGCTCGGCTCAAACTCGAAGCTCGACTCAGTTTTGGTCGTTTTCCATTACAATAGAGTACCACCTCAGCGCATGGGTGGGGTTGTCATAGCAACGCAACTGGCCGCGTAACTCCAGCGACGTCATTTGTTATGCGCGACACAAACACAAAACGACTACGGAGCAATGGAGGCCACCAGACAAAGAAATGTCTGCACCTCGTCGTTGCTCCGCTGGGTTGATTTCTGTGCAGCCATCTCTGATCGTGTTCGTTGTTGTTATTGTGTTTTAAAAATGGCGCGGGTTGACTCTTATGAACGAACGAAGTCGCTCTCCCGACGCATCTAGTGACGTCACGCCCTGGCCAATCAGTGGCCTGCCGTCTACCGACGTCACATTTTCGGCTCGACTCAGCTCGCTTGGAACCAGCCAAAGTAGGGTTCTACGAAAGTACCTGGTACCAGGTACTAACACGTGATGGAAACGCAGCATTACAAGCCAAGCCGAGCCGCAGCGTAGGTACTAGTGGAAAAGGGCCATTTGCGACCTGTGATCTGGTTCATCACAGCTGTCTTCACACCAGCACTAGTTAATCAGCGTATAGTTTGTGGTCCGCCCACTGATACCATCAAGTCCTGCCGCTCTGTTGGTGTTCACATGCTTGAAAGCTCTCCTGATATCATGCTCGGGTTGAGTGGTAAGTATGAAAGGTTCACCTGCCATCAAATAAACTCTGCATCAAGGGCATAAATGTCATGTTAAGCTCACTTGTTCGGGAGGGGGATTGGCCTCCTGGAATTAGGGTTAGGGTTATCTAACCCTGGCATTAGATCCACTTTCTTCCAGTAACCCTTTTGCTTTTTTAGATGTTCTTCTTTCATTACAGCCTGCTGCTTTATAATTGTCCATGTTTCCAGACTAGGTTCTAGCCTGCAGTGAATTTGTTTAAGGCATCCTGGATGGTTCTGGTTGTGGAATGACTGACATCAAAGTGGTTTGTATAGTTTTACAAATGTAATCCTCCAGACTCCATGAATCCACTGATGTCATTGGTGATATCCTGGAACATGCTCCAGACTGCATCATGTAGCGCGGTCTGCAGGGCAGCTTCTGATTGGCCTGTCTTGACCTCACATGTCAGTGGGGGTATGTGTCATAGTTTGTCTACATACTTGGAGGTCAGCAAGATGGCTGCATGGCAGCAGTGATAAAGAGTGGTTAATTCCCCTTGTGTCTCCAGCAACAATGAGGGATTACAGCTGCGTTATGAAGCAAGTTCAACATACCAGGATATCTTTTCATTATCTGGTTTTACTAAGACCAACAATGACTCTCACTGAGCGGGCATAAAAAGCTGGTTATCAGTTTGATGTCATTTTACAGTTTCCAAATGTAACCATGAGCATGATTGTTGAGATGTGCATGATGTGAATGATTGTTGAGATAACAACCTGGACTCAGACTCCTTTTCCATTACCTGTGATACCATTCACACATTGGACTAAACCCATGAACTCACTATATCTACAGTTTATTACGACCCATGTTTAACTTCATATATGACGGATGATGATGTTCTCTGTACATGTGGCATCTATTGCACGTCTGTCCGTCCCAGGGAGAGGGATCCCTCATCTGTGGCTCTTCCTCAGGTTTCTTCTTTTTCCCATAAAGGCTTTTTTGAAGTTTTTCCTGACTCCGGTTCGAGGGTCTAAGGACAGAGGGTGTCACAACTGTACAGATTGTAAAGCCCTCCGAGGCAAACAATGTTTGTGATTTTGGGCTCTAAATAAATAAATTTTTTGATTTTATTTATTTATTTATTTTTTGACAACAAGCTCAGAGTACAGCTGCTGTTCCTTTGAAACATTGAAAGGAGCCAGTTGAAGTGGTTCAACATCAGATCGGGATCCTCCTGGGCTCCTCCCTTTGGAGGTCTTCCATGCATGTCCAACAGGTTGCAAGGCTCCCAGAACATGCTGGAGAGATTATCTATCTCATCTGGTTCAGGAACGCCAACAAAGCGTTGCCCCCTCGACTTGGCTCCAGATAACCTGAAGAAAACGGATGGATGCATAGATTTTGTGTTGCATTGGCCCCAGTTGTTGAGCAGTGCTCCATATGACCAGTGTCTTCATTGACTATTCAATGTCTTTTTGTTTGCTTTTTTGTCAGTTTTTTTAATCTGTTGGAAGTTTTTTGCTCTGTGATTTGAAAATGTACTAATTTATTCTGAAACAACACACAGATAATAGAGTGAACGTTTTAATTTAAAGCATCAAACACACCAGCAGCCCTCAGCTCATCAGGAAACACCGCTGAACTACTTCAACTTCAACTTCAGCTTTATTCAGCCCGAGGAAAAGAACACAGAATGCGCATACAACATACAGAAAATGAAAGTTAAATACATAAAACATGACAAAATACATGAAACACAATAAAATACATGAAATATAAAATAAAAACCAGTGATGCAAATGATAACATTCACTACACCAGCTCATTAAAACAAAGTACATTCAAATATAAGACCTGCAGAAATTTCACTCTGCATCATTTAAGCTGATCAAACATTATCAATAACCAATAATATAATGTTGCCTGGTCATCAGCTAACATTTAACAGTTCTATGATGTAAAAAATAAAGGATTCTCTCATCTTTGATCATGTCAAGAAATTTCAACTTTCTATGGATAAAAAAAGTTTATAAATTGGATTTATGAGAAGAAACACATCTGCGTGTCATTTCCTGTTTCTCAATATTACACAGTAAAAGCAACAGTTTGATCTCATTAAATCATCAAATATTTGTAGTTGTTAGTTGTTAAACCTGCTAATCACTGAGACAAACTGACAATATATCAGGAGGCTGTAGGGGGCAGAGCTGCTCTGATTGACGAGGAGTTGATGGGGTCAACCCTGTGCTCTCTCTCCAGTTTCAGGGTCCACGTCATCATCCAGATCTAAAACAAGAAGTAGAAAAAACCTCAGGTCGAAAAACAAACAAACAAAAAAAACCCAAAACAAAACAGGAAGCTATTTAAAGGACCAGTATACATCCCTAACTGTCCTTCATCCTTAAAAAATTTGACAGGAAGCTGCGACTGTCTGCAGTGTGGCCTCATGACTATGTAGTGCCATGACATGGAGAGTCATAGAAGAAACAGATTAATTTACACTCAGTGTACCATGTAGAGACACTGGGCTGGTGGTCAGAGCTAACCAACTGTCTCTCTTCTGAAAGACAGGAAGTCTTAGGTTTATCAATTCTTAGTTGTTATTTATTAGGACATAGTCATTGTCTGCAGCAGGGCCTCTGCAGGTTTAAACATGTACAAATACACAATGAACTGCTTCTTATACCAAACTAACAAGTAGGAAACCTGTTTCTGATAAGCTGTGCACAGTCTGTCTGTTGCTCTCACCCATACAGTCTTCAGCTCTGTTCTCTGTGTTCTCTGGGTTCTGCTGCTCATGTTGGTTCTCTGCAGCAGGGGGATCTTCCTCCATGTGAACATCTGCATGTCAAACAAAAGAATCAGAAGAAAAACAAACTGTTTGGTTTTCTTAGTGTGCTTATACTGGACATCACTGGCACAGTGAACCGTCACTCACCTACGGCCTCTGATTGGTCGGGAGAACTGACACTCTGGCACCTGGAGACAGGTGGGAGGGGCTCTGAGTAGACTGTGTTCATTGCCTGGTTGCTGGTGGGCCCTATGTTGTTCCAGTATGAACCAATGGGGGGAGGAGTTGCTGTTGACGCATCTGGTCAAGAAGAAAAAGGAAGTGATTAAAGGTCAGAGTTCAGCCTGAGTATGAACAATCAATGTGTTGATAAGTGTCATGTGGCAGAGACCTCCATTAAAACTTTATTTTTGTTGAAATCCATTATAACTTTATCCTGTGGGTCCACCACCAGCAGAGATACACATTGGGGTTGGGTGCAGTGTGAGCTGGGCAGAAGGCAGAGGTGGGGTCCAGGGTGTGCTGCCCCTTGGGCTGTAGACTAGCGCTAGGGATGTGGAATGTCACATTGCTGGTGGGGACGGAGTTGGCATTAGTGTGGGAGGTGGAGTGGTACTGATTTATTTGGGCTCACCTCAATGCACAGTGCCAGATCTAGAACCAAACTCCTGGAGAGGGCCTGGACTCTCTCCTTTCTGGAGTTGTTCAGGTGAGCTGAACACTGCCGGACAGACCTGATAAACTCAAACATATCATGAGACTTAGACTTAGACTTAGACAGACTTTATTGTCATTCAGGTATACAATGTATACAGAACGAAATTTCGTTGCATTTTACTCGCAGCAGTATAAAAAATATAGCATAGCATGTAGACAGTGAAATGAGGAAATAGGCAATAGAAATGAATAAATAAAGACTATAAACAGTAATAGAATATAAAATATAAACAGTGAACAGTGAATGTAGACAGTGCAAACAAAATGTAAAAAACAGTGCAAAATGCAATACAGTGGTTGAAAGTGACAGTAGTGCAGTCTATGGATTTAAGAATTTAAGAGTCTGATGGCCAGGGGGAAGAAGCTGTTTCCTGAACCTGGTGGTTCTGCACTGGATACTGCAGAATCTTCTCCCAGGAGGGCAGAAGTGAAAAAAGTCTATGGTGGGGGTGTGAGGCGTCCTTGATGATGTTACTGGCCCGGGACACACAGCGCTGAGAGGCAATGTCCTGCACAGAAGGAAGGGAGCTCCCGATGATTTTCTCAGCTGTCCTCACCACTCTCCTCACATTCCTCCAGTCAGCAGCAGATCCTCCACACCACACAGAGATGCAGCTGGTGAGGATGCTCTCTACAGTACTCCTGTAGAACGTAGTGAGGATGGGCGGGGGCAGGTGGGCTCTCTTCATCCGTCTCAGGAAGTGCAGGCGCTGCTGTGCCCTCTTAACCAGAGACGCAGAGAGTTCACCGACCACGGTGAGGTCGTCTGTGATGTGCACCCCCAAAAACTTAGTGCTGCTGACCACCTCCACGGCCGAGTTGTTGATGAGGAGAGGAGCGTGGCTGGGCTGGATCTTCCTAAAGTCCACTGTGATCTCTTTGGTCTTGTCAACATTCAGGATCACGTTGTTGCCTTCACACCATCTCACCAGCTGCTCCACCTCCTCTCTGTAGGCCAGGTCGTTGTCATCTCTGATGAGGCCCACCACTGTTGTGTCGTGGCATCGGCAAACTTCACAATATGGTTAGTGGCAGACCTTGGGACACAGTCGTGTGTCATCAGAGTGAACAGCAGAGGGCTCAGGACACAGCCCTGGGGAGAGCCCGTGCTGAGGGTGATGACGCTGGAGGTGTTCTTGCCGACCCGCACTGACTGTGGTCTTTCAGTGAGGAAGTCTAACAGCCAGTTGCACAGGGGAGTGCTGAAGCCCAGGAGTCCCAGTTTGCCTACCAGATGCTGTGGGATGATTGTATTGAATGCTGAACTAAAGTCCAGGAACAACATCCGCACATGTGTGTTCTTCTCCTCCAGGTGTGTCAGGCTCAGGTGAAGAGCGGAGCAGATGGCATCCTCTGTGGAGCGGTTTTGCCGGTAGGCAAACTGGAGCGGGTCGAATGTGGGGGGGAGTTTGGAGATGATGTGGTACTTCACCAGTCTCTCGAAGCACTTCATCATGATGGGGGTGAGTGCAACAGGCCGGTAGTCATTTAGTGAGGTGATGTGTGTCTTTTTGGGCACTGGAATGATGGTTGCAGCCTTGAAGCACGTTGGGACTTTGGCTTGGCTCAGTGAGGTGTTGAAGATGTCCGTTAGGACACAAGCCAGCCTGATCAGCACATTCCCTGAGCACTCGTCCAGGAATGTTGTCAGGGCCCGGGGCCTTGCGGGTCTTGACTCTTTTCAGGGTTCTCCGCACATCAGCTGAGGCAAGACACAGTGCTGTTTCTTCCTTGCAGAGGGACTTCTTTCTCCGCAGGGGTGCTATTTAGTGCCTCAAACCTTCCAAAGAAGTTGTTCAGGTCATTGAGGAAGTCAGTGTCATTATCGCACACGCAGGAGGGGCTGTCTTGTAGCTAGTGATAGGTCCGTAAGCCATGCCACATTCTCCTGGTGTTCGTAGGGTCATTGAAAAAGTCCTTGTACTTTCTGGCTGTAAGTACGTTTAGCAAGTCTGATGGTACGGTTTAAGTTGGCTCTGGCAGTCTTCAGAGCCTCCTTATCGCCAGACTTAAAGGCTAAGTTCCGAGCCTTCAGCATTCTGCGTACTTCCTCAGACATCCAGGATTTTTGGTTGGCCCTGGTGGTGATGCTGTTTATGACACTGACGTCCTCCATGCATTTGTTGATGTAGGCTGACACAGACATGGCATACTCATCAATGTCAGTTTGGTTATTGTATGTTGCAGCCTCTTTGAACATGTCCCAGTCTGTGCACTCAAAACAGTCCTGCAGTGCCTCCATGGCCCCCTCAGACCACTTTCCTCACCTGCCTAACGGTGGGTTTTTCCCGGATCAGCAGGGGCTTGTATGCTGGGATTAGCATAACAGATAGATGGTCAGACGAGCCGATGTGGGGGCGGGGGGCTGCTTTGAATGCATCCTTAACATTGGTGTAGGCTTTGTCTAGAGTGTTCATTCCCCTGGTTGCAAAGTCCACATGCTGGTGAAAGTGAGGGAGGACAGTTTTCATGTTTGCTTGGTTGAAGTCGCCAGCAACAACAAAAATGCCCTCCGTGTGGGCAGTTTGCAGCTCACTGATGGTCCGGTAAAGAACACTCATAGCCTCCTTGGTGTTAGCGCTGGGGGGCACGTACACAGCAGTGATGATAACAGCAGTAAACTACCTGGGCAGGTAGAGCGGTCTGCAGTTCACAGTCAGGAGCTCAGTGTCCGGTGAGCAGTGACTGGAGACAGGTCTAGCATTATTACACCAGTTGTCGTTGATGTAAATACACAAGCCGCCACCTCTGGATTTACCGCTGAGTGCGCTGCTCCTGTCGGCGTGGAGTGTAGCTAGCCCCTCGATGCTAACAGCGTTGTCCAGGATTGATGAGTTTAGCCAGGTTTCTGTCAGAATGATGGCACAGCAGTTCCTTAACTCCCGTTTAGATGTTAAGTCCAACTGGAGATGGTCTATTTTAGTCTCTAGGGAGCGGACGTTGGAGAGGAAGATGGATGGAAGCGGCGTTTTGTAGGGTTTAGCTTTTAGCTTAGCCGTTAGCCCTCCTCGACAGCCCCGCTTCCGCCTTCGGTCACACCGCCTCCGCTTGCCCCTGCTGTCGGCCATTGCTGCTTGATGAATCCGCTGCTCCACAGGCCGCTGGGTCTAGCCAGGCGTAAGCGCTCCGAGGCTGCGTAAACACTCCAGAGTTGTCATGTCTACAAGGCTGAAGTTGCTGGATGGTCGTAAATCAAGCAGCAGCTGCTGGCGTTCGTACACTTTACTCTGCTGAGTACTGTCTGGATTCACGGTCCTAGATGGCGTGCGAGTTTCGGTAGAAATGTCCATAACTGTCGCGAGCCCATGCAGCCGAGCCGAACAGGGCGCCGCATCATCTTGAGAACAAGGGTGAACTGGGAACGTGTGGCTGAGGTCCCTGTCCAAGAGGTCTTTAACTCCCACCTCTGGAAGAATTTCTTGTGCATCCCGGGGGAGTTTGGGGATGTGGAATCTGAGTGGGCTACGTTCAAAGCCTCCATTGTGGAGGTAGCGGCAGGTAGTTGTGGCCAGAAGGTCATCGGTGCCTGTCATGGCAGCAACCAAAGAACCTGCTGGAGGACACCAGTGTTGAAAGAAGTAGTCAGACCGAAGAAGGAGGCTTCTCTGGCCTGGTGGGCCCAGGACTCTCCTGAAGCAGCAAACAGATACCAGAGAACCAGGTGAGTTGCAGCCTTGGTGTTCCCAGAAGCAAAAACCCAGTTGTGGTAGGAGTTCAGAGAGGCTATTCAGAAGGACTTTTAGTTGGCTTCAAGGAACTTCTAGCAAATCATCAGAAGACTCAGGAGGGGAATCTCTCAGGCTGCTTTCAGCAGGGGAGGAGAACTATTGACCCAGAATGGGTATTAGGCCTGTGGAGTAGCAGACATGGGTGGTGGTCCACATTTTTAAAAAGGGGCACCAGAGGGTATTGGGGTATTGGGGCTCAGCCTCCCCTAGAAATCTTACCCCAAGGTGCTGGAAAGGAGGCTCTGACCGGTTATAGAACCTCGGATATAGGAGGAACAATTCCGTCCTGGCTGTGGAACATTGGACCAGCTCTTTACCATGTCACGGTTACCTGGGGGGTGCACTTGAGTTTGCTCATCCAGTTTACATGTGTTTTGTGGACTTGGAGATGGCTTACAACCAAGTCTCCCGGGGGCCTTGTGGGGGACACTGCAGGAGTATGGGGTACTGGAGCTGTTGGTTACGAGCCATCCAGTCCCTATATAACCAAAGTGAGAGCTGTGTCCATATTCCCAGCCCCAAGTCAAACATGTTCTCAGTCGGTACTGCCCCTTGTCACAGATTCTATTTGTGATATTCATGGACAGGATCTCAGGACGCAGCCGGGGGGTGGAGGGTGACTGTGACCTCAGCATGCACTGGGGTGGTTTACAGCCAAGTGTGAAGTGGTTTGGATAAAAGTCAGCACCTCCAAGTCTGAGGCCATGGTTCTCAGCCAGAAAAATGTGGATTGCTCCCTCTGGGTTGGGAGTGAAGTCTTGCCTTAGACATAGAAATTAAGTATCTCGGGGTCTTGTTGACGAGTGAGGGTAAAATGAAGTGTGAGATCAATGGCCTGATCGGTGCAGCATCAACAGTAATGCGGGCAGTAATGTACCGGACTATTTCACTGAAGAGGGAGCTGAGCCGGAATGCAAAGCTTTTGATTTACCAGTCGATCTATGTGCCAACCCTCACCGATGGTCATGATGGTCACCATGTTTAACTTCATATATGACTGATGATGATGTTTTCTGTACTGTACATGTGGCATCTATTGCACTGTCTGTCCGTCCCAGGGAGAGGGATCCCTCATCTGTGGCTCTTCCTCAGGTTTCTTCTTTTTCCCATAAAGGCTTTTTTTGAAGTTTTTCCTGACTCTGGTTTGAGTGGTCTAAGGACAGAGGGTGTCACAACTGTACAGATTGTAAAGCCTCTGAGGCAAACAATGTTTGTGATTTTGGGCTTTAGATAAATAAATTTGATTTGAAGTTTGATTTGAGCTTTTGTTAGTGATGAAAAGAATGGGAATGTGCTTCTTTTTTTTTTAATGAGACATCCAGAGGGAGCTCGGAGTAGAGTCACTGCGCCTTTTAATCAAAAGGAGCCAGTTGACATGGATCAACATCCAATCAGGATCCTTCTGTGCGCCTCTCTTCTGGGCCCTAACCCCTTCTGGGCATGTCCAACATGTAGGAGACCCCCAGAACATGCTGTAGGGATCACATATCTCATCTGGCTTGGACCTCCCCAGAAGAGCTGAAATGTGTTGCTGGGAGGGGAGGGAGGTGGGGGAAGGGTACCTTACTTAGTGTATTGCCTCTGCAACCCAGATAAACAGAAGACAATGGATGGATGGTTGGATGGATAGATTATAACTTTATTTAAACAGACCTCCATTGTAACTTCAAGAATAAAACAGTTTTACTCAATATAGAATCTGTAAGACTAATCCTTTATGTTAAGGATAAACCCTAATGACTTATGTGTAGATTTTAATTTTCTTTTATAGATTTGATCACTGTATTAATTGGTTATGATCAAATCATACAAAAATGTTGTACGTCAGCTTAAATAACACAGTGGTGTACTTGATTTCTAAAATTCATCAGACAATCAGATGTGGGATGATTTGAATGTGAGCAGCAATCTTTCTGAAACACGTGTATTGTCAAGGGTTTATAAAACATATTTAAATCAATTCAAATGAATGAATTGTTGATGTGAATAGATACCACATACACATACACCTATAAAAGCCACCTGCCAAACAACACCCGATAGATTCATTATGTCATTATATTTTTAAATGTCACCCGTTTTTTTCTCTGTACATAAATAAAGACATTTCCACTATAACCTGATGCAGAGAAATTCACCAGAATACAGGAAATGATGTTTGATAGGCCCAGTTTCATGACAGACGACCCCCCAACCCCCACTGAGTATTATCTGAACATGATAAACTGACCGTATGTTTGTTTGCAGAGCTTCCTGAATGGACAGTTTTCTCTGAGCCGCAGCAGACAGGACTTCCTCCTCACAGGTAACTCCATAAAGACAGCTCAGTTTTAACTTTAAAACTCAGATCAAATATGTAGAATATGTAGAAACAAAACGTTTTTCTTTACTTCAGAACTTCCTTCAGTCTGTGAACAGTCAACACAAACATCTCTGACAAACAAAGAGTGTCTGTTGGCAGTCTACCTGCAGACTCCTCAACACACCTGAGCCTTCAAAATAAAGGTCAAGTAAAATGAAGGTTGCTTCTTAAAGTTTCTCTTTACTGATGAACACAAGTCACAGTATGACAGCTGAACTCAGATCAGTTTCATCAAAATCCCCTCTGCAGTTAAAATACAGCCAATAACTTCTATTCATACCTCACAAGGAAGAAGTTTCTGTTCTTTTAAATGTTACTTTCAAAAGGTAAAAGAACAGGTTTATTATTAAAATATTAATACACATACATTCATTATTTTTTTAAATCTTCAGTTTCCTCTCAGGTAAAAATTATGTTTGTTTTGTTGTTGATCCTTAGATATTTATTTATTTAAAAATCATGTTGAAGCTTTCCATTGATTTGCTCCACATGAAGAAAATTCACATTTCTAACACAGGACTTGAACCCAGAACAATCTGATCATGTTCAGCTGCTCTGATCACAATAATCTACTAATAACTTTATTTGACTCTGTCTTGTATCTAACAAGAGTTTATTAGTGTAAGAATTTATTAGAAACAAAAGAAATGACAGGAAATGAAAAAGTGCTCTCTGTTCATGTTTGGTGAAACAGACCTCAGGTCAAATCTTCAAACACCTGGATGACACACCTGCCAGGTGTTTATTAGCTCATGTAGGTAATTACTAATATATTAACCAATCAATACATCAATAAATTATTGAGATGAAACCAATATATTTTACATGTGGATAACTTTTTTTCAATGTTATTCATCAATAAGAAGTGCAAGAATCTAAAAGACTCTAAAGATTATTTTAAGATCAGATGTTGATCACATTGATGCTTTTATTTTGAAGTCACACCATCAGTGCTTCCTGTGTGTAGATCTAATTTGTAGTTCAGGTTTGACCAGTTCAACCAGAAAAAAGCAAGAGCTTCATGTGACAGAGGAAAAGACTGATAAGCAATCAATACAGATTGATGACCATTAATTCATACAGGCCAATCACTGACAGTGAGTCAATGTAGAAATCATATTGTAAAGTTCTATTTTTTGCCACAGGGTCTGTTACTAAAATGAGCAGCAGGTGACACCCTGAATTATTGACAATATTTTATTAATTGTTTACACTGTTTTCCAAGAACATGAAACTAAATACCAGAAAGAAATAATATGCTTAGAAATAAAAGTATTATGATGTATAAAGTAAAGTAGACAGGTGAGGGTACATTTCCTGCTTTTACTGCTGAACAGAAAAAACAAGATATATATATATATGTGTGTGTGTGTGTGTGTGTATTCCTGTTTTAACCCAAATTTAGAAGAATAAAACTTCAAGACTTTATAAACAGAGAAATATTTACATTTTCTGATTTTATATTTTATTCTGTTTTGTTTTAAAATTTCAGTTCATTCAAAAAAAAAAAAGTAATAAACAAAAAGTTGAAGTGAAACATTTCCACCCAAGGATGGTTATTGATGCTGAGCAGTTCTCATCCCCAGAACCTCTGTCTGCCGGCAGGTGGAGGTAACACCTCCTCAGGAGGAGGTGGGAGGCTGAAGATGGACCCCGCCGCCTCCACCGTGAAGATGAAGTACACGTTGGTAGCCATCATGGCGAGACTTGGCAGGAAAGAAAGGCCGAAACCAAAAGCACGAACGCTGCTGCCAAAAGCTGCGGCCACCCAGTAAACCAGCCTGGAGACAAAAGCAGATGCACGTCTATTTAAACGTTCTCACCGGTTAACGGGTTAGGATTAACAGTTCTCACCGTCCAAAGGCAAAGACAACGGTCAGCAGAGGGACGAGCTTCAGCTGCTCCTGGCTCAGGTACATCGCCATGATGGCCAATTGCAGGAAATAGACCAGGAACAGAGAGGCGGAGTCAGAGACAAAACGCAGATGGACAGTGACCTCCGGAAGCTCCGCCTCCTTCACTTTGTCATCAAACGGAGGCTGAATCACACCTGACCTAAATCGAATGACACCCAGAACCAACCAGCCTGAGAGAGACAGGTGAGACAGATGATGACAGACAGGTGAGAAAGACAGCTGAGACACACCTGATTTGACCTTAATCGATGCCCAGAACTGTGAAGCTGTTTTAGTTTGTCCACCTATCGGACTAAAGTAACCCAAGTGGCCACAGAGATCTTCTGATAGGAATCAGAATCAATCAGTCAATTTTCTCGTGTTTCTTTCCAATGTTTGACAATGCGACAGTTTCTGTTAACGGCTCAGTGCCCGACAGATCCTTCACACACATTTAACTGCAAGAAGTCGACCTTCTTTGTGTTCCTGAACAACATGAGGAAAAGACTCTCAGAACATTCTTCAGAAATGCAGAAGCACCACACTGTTTAAATTGCGTTGCTTAATCTCTATTTATCAATGAGCTTCAGTAAATACTTGTGATTCTGAAGATATTCAGGCCTCCTGGATCTTTTCACTCTCGAGTTGAGAAACACCCGACGCAAGAGACTGACAGGTGATGAAGGTGTTGCTGAACTCACCAAGGATGATGAGGGCGGAGGCGAATACAGAGCAGCGCAGCGTGTAGACGAGTCTGAGGGGGGCGCCATCCAGGAGGGGTGCATCAAATGGCAGGAAGACAAACCCCCCCCACACCAGGAAGGGGAAGAAGAGAGCTGATGTCATCAAGGACGCGGCCATCTTAAGCACATCCCTGCTAGGGCAGCCCCACCCACCTGAGAGAGAGACAGGTTAAAACTCTGCCCGTCTGTCAAGAGACCAGCATGTCAGAGCCCTGAGAGTGACAGGTCAGAGCCCCGCCCACCAGAGAGTGACAGGCATGAAGAAGTGAGAACAGGTATACGTACATGTGGCAGGGGGCGTGTTTTCTGTCCACTCGTACTGGTAGCCATGTTGGTTGTAGTCCTGGAGGACTCTTTGAGGACCCAGAAAGGGGCTCTTCTCTAACTCTGTTTCCCAGAATGCCTCACTCTCTCTGGGTGAGGAGGGGGAGTTGAGGACTGTCATTGCAGGACTGAACACCTGAGCTGCTTTCTCAGGCAGGTGGTTCTTTACAGGCTCCTCCTCTTCCTCCAGGTGTGTCCTCGGCCCCACCCCCTCCTCTTCACATGCTCGTCGCCCTACCCCCCCCCTCCTCTCTCCCTCTGCCATCAGCTCTCTCTCACTTTCAGTCCAACTCACCCCCTCGTGGAGAGAAACGTCTGATCTCACGCTCCTGTCGTCTCCTTTGCCTGTCTGTCTGTCTCCGGACCACTGCAGGGTGCTGGGTTCCATCATGGCCGCCCTCACCGCCTCCTCCCCTCCCTTCGTCGCTTTAACCTCCATCCCCTGGCTGTCCTCCATCTTGGTAGTTCCTGTCAGATGCTTAGTGTCCTCTGGCCAATCTTCTGTCAGCAGAGATATGTCTGACTTTCTTCCTGTCTGTCTGCCTGTCAGAGAGAACAAAGATCAGTTTGTCAGTTTATCAAAGGAAAATAAACTCACCAAGATGGCGCCGTTCCGTTCCAGGTGGCAGCCTGTAGCCGCAGCTCCGGTCGTGTTTTTTAACTTTTGTTTATTTGTTGGTTTATTCCTTTCGTTTGTTTTTTGGATCAATCACAACCTTTTTATAAAAGTTGTGACAATGGCTGGACTAAGTTTTGTTAGCCTTCTCCGCATTCTACTTTCACATCTTCTACATCTTACTTTCTCTACTCTTTGTAACGGAGAACTTTGCCGGCAGCTGCCCGGAGACAGACTTGTGGTCCCGCAGGAGTTACGGAGGAGACGCCGAGGTTGTAGGTCTGGAGCCAAACAGAGGGAGACATAAGCCAGCGGTCCCGGAGATTATAACGGGGAACGTGAGGTCTCTGGGACTACAAGCGAGTTCATGTCTAATATTGCTATTGCTGTTTACATTCCCCTGTCAGCTGATGCAGCAGTGGCCTGTGAAGTCATCAGCTCCACCGCTGCTAAACTACAAACTGACCACCCAGGATGCATTCATCGTTATTACAGGCAATTTTAATCATGGCTCACTGGACAAAACTTTAAATAACTTAAGTCAATATGTTGACTGCCCCACCAGAGACAATAAAACGTTGGATCTCCTGTATGCTAATGCCATGGATGCATATGACGCCACAGCCCTCCCCCCCTCGGCAGGTCAGACCACAACTTAGTCATGATGACTCCCAGGTATGTCCCTGTTGTGAGAAGGCAGCCCGTGCACACCAGGACGGTGAGGAGGTGGACACAGGAAGGCCGCTGAGGCACTGCAGGACTGCTTCGAGTCGACAGGCTGGGATGTACTCTGTGAGCCACATGGGGAGGATATTGACAACATGACTGACTGCATCACAGAGTACATGCAGATTCTGTGAGGACACCACCGTACCAGCCCGGACTGTGCACTGCTTCTCCAACAACAAGCCCTGGATTACCAGGGACCTGAAGGCACTTCTGAACAAGAAGAAGATGGCTTTCAGGGCTGGAGACAGAGAGGAGCAGAGGAGAGTGCAGCACGAACTCAGAGACATGCTGAGGACATGCAAGGACAGCTACAGGAGGAAGCTGGAGGCTAAACTCCAACAAAACAATGTGAGAGACGTGTGGACAGGAATGAAGCACATCACAGGGATGAAGGGGAAAGACAGGCAGACGTCAGGGAGCCTGGATAGAGCAAACCAGTTTAACCAGTTTTTTAACAGGTTTAGCTCACCCCTGCCAGCCCCCCTACGACACCTCCGGCCCCCCACACACCCACATTGTCCCAAATGGCTCGACCCACCCCCAGCATTCTCCTGTACAGCACCTCTCCATCTGCCCCCCCTCCTTCTCCTCCTCCACTGAAGACATCCGCATCAACCCCTGCCCAACGGTGACTACAGGCCAGGTAAAGAAGGCAGCTGGAAAGACTACACCAGCGAAAGGCTGCAGGCCCTGATGGCATCACACCCAGGATCCTGAAGGACCTGTGCCAGCCAGCTGTCTCCTGTACTGGGACATCTGTACAACCTGAGTCTGAGTCAGGAGAAAGTCCCTATGCTGTGGAAGACGTCCTGCTTGGTTCCAGTCCCCAAGAAGTCGAGGCCATCAGACCCGGCAGACTACAGACCAGTCGCCCTCACATCTCATGTGATGAAGGTCCTGGAGAGACTGGTCTTAGCCCAGCTGAGGCCACAGGTGAGGAAGTTTCTGGATCCTCTGCAATTTGCCTATCAGCCCCATTTAGGAGTCGATGATGCTGTCATCTACCTGCTGCAACGAGCCCATATGCATTTGGACGGTGGAGGAGGCACTGTGAGGATCACATTCTTTGATTTCTCCAGTGCTTTCAACACCATTCAGCCGCTGCTACTGGGTGAGAAGCTGCAGGTGATGGGTGTTGACGACACAATGATCTCCTGGATTACTGACTACTTGACAGGCAGGCCACAGTTTATCCGTCTGGGCAGTGTCCTGTCTGATGTGGTGGTCAGTGATACAGGAGCTCCGCAGGGAACTGTGCTCTCTCCCTTCCTCTTCACCTTATACACCACTGACTTTCAGTACAACTCTGAGTCATGTCATCTACAGAAGTTTTCTGATGACTCAGCTGTTGTCGGGTGTATAAGAGAGGGAGAGGAGGGTGAGTACAGGACACTGGTAGAGCCAGCATCAGAGGCAGCGACACTAACAGACCTGATAAAATCATCAAGAAGGCTGGCTCTGTGCTTGGTCTCAGGCTGGAGTCTTTTGAGACTGTGGTGGAGAGGAGAATGCTGAATAGACTATTATCCATCATGGACAATGATCAGCACCTCTCCATCACACAGTAGACAGACAGCGGAGTACCTTCTCTCACAGGCTGCTCCAGCTCCGCTGTCGAAAGGACAGATACAGGAAATCTTTCCTGTCACATGCTCTACCTGCCATCTCACTGTAAAATAACAGCTAATACTCTGGTCATAACACACACAGTCTATAAAGCACTTTATGGGTTTTTTATGCACACTGTTCACTGCAGCTTATCTGTTCACTGCACCTTATATTTTATTTTGCACTACAATCAATACTGCTTATTTATACATTTTCTATACATTACATTATATTGTATTTTATATTGCTTTAATATGTCTAGGTTGTTCTTTTTATTTCATTGTATTGTTATTGTCTCTGTGTGTAATGCTGCTGCTACACTGCAATTTCCCAGCTTGGGATCAATAAAGTCTGTCTGTCTGTCTGACACACGAGCCCCAAAGACTGACAGCAACCATTAGTTTACACCTCGAGAGTCGTTGAGGTCACATGGGGGTTGTTGGTCCCTGATGATGTCATACCCTTTGGACACATAAACTCATTACAGACAACATTTCATTAATTTACTGTGATCTGACTGGTGCAGCCAAGTTCGGAGCTCAGTAACCCGAATCAGTGAATCAGTGAGGTGTCATCACTTCAGTCTGAGCCGCTCTTCTTGTCAGGAATAATAATAATAATAGTAATACATATAGCCAAAATGAACAGGATCCAGTCAAATTAGATGTGACACTCTGATCACTTTAAACGCAGCAGACATGAACTGAACTGTCTCACTGATGCAGCAGGTCTTAGGACTTAACTCCACCTTAGGATTTTAACCTTTGACCTCTGTACCTCCAGAGAAGGTGAATGACTCACTGAGCCACCAGGAAGAAGCTTCACACTCACCTTCATACAGCTTGAACTTGAAATGAATCAAACCATGCTGCTGGTTTCAGGAGTTTGTCAAATATTTTGGTGAAATTAGTTTGAAAACAAGCAGAAAGAGAAACTGTTGCTCAGACAGTAAAATGACAGCAGATCCTGAACATCAGTGTGGACTCAGCGTTTGATCTGAACACCATGTGAAAACTCTGAGATCTGATCCAAAGATGGGCTGTGTCAGTTTGGAGCGTTTGGATGAAGACTGCTGGAGATACAGATGTTCACTGATTGATCTTCTTCTGATAAACACAGAGCGACCACAGAGAGACTTCAGTCACATCAGTGGACGAGCTGAGAATATTTCAGCTCTGCAGGACGGGGATTGATTTGATTTTCATGTTTGAAAAGTGAAATGTGTAGAAATGTAGATATGGTGTAATAAGCCACGCCCACTTTAATCAATCGTTACCAAACTTTATGTATCGACTGAGTCACGCCTTGAAATCATACAAACTGAATTTCATACGAATCCATGCAGCCGATAAGTTTTTACATTTGTGGCGCCCCCTAGAGGTGAAGCACAATTTGCTTTAAGATGTAAGCTGAGTGAAAACTCCTGTGTGTCAGATTTAAGGTGGATACCTCAAAGCATTTATTTACAGATTTTCATTAATGTAATTGACTTGTATAATTTAAACAGACTGATGTATCAAATGTTTTTGATAATTTTAGATCAATAAAGTCTATAGATGATTCTCACACAGTTTCGGGACAACTGATCCAACATTTGAGTTCTTTCAAATTAGATTTTGTGAAAACCAAAGAAAAATTATATAATGTGATTTCATTTTTAGAGCATAAGACCATTTGAGCAAAGATGCAGATGAGTTAAGAGATTAAAAATATGAAAGAACTTTGACTTTAGGCCAAGTGTTTTTTTAAGTGTAAACTTGATTATAACAGCACCAACACGAAGATGAGGGGAAGAATAAGAACAATAATTATTAAGAAAAATAACACTAATAATAGCCTGCACAATAATAATAAACTTTCTCTGTTATCACGAGCTGCTAAAGGTGAGCCTGAGGTACGTTTTTCCCCGCCCACTGGCGGTGACGTCACGTTGAATTAAAAATGGCGGCCGTAACGTTTAAGATTAAACTTCCGGAAATAAATTCGAATTAAAATGGAGTCTGATCGACATCTATTCGTCACAAGATGTTGATATTGGCCAATAACCTGAACCAAACGGATCGATATTCAGTGACAGAGAGACCGCAGCTCCGTGCTAATATGCTAACATGCTATCAGACTTCCCTCAGAGTAAAGAGACATGAAATCACCTGAGACCTCCTCCTTCTCCTTCTCCTTCTCCTTCTTCTTCTTCTTCTTCTCTTCTTCTTCTTCTTCTTCTTCTTCTGTTGTTGTTGTGACACTCTCCGGAAGTTCAGCTCAGGTGTGCTCACGTCAGGTGAGTTAAAGGGAGAGTCCTGTTCCCTTAAAGGGAAAGAGTCCGTCTGGTTAAATGTCCGGCCAATAAATATTAAACAAGAGTGGCAGTAACATATTCTGTAAAATACTTCATTCAGACTAAAATCAGCCCACTCCTTCTTAAAACTCCAGTAAAGGTACTGAAGTATCATCAGATATTATTAAAATTAAAATAACTGAAGTATTTAATTATCTGATATTATTAAAATTCAAACCACTGAAGAAGTTAGGGTTAGTAGTAATATTCTTATAAAAACATTTCACCTGAAGATGATGATGCTGTTCTTGTGTTTGTAAAAATGTTTTTAGCTTGTTTAAAAGTTGTTTTAAATATCACATACTAATGAGGAAACCTTTTCTAGTGAGTGCTGTTATAAAGATGTGCTTTGTTCCCTGAAGTCATTTAGATTTAGTTAATCTTGTTGTTATTGTTTTTGATTTGCATCAGGTTTATTATTGTTGTTTAGTAACATCTTGAATTTTTCAATAAAGTATTGTTAAAATTCAAATTCTCTCTGTGTGTTTGAGGTTTCTGCCTCCTAAAAGATGTTTTTTCTTGCATCTCTCCCTAAGTGGAGTTAAAGCAGAGGAGAAGGTGGAGGAAGAGGTGTTGAAGCAGAGGAAATGTAGAATTTAAAAGTCAAATGTCAAAGTGTTTGTTGTTACATTTCAGAATCAGAATCAGCTTTATTGGCCAGGTATGTGTACATATACAAGGCATTTTTTACAGTACTCTCTCATACGTAAAAAGGTCGAGAAAATAGAGATAAATAAATAAACATAACATAACTGCGTAACATAACATAACAAAACTTAAAGTGTGACTATGGAGTGCAATGAGTGGTGAAAGTGCAATGATGCATGTGTATAGCTTATGTACAGAAATGTGTTATGTACCGCATAAACAGTATGTATACAGTATATATTTAATTATACATTATATTGTTATAGGAATGTTATATTGAGGTCAATGTATGTTTATGATTCAGGGATTGTTCCTGACACTCTGTCAGGTCCACTGTGTCTGGTTGTTTTGGCGTACAGAGCTCTGTAGCGCCTGCCGGAGGGGAGGAGGTGAAACAGGTTATGTCCAGGGTGTGATGGATCTGCAGTGATGTTACCTGCCCGTTTCCTGACTCTGGACACATACAAGTCCTGAATGGAGGGCAGACTGGCACCGATGATTTTCTCAGCAGTCCTGACTGTCCGTTGTAGTCTGTTCCTGTCCTGTTTGGTGGCTGATCCAAAGCACACAGTGATGGATGTGCAGAGGACAGACTGAATGATGGCGGTGTAGAAACTGGATCAGCAGCTCCTGAGGCAGGTTGAACTTCCTGAGTTGGCGCAGGAAGTACATCCTCTGCTGGGCCTTCTTCCTGATGGCGTCGATGTTGGACTCCCACTTCAGGTCCTGGGAGATTGTGGAACCCAGGAACCTGAAAGTTTCCACAGCAGACACCGTGTTGTTCATGATGGAAAGGGGATGCAGTGTTGGGGGGCTCCTTCTAAAGTCCACTGTCATCTCCACAGTTTTAAGCGTATTCAGCTCCAGGTTGTTCTGACTGCACCAGAAGGCCAGCTGTTCCACTTCCCGTCTGTACGCAGACTCGTCACCGTCTTGGATGAGGCCGATGACAGTTGTGTCATCTGCAAACTTTAAGAGTTTAACATTTGGGTCTCCTGAGGTGCAGTCATTGGTGTAGAGGGAGAAAAGCAGTGGGGAGAGCACACGCCACACCCTGGGGGGCTCCAGTGCTGATTGTCCGGGTGCTTGGATGTGATGCTCCCCAAACTCACCTGCTGCCTCCTGTCGGTCAGGAAGTTTGAGATCCACAGACAGGTGGGGGCTGGCACAGTGAGCTGGGAGAGTTTGGTGTGGAGGATGTCTGGGATGATGGTGTTGAACGCCGAACTGAAAGTCCACAAACAGGATCCTTGCATAAGTCCCTGGGAAGTCAAGGTGTTGCAGGATGTAGTGCAGTCCCATGGGCGTCAGCAGCTTTCAGGCAGGAGGGAGACACGCTGTCTGGTCCTGGTGCTTTCCTGATCTTCTGTCTCTGAAAGAGCTGACACACGTCCTCCTCAGAGATCCTGAGTGCAGCTGGGGGGTTCAGCGGGGAAGGGTGGGGGGTTGTGGGGAAGTGTAAATGGTTGTAAGGTGTTGTTGTTGGGGCAGGGAGTGAGGAGGGTGAGAAAGATGGCCTATCAAACCTACAATAAAACCCATTCCGCCCCTCAGCTAGGTGATGGCTCCCTGCAGTGTGGGGGGGTCTCCTGTAGTTGGTAATGGTCTCCAGGCTCCTCCACACTGACGCTGGATTACTTGATGAAAAGTTGTTTTTCAGCTTCTCAGTGTAGCTCCTCTTAGCTACTCTGATCTCCTCAGTGTGTTCCTGGCCTGGTTGTTCAGGATCCTGTCCCCACTTCTGTAGGCCTCCTCCTTGGCCTGACGAAGCTGTCTGAGCTTTGGTGTGTAAACCAGGGTTTGTTGTTGTTGTAGGTGAGGAAGGTTTTTGTTGGTACACACATCTCCTCACAGAAACCGATGTAGGATGTCAGAGTGTTTGTGAGTTCAGTGAGCTCCAATCAGTGCAGTCAAAGCAGGCCTGTAATTCCAGCTTTGCCTCAGTGGTCCATCTCTTCACAGTCTTCACCACAGGCTTAGTAGATTTTAGTTTTTGCCTGTAGGTCGGGATGAGATGAACCACACAGTGATCAGGGAGTCCCACTCCTGCCTGGGGAACAGAGCGATAGGCGTCCTTTAAAGTTGTGTAGCAGTGGTCCAGGATGTTAGAGTCCCTGGTGGGACACTTTATGTGCAGTCTGTAGTTTGGCAGTTCGTGGCTGAGGTTTGCTCTGTTGAAGTCCCCCAGTACAATGAGCAGGGAGTATGGATGTTGTTGCTCCACGTTCCTTATCTGGACAGCCAGCTGTTGTAAGGCCTCAGTAACACAGGCCTGAGGATGGATTTAGACTCCCACTAGAATGAACAAGGAGAACTCCCGCCGCAAATAAAAAGGTTTACTGTTTATAAAAAGAGTTTCTAAGTGAGGGCTACACAACTTCTTCAGCACTGAGACATCAGTACACCGACCTTTGTTTACGTAGAAGCAGATTCTGCCGTCCCTCATTTTCCTGGACAGCTCCGTGCGGTCCGCCCCTTATCAGGTGGAAGCCCGGGAGATGGAGTGAAGTGTCTGGGATGTGCTCGCTAAGCCAGGTCTCCGTGAAGCGAAGGCAGATCTGCAAAAGTCTGTATATTTCCTGTTGAGGAGCAGCAGTTCATCCATCTTGTTGGCAAAAGAGTGGACATTCGCCAGGTGAATCGACGGGAGCGCGGTCCGTAGTCCCCGCTGTCTCAGTCTGACGAGCGCTCCGGCGCGTTTCCCATAAAGCCGTCTCTGGCTAATCCCATAGAGAGCTGCTGCTCCTCCGACCAAAATCTCAGTAAAACTTTCTGGTTTGAAGAAAACCGGTAAAAAAAGTTTTACAAGCTGATGAGCCGATATTTCAAAGTTTCTCCCTGGTAAATGTGACCAGTGGGGGGGAGCAGAAATTGAAGTAAAAACACAAAAGGTACGAGAGAGCGCAGTACCGAGGCTGCCATCCATCCGCAGCGCCATCTTGGATGATTTACAGTTAAAACAAGTTAATCTGTACAAATTAAATTCTTCTTTTGCCTTCCACCCTAAATGTTGTTTGACAATGAATCACATAAGGAATTTAATGAAAATATCAACGTATTAAAGAGTAAAAATGAACAAGGGCTATGTACAGCATACTTTGTATAATCTGTGTAAACATCTCTGCAGACAGTAGAAGTGTCTGTGAGGAGACGAGTTAAAGGCCGTGGATTTGATCTGTTGATCAGTCTGATGGCTGAAGGAATAAAATCTGTCTCTCAGACTCGAGGTCCTGCATTTCATCTTTCTCTATGTCCTGCCAGAGAGCATAAGTGTGAAAAACCTGTGTTGGAGGTGGGGGGAGTCTCTGATGATGCTGCAGGCTTTACTGCTCTCTGCAGGCTTTGCTGCTCTCTGCAGGCCATACTGCTCTCTGCAAACTTAAATGCTCTGCTATCACACAGTGATGCAGCTGCAGAATCTCTTCAGTCTCCTTTCAAACTACAAATCTGTCTTTACCAGCTGAGTGCTGTCACGTGTCCAGGTGAGGTCATCACTGATGTGGAAGGCCAGGAATCTACATGTCAAGGAGGAGGAGGGGGAGAAGGAGGTGCTGAAGGAGACACTGATCTCTTTGTGCTTCAGCAGCTGCACTCTGTTAATGTGCCAGTCAGTACCAGCCTCCACACACACACACACACACACACACACACACACACACACAGGCACACTCACACACGTCTATCTCAGTGTCTTAACTCTTCTTCTTCGTCTGATCGACCTCCGACCTCTGTACGGTAGGCCTCACTCCTCCTGACATCATTAGTATTTGATCATTTATCACTGTGATCTGATCAATAATAAATCAACACATCTGTATGACATTAGGTTTTAAATGAATGTTGATGTTTCAGTGTTGTTACTATGACAACCAGCTGTTTGTTGTTTTAGTCTTTTATGTGTTTGAAAATGTAACTTTTGTAAAAGTTGGTTTTTTTCTTTGGTGAAATTTAAGATGTATATTAAACCATTTAGTTAAGAGTTAATCAAGTTCTTTATTAATACATGTGACTGTTGACACTTTCATATAATTATTTTATATTAATCTCTTTTCAACTTAACACAGCTTCATAATCTCCATATTTAGGAGCTGGAAAAAATTGGATGACAAACTTTTAATTTGAAAGTTGCTCTGACATTAACGTTGCTCTGATTTTTTAAGTTGCTCTCACGTTAAAGTTGCTCTGATGTTGAAGTTGCTCTGATGTTAAAGTTGCTCAGATTTTTTAAGTTGCTCTGATGTTGAAGTTTTTCAGATTTTTTTTTAAGTTGCTCTGATGCTGAAGTTGCTCTGATGTTGAAGTTGCTCTAATTTATTAAGTTGCTTTTCTGTTAAAGTTGCTCTGTGGAGTTTCTGTTTACATTTAGAGTTGTTCTGTTTGTGTGGATTTTTGAGGCTCCAAAAACATGTTAAAATATTTTCTTTGATCAAAAATGTTTGTTAAGATTGTTTGAAATATTTTCAGGGTTGTTTACATCCGCTGCATTTGTTTATGCATGTTACCTGCAGATCAGTGGAATAATGTGACTTCATTAGCTGGATGTGATAAACAAAAGTCACAAGAAATGTTAAATTAAATAGAAATCTGTTCATATGTTGTCAGGTGAGAAAAACAGGCAGAGGAGGAGGAAGACAACAGGAAGTCCTCTGTAAGATGGCTGCTGACAGAAAGGTAAGTTAGTTTGTTACATGACAGAAACAGAAAATACTTTCAGTTTCATTGACAGATTTTATAATGTATTGCTTTTCAACACAAATTTTGTCAACACAGCCTTCCCACATTCAAACAGGAAACAGCTGATACAACAAACTAAGTGTCTGAGACACAATAAATGATCATTAATTATTTCCACATGAACCACATGAACCAAAAACCAAGACACCGTAGACGTTGTCAGACTCAGATTCACTGAAAAAATGTGTATTCAACTTTAGACTCAGACTTTGATGACTTTATTGATCTCCAGGGGGAAATTAAGTTGTCATAGCAGCCAGGTACATAAAAATACAATAAAATACAAGAAGAATACAATAAAATAAAATACTATAAAATAGAATATAATTAAATAAAATACTGAGGTTGAGCAAAATAGACAAAGTGCAGTGAACGTCTATATACACACAAAACAGGCAGAGGCAAGAAGAAGTAGATCAGAGGGGTTGGTGGTGATAACAATAAATCACTTCCTCAGCAAACTAACCCTGATCAGAGCTCCATGTTTCAGGGGGACGTTTTTATTTTATTGTTTCTGTCTGGCTGCAGTGTTTGTGTGTGTGTTTGTGTTCCTGTGGATATTCTGTGATTGATTTTGGTGTGTGCGCTCACAATGAAATGTGTGTTTGTAAGTATGCTGGTCTCTCAGACTTTCTTCTTTGACACATCTCAACAAGTTTATACAGAAGTCAAAATATAATATTGGGAGGGGGTGAGCAGAGTGACGGACCTCTGATCAGTTTGCATCAATTATTGATCGACTGACACTTTTATCATTTCTTAATTCTTACAAATACATCATTGCACTCCATAGTCACACTTTAAGTTATGTTACGTTATGTAAGCTATGTTTATTATCTATTTCTATTTTCTTGACCTACGTACACATACCTGGCCAATAAAGCTGATTCTCTTTGTGTTTCCGTTAGGAAGCGGGAGGTTCGTTTTTTATGGTCACCGGTACACTACGACGTGGGCGGGGTCAATGCCCGGTGGTTCCACGTCACACAGCAGTGTGTTGTTCACTCTGCGGGGGGCGGGGCGAGTGATTCGCATCAGTCACGTGACCTTCTCCAGCTCTCTGATTGGATGTTAACGATCACGTGACATACTGACACGTTGTCATAGAGACTGACTCCACCCACACCTTCTCGGCACTGCCCCGCTGTTAAAAACAAGCGCCCTCAAACAGATGCTAGAAGGCGGGGCTTGAAATGCGTGCGGTGAGGGGATTGGCTGTGCGCGGCAGCAGCGGGCTGAGCTGTGATTGGTCAGAAGTAAAGCGCGGAGCTGTCGGTCAAAGAGCCGCCCCGCCCCTGCGCTCACACTGCCCCGCGATCAGAACAATCCGGATCATTACTGATCAGTTATAGATCACCTCTGATCAGATATAGGGCACTCCTGATCGGCGATAGATCAGCTGATCGATCAGCTGTGATCGATCGGTCGGAGGATGTCCCGGCTGCTGGAGAGCAGGAGACAGGACAGGATGAAGGAAATCAACCTGAAGGTAAGTTCAGCGGAAAAAAGACAGAAAGACTCACTTTACTGATCGATAATCACACTTATTGATGAGAGGGGACTGATCGGACAGTTCGGTGATCGATCAGGAGCTTCGTGTCACTTTGTTCCGCTTTGTCGGCTCACAGCTGGAAGTCCGTTTGTTCCGCTCTGCAGATGTGCCAATAATCATCGATACTGCTCATAGACGATCGATCGATGATCGGCGGTGTGGTCGGTGTGTGTGTGTGTGTGTGTGTGTGTGTGTGTGTGTGTGTGTAACAGTCCGCTGAAGTTTATCACAAAACAGGAAACACTTTTTTTCTTCCGTTTAGCCTGAAACGATTTTTACACTGCGACTGTGTGTGTGTGTGTATGTGTGTGTGTGTGTGTGTTCACCTTTACTGACCGACTTTAGGTGTGTGAGTGTGTGTGAGTGTGTTTTAATGTGTTTGAGGTAAAACTGTGTGTCCGTTAGCAGTGTGTGCTGCTTTGTCCTGCAGGAGGAAACGAGCAGGGGGGAGGGAGACAATGAGAGAGTGTGTGTGTGTGTGTGTGTGTGTGTGTGTGTGTGTGTGTGTGTGTGTGTGTGTGTGTAGTGTGTGTGTGTGTGTGTGTGTGTGTGTGTGTGTGAGTGTGTGTGTGAGCGTGTGTGTGTGTGTGTGTGTGTGTGTGTGTGTATGTGTATGTGTGTGAGTGTGTGTGTATTTATAGTCAGGAGTGAAGGTGGATGTTTAACCTTTGACCTCTATCTGACTGTAAACTATGAAGTGATGAACAAATATTTTAGACAGACAGACAGACAGACAGTTACAGACAAACAAACAGACAGTTAGAGGCAGACAGACAGACAGACAAACAGACAGTTACAGACAGACAGTTACAGGCAGACAGACAGACTTAGACTTAGACTTCGACTTAGACTTAGACTTCACTTTTATTGATCCCTTTGGGATGACTCCCTCAGGGAAATTTACGTTTCCAGCAGCATACAGGTATAGAAGCACACAGTTGAAAAATAAAACAGTAAGTACTTAAAATACAAAGTATAAAGAATGGGAATAAAATACTATAAGTAAATAGAAAGAGCTGAGTATGGCATCGTGTGAAATAAGTTATGGCTTTGTATAGTATAAGTATAAGTTAAGTGTTATAAATTAAAATTATTGCACATTATTGCATATGATGGGGTTATTGCACTAGGGAAAAAGTGTCCAATGTGTATGTATGTGTTGTACAAGTAAATGTACAATGGCTACCACCCCTACTCTATGTCCTCCTCCCCCCTTGTGAGGAGTTGTAGAGTGTGATGGCATGATGGACAAAGGAGTTCTTGAGCCTGTTGGTCCTGCACTTGGGAAGGAGCAGTCTTTCACTGAACAGGCTCCTCTGGTTGCTGATGACGGTGTGCAGAGGGTGGCTGGCATTGTCCATAATATCCAGCAGTTTGTCCAGAGTCCTCGACTCTGCCACCGTCACCAGAGAGTCCAGCTTCCAGTGCCGACCACAGAGCCGGCCCGCCTGATCAGTTTATCCAGTCTGGATGTGTCCTTTTTGGATATGCTGCCCCCCCAGCACACCACAGTGTAAAAGAGGACACTGGCAACCACAGACTGGTAAAACATCTGCAGGAGTTTGCTGCAGATGTTGAAGGACCGCAGTCTCCTTAGGAAGTACATCCTGCTTTGTGTCTTCCCATACAGGTGGCTGGTGTGCGTTGTCCAGTCCAGTTTATTGTCCCTATCCATAGCCCGAGGTATCTGTATGAGTCCACCGCCTCCACCTCAGCTCCCTCTAGCAGGACTGGTCGTGGTCTTGGTCTGGACCTCCCAAAGTCGATAACCAGCTCCTTCGTCTTAGAGGTGTTGAGCTGTAGGTGGTTAGTGTGGCACCATGCAGCGAAGTCCCCTACCAGTCTCCGATACTCCTCCTCTCTGTCATCCCTGATGCACCCAACGATGGCCGTGTCATCAGCGTACTTTCTGAATATGACACAGCTCCGAGTTGTAGCAGAAGTCTGAGGTGTACAGGGTGAAGAGAGAGGGGCCAGCACTGTGCCCTGGGGGCTCCAGTGCTGCTGACCACCGAATGTCAGACGTGATGTCCTTCAGCCCGGCGTACTGTGGTCTGCCAGTGAGGTAGTCGGAGATCCAGTCCATCAGCTGGGGGTCCACTCCCATCCTGCTCAGTTTGTCCCGGAAGCAGAGGGGGCTGGATGGTATTGAAGGCACTGGAGAAGTCCAAGAAAAGGAATCCTCACTGTGCCGCTTCCCTTATCCAGATGGGAGTGGGCTCGATGGAGCAGGTAGAGGATGGCATTCCTCCACACCAACACCTGGTTGGTAGGCGAACTGCAGGCGATCCTGGGCGTGCTGCACCTGGGGTCTGAGGAGGCTGAGGAAGAGCCGCTCCAACGCGTCTTCATCAGATGTGAAGTGAGCGCCACTGGTCGGAAGTCATTCAGCTCGCAATGGGCCGGTTCTTCTTCGAACTGGAACGATGCGGGATGTCTTCCAGAGGGTGGGCACTCTCCCAATCTGCAGGCTGAGGTTGAAGATCCGTTGTAGTGGTTCCCCCAGTTCTGCCGCGCAGGTCTTCAGTAGTCTTGGACACACTTTATCTGGGCCTGGGGCTTTCCTGGGTGGACGGAGCTTCCTGACGAACAGACAGACAATTATAGACAACGAGTTACAGGCACAGACAGACGACAAACGAACGGTTACAGAGACAGACAGTGAGGACAGACAGAACAACGAACAAACGAACTAGAGCAGACGAGCAATTGAGGTGGTTACAGACCAGTGAGACAGACAGACAGACAAACAAACGGACAGTTACAGCAGACAAGATTACGAACAGACAGACAGACAGACAGACAACGGAACAGACGATACAAACAGAACGGTTACAGACAAACGACAGACAGAAACAGACAGTTACAGGCAGACAGTTACGAAAAAGACAGACAGTTATAGACAGACAGACAGACAGGCAGTACGGCAGACAGATTTACAGACGAACGTTTGCAGACAATTACGAACGAGACAAACAGACAGTTACAGCAGACAGACGGTACAGGCACAATTTACGGCAAAAAAGACGGGCAATTATGAGACAGACGAACAGACAAACGAACAGTTACAGACAGACAGATTTACAGACGGGCAATTGCAGACAGACAGACAGGTTACAGACAGACGCAGTTAGAAAGACGAACGGTTATAGACGAACAGACAAACGAACAAACAGTTACAGAGACAGATTTGAACGAACGGTTACAAGACAACGACAACAGGCGACAGAAAGACAGACAGACGACGGTTATGAACAGACAGTTACAGACAGACAGTTACAGAGCGGTTAACCGATTTGACAGAACCGAACACAGATTGCGAACAGACGAACGAACAAGACAGACGAACGAAGTTACAACGAACGAACAGACAGTTACAGACAAACAGACAGGTACAAAACGAACGACAGTTATAGACAGACGAAGACATACAGGCAGACAGACGAACTTATGAACAGACTGGTAAATTTACAGACAACGTTACAGACAGAACGAACGGTTACGAACAGTTACAGAACAGACAACAGACAGAGACAGAGCAATTACAGACAGTTACAGGCAGACAGACGAACAGAAGCAGACGGTACAGACAGACAGTTACAGAGATGAACGGTTAGGCGACAGACAGAACAAACAGACGGTTACAGGCAGACAGACAGACAGACAAACAGACGGTTACAGGCAGACAGACAGAACGTGGTACAGGCAGAACGACAGACGGGTGCGACGATTACAGACAGACCGTTACAAACGAGACAGAGACAAGACAACGGCAGAACGAGTGACGGGCGAACAAGACAGGTTACAGGCAACAGATTTACAGACAGACGGTTAGAACAGACGAACAGACACCAGACAGTATGACAGAACAGACAGACAAACGAAGTTTGCAGACAACCGGTTAAGACAGACGAACAGTTACAGGCAGACAGACAGACAGACAGTTGACAAACAGAACTGACAGACAGACAGACAGTTACAGGCAGACCCCTGCAGACGGTTAGAATCAGGCTGAACGACAGACAGGAACGAACGATTACAGGCAGACGAAGGACAATTTACAGACAGACAGAAACAGACAGACGAAAGATTAGAGACAGAACAGAAAGTTACAGAGCAGACAGACAGATTTACAGGCAGACGAACAGGTTACAGACAGGTTACGGGCAGCAGACAATTGAGATGAACGGGCAGGAACGAACAGACGATTACAGGCAATAGATTTACAGACAGACAATTGCAGACAACGTTGAAGTTGACAGACAGTGAACAGAAGCAGGTAGCAGACCGAACAGCAGAAACAGACGGTTACAGGCAGACAGATACAGACTGACAACAAGGCGAAAGACGGTGACAGACAGACGGTATTGCAGACAGTTACAGGCAGAACGGTTACAGACGAGACAGATTTACAGACTGGTTAAGCGATTAGCAGATAGACAGATTACAGACAGACAGTTACAGGCAGTTACAGACAGATTACAGACAGACAGACAGGTGTTACAGACAGACAATACAGACAGACAAACAGACGGTTACAGAGAAGGCAGATTGACAGATTGCAGAGAAGACAGACAGACAGGTTAGGCAGACAGACAGACAGACAAACGATAGGCGAACTTACAGGCAGACAGGATTTACAGACAGGCAGATACAGATTTGAACTGAGGCAGATAGACAAACAGATAGAAGGTAGGTAGCAGACAGAGACAAACGAACGGTACAGACAGACAGATATGGACAGACAAGGCGAGACAGTTTACAGGCGAACGGTTATGAACGAACCAGACAGACAGTTACGGCAAACGAAGTTATTGAAGACATTTACGGGACAGACAAACAGTTGACAGACAGATAATTGAACAAGAACAGGCAATTTACAGACGGTTAGACAGAGGTTATGAACAGATTACAGACAGACAGACAATTACAGAGACAACAGACAGAAAAACGAGACAGTTACAGACAGTTATGGTAGCAGACAGACATACTGCAAGACAGCATGATGAAGTAGACAAAACAGGTTAGAGCAGACAGGGCAAGACAGACGGGACAGTTACAGACAGACAGACAGTTAAGCATAGACAGACAAAGTTACAGACAGGGCAAAAAGATGTTACAGGCAGATAGAGGCAGACAGACAGAATAGACAGTTACGGGTTATAACAGAACCAGATAGACAGACAGTTACAGGTAGACGGTTACAGACATGATTACGACAGACAGAGACAGACAGTTACAGACACAGACAGTTACAGAACAGACAGACAGATTACAGACAGACAGAGAGTTACAGACAGACAGACAGTTACAGGTTGAGACAGACAGACAGACAGACAGACAGTTAGACAGACAGACAGACAGATTACAGACAGCAGACAGACAGTTACAGGCAGACAGATAGACAGACAGGGGACAGTTACAGACAGTTACAGACAGACAGTTAGCAGACAGTTACAGACAGACAGACAGTTAGCAGAGACAGATTACAGGTACAGACAGACAGTTACAGACAGACAGAATGATAGTTACAGACAGACAGACAGAAGTTACAGGCAGACAAGAGACAGAATGTGGCAGACAGATGGCAGAGACAGGGCATAGCAGGCAAACAGATAGTTATAGACAGACAGGTGACAGACAGACAGGTGCAGACAGAGGCTTTACAGACAGACAGAGGCAGACAGTTACAGGCAGACAGACGCAGACAGACAGACGACAGTTACAGACAGACAGACAGACAGACAGTACAGACAGACAATACAGACAGTTACAGATAAAGGCAGATAAAGGCAGACAGATAAGTTATAGACAATTACAGACAGACAGACAGACAGCTAGCAGCAGACAGATTACAGATAAAGCAGACAGATAAACAGACAGACAAACAGACAGACAGTTACAGACAGCAGACAGACAGACAGACAGATTACAGACAGACAGACAGTTACAGACAGCATAGCAGACAGACATACAGACAGTTACAGGCAGAAAGACAGACAGACAGTTACAGACAGTTACAGACAGATTACAGATAGTACAGACAGTTACAGGCAGAATAGTTACAGACAGAGACAGACAGACAGATTACAGACAGACAGTAGACAGTTACAGACAGTTACAGACAGTTGCAGGCAGACAGGCAGACAGACAGACAAACAGACAGTTACAGATAGCAGACAGTTACAGGCAGACAGACAGACACAGACAGGTAACAGACAGACAGACAGTTACAGGCAAACAGTTAGACAGTTACAAGCAGACAGTTACAGGCAGAAAGACAGACAGACAGTTATAGACAGACAGACAGACAGATGTTATAGACAGACAGACATTACAGACAGTACAGACAGACAGACAGTTACAGACAGACAGACAGACAGACAGACAGACAATACAGACAGTTACAGGCACAGACAGTTACAGACAGAGACAGACAGACACAGACAGTTGCTACAGACAGACAGACAGACAGACAGACAGACAGATAGGCAGACAGACAGTTACAGACAAACAGATTACAGAGACAGACAGACAGACAGATTACAGGCAGAAAGACAGGACAGACAAGTTACAGTAGACAGACAGACAGACAGACAGATACAGACAGACACATTACAGGCAGAAAGACAGACAGACAAGAGAGACAGATAAACAGTAGAGACAGACAGACAGTTATAGACAGTTATAGACAGACAGTGCAGAAATAGTTACAGACAGTTACAGGCACAGTTACAGACAGACAGTTACAGACAGTTACAGACAGAACAGACGACAGTTATAGGCAAACAGACAGTTACAGGCAGACAGTTACAGGCAGACAGACTTACAGACAGTTACAGACAGTTACAGACAGACAGTTACAGACAGACAGTTCAGTTTTTGAACATTATTTTTTGTTTAGTTGAGTTGAGTTTTGTTTTGTTGTTTGTTTTGTTGTTTTAGCTGAGTTTACAAACACAAATGATTCAGTGAACGTGTGTCTGCCGAGGAGCTGCTGAGCAAGGCAGCGAATCAAAGCATCATCACCGACGTGAGGAACAACAGATGTGCATCTCCTCACACATCTTTACTGATTAAATATAAATATAACAGGTTTATATAGATTAAATATAAAGCAGAGAGATAGTCTGTCTCTGAGTCATTTTCATGATGACGTGATCTTTTGTGATGAAACTGACATTTGCTGCCGTCAGTTTCCTTCTTTTTCTCTTCACAGTAAAACACTGAAAGCTGGTTCAGTTTTTTATTGTGTTTGTTCTGCAGCTGAACAGTAAGACAGTAAAATTAGGTCACATGACTCAGATCAGTTACCTGTTACCTGTTTCTCTCCTAAATCTGAGTCTTTGTTTTCGCTGGGACCCTCATGGTTTCAGGTTTCTGTGTCTTTTCTCCAACCTACCCCGCCCCCCAGCCCTGACCCGTCTCATGATAACACTTCCTTACCGGTCAGACAAAGGTCCCTTTATTTCTCTTCACCACTGACTTCTTTATTTATTGATCAGCTGATTGCCAACAGTCCCCAGATTTTTTTTTTTTTTATTTTCCAGGATTTTACTTTTTTCTCTACATGAACAGACCATCACTTCTAAGTTGTCTGTCATAAATTATTATCATATAATCTCTCACTTGATCGTTTAGAGACAGTGAAAAATATCATTACAGGTTGAAAAAGTGTGTCGAAAACTCCCACTGTCTCGTTTTGTCCAGCAGACTCAGTTCAGTGAGACAGACAGACTCACGTATCTGCTCAGACTCGTTAACCTTTATCAGCACACACTGTCTCATGCTGGTTCAACAGGAAGTGATCTTCATCCAGAGAGACGCCTTTTTGTTTTGGTAATCGTTGAGTCAGACGCACACAAAGTTTTACAGCTGACTCCATGAACAGCATCCAGAGACATTTTCATTTTAATATTTAAGACATTTAAAATTGATTTGACTTTCTGTCCGCCGTCTGTGTGTGTCCACGGTGAATTCATTGTTTTTATTCACAGACTTAATGGACACACAGATTTCGTATTTACATTAACATTCAGCACAAAGACCCAGAAGTTCATTTATTAAAACATATTAATGTTAATATGGAGATATCAATAAATACATTAATATATGAAATCCCATGAGACGACCTTTGAACTGGAGCTATTAAAAAAACTGTAAATAGAATCAGGCGACACACACATACACACACATGCACACACACACACACACACACACACACACACACTTTTTCCTGCTCCTCCCTGTTCAGAGCAGAAGTTAATGTGAAAAACAATCAGAACAGAAAGGAGAAGTTCAGACAGACAGAGAGACAGTTAGTAGTTAGTTAGCTGTAGTTAGTAAACTGTAGTTAGTAAGCTGTAGTTAGTTAGCTGTAGTTAGTTAGTGTAGTTAGCTGTAGTTAGTAAACTGTAGTTAGTAAGCTGTAGTTAGTTAGCTGTAGTTAGTAAGCTGTAGTTAGTAAGCAGTAGTTAGTTAGCTGTAGTTAGTTAGCTGTAGTTAGTAAGCTAGTTAGCTGTAGTTAGTAATCTGTAGTTAGTTATCTGTAGTGTAGTTAGCTGTAGTTAGTTAGTAGCTGTAGTTAGTGTAGTTAGTAATCTGTAGTTAGTTATCTGTAGTTAGTAAGCTGTAGTTAGTTAGCTGTAAAACTGTAATTAGCTGTAATTAGTAATCTGTAGTTAGTAAGCAGTAGTTAGTAAGCTGTAGTTAGTAACCTGTAGTTAGTAAGCTGTAGTTAATAACCTGTAGTTAGTAAGCTGTAGTTAGCAGTAATTTGTGAGGTATATAACAAACTCACAGACTTGTTCAAATAAAGTCTGTTTGTTTCACTGCTGCT
Source organism: Scortum barcoo (assembly GCA_023238725.1). Lineage (NCBI taxonomy): Eukaryota > Metazoa > Chordata > Actinopteri > Centrarchiformes > Terapontidae > Scortum > Scortum barcoo. The sequence continues at coordinate 89,295 of CM041546.1, read as the reverse complement.
TAACAAGCTGTTGTCATGGAAACACAACAGGAAGTTTAATTCGATGACTTCAGAAGATCGTCAGCTGAAGTGTCAGATTAACTTCTCAGATCTATTCTTATTAATTTATGTTGTTAATGGTTTCTGTGGAGAGATGTTTGCAGATTATTTAAACTCAGATCTGTAAACACACTGATGTTTGTGTGCTGGAACATTTAATGACCTCAGCCTTGAGTTTTATTATTTTATTGGTCTAACCTTAACTTTGATCAGTAACTGATGCTGGTTGTTCATTAACCAACATAATCAGTTACTGACTGTCTGAGGGCGCTAATTGGCTCCTGACATTAAAGTTCAGTTTATTTTCAGAGCTTCTGTCAATTACTTCATGTTTTTTTGACTCAAATTCAAAATTCAAATTTATTTATTTAGAGCCCAAAATCACAAACATTGTTGTCCTCAGAGGGCTTTACAATCTGTACAGTTGTGACACCCTCTGTCCTTAGACCCTCGAACCGAGTCAGGAAAAACTTCAAAAAACCCTTTATGGGAAAAAGAAGAAACCTGAGGAAGAGCCACAGATGAGGGATCCCTCTCCCTGGGACGGACAGACGTGCAATAGATGCCACATGTACAGAGAACATCATCATCATCATCATATAGGGAATTATACATGCTGAGTTCATGGGTTTAGTCCACGTATGAGGTATCACAAGGTAATGGAAATGAGTCTGTGAGTCCAGGTGCATCTCTAGATGTCCTCATATGGAGCTCTGGGCCACTCGACCTTCTCTCCACAACACAGACACAGATCATGTCCCCACCAGGCCAGTGAACCTCAGACAGATGGACCACAACCAGAATCAGTGAGGAACCTGCAAGACTGGAGAGAACAAAGAGGACCGGGGCTCCGGCAGTAACATGCACTTTACAGGACATAAGAGTATTCACATTAACCACTTTAACCAATTTAACCAATTTAACTACTTTAACCAGTTTAACCACTTTAGCCACTTTTACCAGTTTATAAGGTGACTCCAGTTTGCACTACTTACCATAATAAGAGTAGAGGAAGCAAAGGAAGAGGAAGCAGAGAAAGAGGAAGCAGAGACAGAGGAAGAGGGAGAGGTGCCCGGTGCATCATGGGAGCCCCACGGCAGTCTAAGCCTATAGCAAGCATAACTAAGGGTGAGCCTGTGCCCACCCTAACTATAAGCTTTATCAAAAAGGAAGGTTTTAAGTCTATTCTTAAACACTGACACTGTGTCTGCCTCTCGGACCCAGACTGGGAGCTGGTTCCAGAGAACAGGGGCCTGATAGCTGAAGGCTCTGCCCCCTAGACTACTTCTGGAAACCCTGGGAACTACAAGTAAGCCTGCGTTTTGGGAGCGCAGCACTCTAGTCGGATGATAAGGAGTTATCAATTCATTAAGATATGATGGTGCCAGACCATGTAGAGCCTTATATGTGAGGAGGAGGATTTTAAAATCCACTCTAAATTTTACAGGGCTCACGATGTCACCATCGTTTTACAGACTTATGATGTCACCATCAGCTGACTACCTGTCTGTCTGCTCGCTCATACAAGCATCCGAGTTTCAGAGAGGACGAGGAGCTGGATCATCCGAGTTTATCACGAATCTCTCAGTCAGAGGTCAGGGGTCATCCTGCCGACAGGGATGATGGTCCCTGTAGTGTCTGTGTAGACTACAGCTCCCATGAGGCTGTGCTGCTGCTGTGTCCTGGAGCAGAGTGTCTGTCTGCAGTCTGACCTTCATCAATAATTCATCAGCAGCAGCCCCTGAGCAAGGCATCGCGAACAGCCAATCACAGCAAGCACAGATCACATGATGCTGTAACCATGGAAACGCCACAGAGTGACCTGCTTGTATCGGCCCAAGTGTTCATTCACTCATTCATCATGCAGTCATTCATTCATGTGGGACACCTGTCTGACATGATTTGCTGAACACACCTGAGGTCACATGACACCTTTAGTGAAGAGACTTGATCAGTTATCAGTTAAAGAATTGATTACTTATTGCTTAAATAACTGATCAGTCTTGATGTCGGACTCTCTGCAGAATAAAGAGAAGGAGCGGCTGAAGGAGCGAGAGAAGGAGGCGCGAGAGAGAGAAGCACGGTCAAGCAACGGCCACCTGTTCACCTCTCTGACGGTGTCGTCCACCACACTGTGCTCCTCCTGCAACAGGAGCATCACAGCCAAGGAGGCGCTGAGCTGCCCAGGTAAACTACACACCAAACTACACACCAAACTACAACAAACTACACACTAAACTACACACCAAACTACACTAAACTACACTAAACTACACACCAAACTACAACAAACGACACACCAAACTACAACAAACTACAACAAACTACACACTAAACTACACCAAACTACATTTTAAACACAGACACACATTAAACACACTCACACATTTGTATGTGTGCACATACCTGACCAATAAAGCTGATACTGATTCTGATATTCAACACACACAAACTCACACACACACATTAAACACACTCAGGCACACACACACACACACACACACACATTAAACACTCACACACACATTAAACACTCACACACACATTAAACACTCACACACATTAAACACACTCATACACACAGACACACACATATTAAACACACTCACACACACATTAAACACACACACACATTAAATACACAAATACACAGACGCGCACACACACATATTAAACACAGTATACATTATAATAAAACACACACATATTAAACACACACTCACACACACATATTACACACACATACGCTTACACACTCACACACACATCAAACACACCCACTGGTCACGTGTGAGTCTTACGTTTTCCTGTGTCAGTTAATCAAAAAACTGATCACTGCCTGTACATGTATGAATGTTTATATCAATTAGCAACATGGAAGAATATAAATGTGTGTGTGTGTATGTAAGTAACAGATGGTGTGTTAATCCTCCATCTTCACAATAAACAGATGTACCTCTTCAGATTAACACACACACACACTAAAACGCACACGTGTCCTACATTGCGATTGTCTGCTGAAGACAAACCTTGAGAACTGGGTCGAGGGGACACGCACGTGTGTGTGTGTGTGTGTTTAATGTGTGTGTGTGTGTGTGTGTGTGTGCAAAATGTGTGTGAAAATGTTTGATGACTGACCATCAGACCTGAATGAGGGAAAGTTTTCTGTTCAGAGAGAGCTGATATTTTCTTTTTGGGTTTTCAGTCGGCATTTGGAAAACCTGCATCTCGTCTGTACTGCAGTGAATTGTGGGTAATGAAATGAGTGAAGCCGGATGAGGGAACATTCCTGCAGGCTCACCTGGACAGGTGTGCCTGACAGAGTTTAGTCGCAGTTTGATGACTCTTTCTTTAGTGACCTCAGGTCACATGTCCTGGATGAACCAATCACGTTCCAGCGTTCAGACGTGTTTAGATAGTTAGTTTAGATACAGACTGTTCCACACCAGAACCATTGATCTGATCATGTGTGTAGATCAATAAATCTGAGTGCAAATGGATTAATCAACTAACTCAGTCTGCCTGTCTATCTGACTGACTGTCTGCCTGTCTGTCTCTCAGCCTGTAATGTCACCATCCACAACCGCTGCAGAGACAGTCTGGCCAGCTGTGCCAAAATGAAGCAAAGGGTAAGACCTGTCTGTCTGTACTGTCTTAACTGCCTACCTGTCTGTCTGCACTGACCACCTGTCTGTCTCTCAAACAGCAACAGAAGCTGGCAATGGTGAGAAACAGTTCAGCTTTGCAGAACGTCGCTCTGCGCACCAAGAGTGAGTTTACCTGTCTGTCTGTCATGCAGCTGCATTATGGGAAATGTAGGATTCAGTTTTTCTGTAAAAAGTCAGAATATTTCCGTTCAGAAGAGACAGTGGTTGTATTTGTTGGTCTCACTCAGATTTCTTTAAGGGTGATGAAGACAGTTCCCTTTTCTGTGGCGAGTGTTTGATTTGTTCCTCGCTGTCTCTCCAGCTCCGATGATGAAGGAGCGACCCAGCTCGGCCATTTATCCCTCCGACAGTCTCCGTCAGTCGCTGCTTGGGTCCAGACGGGTTCGCTCGGGCCTCTCGCTCGCCAAGAGCGCGTCTCCACCAATAACATCGCAGGGTGAGACTCAGCAGCCACCTGATTGGTTGATGAAGGGTTAGGGTTGACATTCTCTCTGGGAACTGACACACTGAGAAACACACACACACACACACACACACAGTACACAACTGTCTCTCTCTCCCCTGTCTCTCTCTCCCCCTCTCCTGTCTCTCTCTCACCTGTCTCTCTCAGTGTGAGCGAGGGGACTCTGTTGGTCTCAGGAGGATTCTGTCTCAGTCCACAGAGTCTCTTAACTTCAGGAGCAGGACGTTGTCGATGGAGTCTCTGACTGATGACGGTTTGTCAATCAGTTCATAATTGATCAATAATCCCTTCTCCTACCTAGTCGCATTTTATTATTATTATTATTATTTATTATTATTATTATTATTATTGGAGAATACTTTATCAGTTTGACTGGAATTTGTTTCTGGAGCCCGTCAGCAGATCCTGACACATGTCACATGTGTGTATTTACTGTGTGTGTCTCTGTGTATTTACTGTGTGTTTAGGGGAGTGGTGGTGGAGCCCCCTGCTGGAGGAACTGCAGGGGGAGGGCAGCTGTGTTCAGGCCGACAGCTGGAGTCTGGTCGTGGAGCCAAACTTCCTGCAGACGCTTCATAAAGACCTCATCAAACAGCAGGATGTGATCTATGGTATATACACATAAACACACGTATACCTGTAGAGTCTAGAGGGCCGCCCACCACAGAGCTCGCCCTCTTTACGTTCCCCACAATAACAGACGGTGTGTCAGTTTGTACCGTCTGTTCTGCATCATCCTTCTCCTTATTTCCACAGGGATCTCTGGTCTTTCCACAGGGAGTACCATGGTGCTGCACAGGGCTAGTCTGAAGTCACACCACTGCCTTCACCAGGTTTAGCACAGCCATGGTTGAATGTGTGTGGAGGATAAAAATAGAAAGGAAAAAAATGAACAGAAACACAGTACAAAGTACTAAAAACACAGGAAGGGGTCAGAGCTGCAGTAACTGTCTGCCACTAGAGCGGCGCCATACTATACTATACTTGTTATACTATACTGTATGATATTACTGTATACTTTATAGTATTATGATACTGTACTATTATTCTATACTCTATAATAAGTATTATTATTAGAGGTATTATTATACTACCAGATATATTATACTATACTTATTATACTACACTGTATACTATACTCATTAGACTGTATCAAATATAAACAGACAGGATTAAAACAAACCTGAAGATATGTGACGATGACCTGTTCTCACTCTGGAGCCTCAAAGAATTTGTTTTGTCCTTTAATTTGAAATCCAGCTTGTTGTTTGTCAGATTATAATTGGTGAAGTTATGAACCGATGACAGACTGTTAAGCTAATGAGAGTAAGGAGGAGGTAAATAACAACACATATGCCCTCCAACATAAAAAAGTGAGAAATGAAAGACAATGGTTCATTTATATATAATGTATATATATTTGTATGTAATATATACATATATAGTATATGCATTCATATAATATACAGTATTCTGTATATTATAGAGTGTGACTCACTGAAAAACCCTCCAAGTGTTCAGTCTCTGTCGTCATGGAGGCGTCTCTGTGTTACTGTTACTACGACAACTGCTTCAGGACAAACTGGTCTCTCTCTCTCGACTTGTCCGTCTGTCTTTCATTCTGTCTCTGCCTCTCACATCCCATTTCTACCTGTCTGTCTCTCAGAGTTGATCCAGACTGAGTTCCACCATTTGAGGACGTTGCGGATCATGGAGGGGGTGTACCGGCGGGGGATGCTGGAGGAAGTGATGCTGGAGGCAGGCGTGGTTCACACCATATTTCCATGTCTGGACCAGCTGCTGGAGTGGCACTCCAGCTTCCTGTCGGAGCTGCTGAGAAGGAGGAAGGAGGGTCTGATGGAGGGCAGCTCCACCAACTTCACCATCCACAAGATCGGAGAGCTACTCCTGAGACAGGTACGGCAGCACAGGTGATCTCTGTGTGTTTCACAGCCTGGGTCAAGGCTGAACAAAAGAGGGGAGACCACACATGAGTTGTAACTAAAAATGTTTTATTTTACATAACCAAAAAGGAAATTAAGTTATGGGTAAACTGAAGACAACCAAAACCAAACAAATGGAAGCCAGGGGAGAGAGAGCAGGACTGGCTGTCTGTCACCAGCTTATATAGTTGCCACCAGACCAGTGAGCTGAATCTCCCTGACGACCCAACTCCACCCATCAGGCTGCTTGGATAAGATACTTGCTCACGGGGTCGTCACAGTGTCCACTCACAAAGGTTCACAACTAAATGTCGAAAACACAGTGCACAAATAGATACAGAGTGATTGATATCTGTAAACGTGTATATCTTCATTTTTACGTCAACATAGCGTTTTAAATGGAAAGGTATCTGTGAATGGGCACAATTCACAAAGGCAGGTAAAACCAAACGATCAGTGCATGGTGGTGATCTAACAACCGCTGTTTAACTCAAGTATCTAAGTTATATAACATTTGTGTGTGAACATTTGTGAGACTTTTAATCCTGTAATAACAACCAGGGGCGTCACACAGGATCAGGATTTCATTAAGGTCAAGATTCAACCTGTCAGGGACTGAGTCAACAGGAGAAATCCAGATTGTCCATATCTGACAGACTGAAGTCAAAGCTTAAAGAGCAGCATTAGACTCTTTACATTCACTGTTATACACTCATACACTCTTTAATTTACATTCCTATCATTATAGAGAGAAAACAGTTTGACACTGTGTTTCTGTGAAATTTAGCACAGTAGAAGAAATCAAGTCTACCTGACAGTATGAAGGAGTCAATGTGTGGAGGGAAACAGCTCCACCTACTGGACGCATGTAGTCACTACAGTTACTGGATATTTTCTGAAACTCTCCTTCTGTCCTGCCTGTCCTGTCACTCACCTGAAATATAGAAAATATACAGAAATATGCTTCATGTCAAGAGTAAAAATCACCAACCAGAGCAACACTGAAACTAAAATTAAATACAATGTATAAAAAAAAAATATATATATATATATATATATACAATAAAATACAATATACAATAAAATGTAATTAAGTAAAATGTAATTTTACTCAAGTTAAAGTAGTAAACACATTATAAAATGACAAATAAATTAAAAATGTACCCTCAGTTAAGTACAGAAGTAATAGCCAAATGGACTTGAAATATCAAAAGTGAAAGTGCTCATTGTGTTCAATGTGTCGACACATATACTCATAAACACATACTCTATACAGTATACTCACATACATGTACAGTCATTTACAGTATATACTTGATATACAAACATAGGAGTGTGTGTGTGTGTGTGTGTGTGTGTGTATGTAGTTTTCAGGTCAGTCTGCAGGGGACATGAAAAAAATTTACTCTGAGTTCTGCAGTCGACACCCAAAAGCTGTGAAACTCTACAAAGAAGTTTTAAATCGAGACCGAAGACTGCAGCAGTTCATCAGGGTGAGGACCAGTACCTGGATCTGGATGGATCAGGACCAGGATCCAGATCTTAATGTTTATTAACTTTATTACCTGTTTAGACTTTATAGCTTCAGACCAGGTCCTGTGTGGTTTTAGAGCAGGCGTCTTTAGTCAAGTTTAATCTGGTTTGACTAAACATAACAAGTTTTTACCTGTTTGGGCGAGGTTCAGCCTAAACTTGATTTACCCTGATTAAGATCAAATTAAAAGTGGTTTATTTACCTGATCTGATCTGGTTTAGACTTGATTTGACCCAAATTAACTACTTAAACTTGTTCCAGTATAGACACAGTTTAAAACATGTTTTATTTCAGTTTGGGTAATACCTGTTTTAACCCAGTTTAAACTGGTTTAGTGCTTGTTAGGATCAGGTTCAAACTGGCTGTAAGCTTGTTTAAATTGGTTTAACTTCTCCCATAATGCTCAGCGAGCCAGTCGTGGTTCTCTGCTGCGTCGTCATGGCGTCCAGGAGTGCATCCTGCTGGTGACACAGCGAATCACAAAGTACCCCGTCCTGATCCAACGAATCCTCGACAACACCAAAGGTAAGCTTTGACCTCTGACCCTTAATAACCCCTGACTTGTGAACTCTGATGTCATCATGTCCCTTCGACCTTCTGCAGGCAGTGAGGAGGAGGTGCAGGCGTTGAGCCAGGCCCTGCTTCTCCTGAAGGAGCTGATCAGCTCGGTAGACAAAGAGGTTCTTGAGCTCGACCGGACCAGGAGGCTGCAGGAGATCCAGGCCCGTCTGGATCCCCGGGCCCAGGCGCAGGTCCAGGGAGGAGGAGTGTTCAGAGGAGGAGAGCTGCTGAGGAGGAGGCTTCTCCATGAGGGGACGCTTCTCTGGAAGGTCCAGGGCTCAAGGATGAAAGGTAAAGGGAGGCTGATGCCGTATCACCTGCTTACCTGCTGTGATGTCACACCTACCTGTGTGGGTGGAGCTTAAACCTGCTAAAAAACCACTGTGTGTTTGTCTGCAGACGTGCAGGTCCTGCTGATGTCGGACATCTTGGTTTTTCTTCAGGAGAAAGATCAGAAGTTCACGTTTGCATCACTGGTGAGTCACACCTGCACCTCCTCCTTCCATCCATTCAACACCTGCACCTCCTCTTGTACCTCCTCCTGCTCTGTCTATCCTGCCACATTCACCTGTTTCATCTCCTCCAGTATAGTCACTTGTGCCTCCTGTTTTTGTTCCTCTTTTAAATGATGGAGGTGATGGAAGTGTGGATCCAGATAACTCATAAATGTGCCCTTTTCCTCTCCACATCGCTCCTCAAATGAGTGAAGGTCTTTGTCTTCATCTCTGTCGGTGCAGGTGCTTCCTGTTCGCTCGTTTCCTGCTTTTTTGTCATCAGTGCTTTTGTTGCTATTTTGAAAGGTTTAAGAACCTAAGAATTAACATAAACACCAAAAAGGAAACATTACTTTAACCCTAAAGACTCATTCTGGATCAGCACTAAGGCATTTCATTCGCTGTGCTCATATTTTTTCCATGTGGGACCATTCGCTTGTGGTCAGCTCCGATCCAAACAGTCTTTTCTTGAAGTGCAGTTTGAACAGCTGCTTGCTGCTCTGATGGCAACAGATTAGGGTTAGACAGGCTGTTCCTCCCAGTCACCTCCTGCCAGGTTTTTGTGTTGGTCTGCAGTGTTCGGTGTTCGAGCCCCCAGCAGAAGCTCAGGAGTCCAACTGGATACTCTCTGGACGTTGTGTGCCTGTCTAATCTGACGTCTAACTTTCTGTCCACCTGTCTCTCTGCCTCAGGACAAGTCTCCCGTGGTCTCTCTGAACAACCTAATTGTCAGAGACATAGCCAATCAGGAGCGAGGGATGTACCTGATCAGTGCCTCCACCCCTCCAGAGATGTACGAGCTGCACACTTCATCCAAAGACGATCGCAGGACCTGGATGAACCGCATCCAGCAGGCTGCTCAAAGGTCAGCACCTCATCGTACCTCACAGAGCTCTTTGTAGTTCTCTGTGTAGGACTGGCACTGTGATTTTTCAGTTAAGAGTCAGTCTGGATTAAGAGTCAGTCTGGATTGAGCAGTGGTGATGTCCAGATGACAGAAACAAAGATCAGGAGCAGGATCTGAATCATGGGCCGCTGCAGGTCTGAATTAGACCTGAACTGATATTATCTGTATATGTAAGAAATATTACAGTAATACATAGTACTGCACAGAAGCAAAAAGTATACTGTAGTACTGTGTAGTACTTCCTCTAATACTAATAATTCTGTGTAATAATTCTAGTACAGTGTAATACTGTGTGTACTACACTATGTAGTACAGTGTAGTACAATATGTAGTACTGTATATAGTACTGTATGTAGTACTGTAGTACTCAGTACTTTACAGTGTCGTGTTTTTGTCTGCAGCTGTCCATCCAGAGACGAGTTTCCTCTCATTGAGACTGAAGACAAAGCTTTACTGCGCAGACTCAGAGGTACCTTCTCCTCTTCCTCCTCTTCCTCTTCCTCCTCCACCTCCTCCTCTTACTCTTCCTCCTCTTCCTCTGCTTCCTCTTCCTCCTCTTCTGCCTCCACCTCCTCGTCATACTTCTCATACTAGTACTTACTCCTACTTCTTCCTCGTCTTCACTTTTTCTCCTTCTTGTCATAATAATGTCATTAATGTAATTTTTCAGGCCTAATTCAACATTTCTCCTCTTCCTCCTCAGCTGACATCCAGCAGAAGGATCGGGAGGTGCTGGAGCTCCTGCAGGAGCGAGTCACTCTGTTTTCTGACCTGGTGGAGGCGACAGGAAGGGGAGAGGAAGAAGGAGATTATAGCACCTCCTCCTCCTCCAGGACCTCGTCCTCCTGCAGGAACCTGTTCAGAGCTGACACTCCTCACGCTCCTCAGGCCGAGCCACTCCTCACCGCCTCCATCTCTGAAGGTGAGTTTTTATTTTTGGTCTTTCCTGTGAAATCAAACACCAGAATGAACGTAAAGGTCTTTGTGTTTTCTGTGTTTAGTGGACAGACTGACGGAGCTGTTGCTTGACTCCAACATCCACAAATCCACCGTAACCAACGGCAACCAGGAGCTCAGCAGTGAGTCGCCATCACGTGTTGAAACTCTTCAGTGTTTGTGTGTCACATTTCTCAGACTGTCCATCGGCAGTTCTGATCCTTTTGTCTGCAAACATCTTTAAAGAAAAACATATTCAGTCACTGTGAAGTAACGAAATCCTTTGAGATGCTTGAAACAATAAATAATTATTCAATAATTAAATTAGTTGGTTTAGATTAATTTTGTGTCGGTCTGTGCAGAAACTGTGTGTGTGTGTGTGTGTGTGTGTGAGACCCTTGAACTCAACAGAAACTTTTCAGTGTCCTGTTTGTTTTTTGTGTTTCTGTTAATTTTGTGTGATTTCTTCTTCTTCTGCTTCTCTGTGGTTGATCGGGTTGGGTCTGAATGTAAAGTATGATTCTGCCCTCTAGTGTTGGACTGATGAACAGCAGCATGTTTACCTGTCTGTGTTTCTGTCTCACCCTCAGATGGCGACTCTGGTTCTCTGAATGGTTCTTTTGATTTGAACAACAGTTCCTCACAGGTAAGTTGTCTTTAGCCTCTGATCACAGATCAATAATATCAGTTTGTGTTTAAACGTGTTTCATGTGTTTAGTCTCTTCTGTTAGATTCTGAATGAAGTCTGGTGATGACTCTCAAAGTAATCTGACTGATTTTCAGTCTGTAAGGAAACAAACACATTGAAATGTAGAAGCAGTTTTACAACCACAGAAAATGAACAACATGAATCAGACAGTAAAGCACTGAAAAAGAAAACCAGCACTTCCTATTTGATAGAAACATCCAGTAAATTTCAGGCTGTGTTTGTTTTCAGTAAACTGTCTTTTTGTCTTTATAAAACTGGAGAAAGCTCTCAGCACTGAGTTTCTGTTCCCCAAGGTACAAAACACACTAATGTATGCCCCGGGGCTACTTATTAAAGCTTAAGGTAGATATATGTACTTTATGAGGGCAAACATCCATATTCCCAAGAAGTAAGGCTCATATATGAACCGTTCCTCCTAAACATTAAAGTACAACACCAGGACAGAGTGTTTTAGGACAAATACTAAAAAAGAATGAAAATCACCTTCAGATTGGACAGTTTTACTGTCTCCTTATGTGTTTTAGACTTTAACTTGTAGGCTGGTTGACTATCCTTGAAATAAAAGAAATAAAATATATGGAAAGTGTTCTGGTACAGAGATATGACTGATTCACACTGAATTAAATACTAAATCTGTTTTTCAAATTCTGGTAATGAAATCATATTTTTTCATACAAAGAGAAAGTGAGTTTGTTCACACCTAAAGGTGCTTTAGGATGGTACAAACTGTTGTAACCCTAAAGGAACAAAGTCAGCACATTATTTCTGACTGTGGACACTTTAGTTAATTAAAAAATAAAATCATTTTAACAAGCTGGTGAAAGGTTAAAATTGACCTTTGGCTCTGTGGTTTCCATGGCAATAGATGGTAAAAGGTCATACTTCCAAGCAGCAGTTTAAAGATTTAAAGATCAGATTAAATGCATGAAGTTATGTCCAATGTTGTAGAAGAACAGTTGACTGAACAGTTTTTGTTTGAAAGTTTTCATGGTTTGGTGAACCTTTCAAGAGTAACCTATCAAAATAAAAGCCTGACCAGGAAAACACTATCAAAATAAAAGCCTGACCAGGAAAACACTGCAGCTTTGAACAATGTAAACATTGTGAGAAACATTTCTGTCCCTCTGTCCTCCCTCTCAGGACAGAAACGGTAACCAGCTGCAGGAACAAACTCTACATGAGGTAACGAACACTTCCTGTTTTCTCTCCAGAGATCAGTGGGTACACCTCTTTTCCTTTAGTTTGGTTCTTTTGTGACCCAGAAAAAAAGGTGGTCCATTATCATGAAGAGGCCAAACTCTTTATTTTAATATTTCACTTTCACTGACATCAATCAAACAACAGTATTCCTACAAACTGTTGGCCAATTGGAGCAGTTATTAACAGCTGACATCCGTCTTCTCCACAGGAAGTCCGTCAGCGATTGGTCAGTCTGAGCATGCAGCTTCACGCCCTGCAGGTGGAGACTACGAGTTATTTACATATTTATCATGCAAACGCTGCTAATGAAACAATACTGTTGTCCTACAATATGCATTACTAAATGACTCCGCCCCCAGGCTGCCGTGATTCGTCAGGACTCAATCCTGGAGCTGTCAGTCAGAACAGGCCCCGTTCCCCTACCTACGCCTGGCTCCGCCCCCGGCCCCGCCGCGGGGCCCCGCCTCAGTCGGTCAATGTCGCGGGACACGGGGCTGGACGCTGGCGGGGAGGCGGTGCTGCTGCGCCGGCAGGTGGAGCTGCTGCAGGAGGAAGTAACACGGCTGCGCCTGAGGGGGGAGGAGCCAACCAGGGAGGTGGCGGAGCCAGGTGGCAGGAAGAGGAATAACGGCGATATTAGTGACATCATCAAGGTAGAACAGGTGGGTCAGGTGTTTTCCTAAAGTGAAGGTGTCAAAGTGTCCAACTGTCATTAATATACTTCAGTAAACCAAGATAAACTAAACCAGGATTAAATAAACTGGGACAAAGTAAACCAGGATTAAATAAACTAGGATAAATAAATCCAAGACAAACTAAGATGTCCATGTCAGCAGGTGAGCAGGAGACGTGGCAGCAGGGAACTGGAGCCCCACCCTCTCGCCCCTTTGGCCACCCAGGATCCAGTTGACCAATTAGACGGTGTCCAGGAAGGAAATGAGGATGAGGAGGAAGTGATGCGGATCTCTCCTCGTTCTGACAGTCCGAGAGGTTGGTACAACCATTCAGATTATCAATAACAATTATTGATCATTATGATAATGTGTCTTAATGTGATAACATCATATTATAATGATGTGTCACCATGGTAACCTGTGACTCTTTGACCTCAGACCTGCAAGATATTCCAGAGGAGAGCGAGTGTGGAGCTGATCCCAGTTAACATCGTACCTACACCTGATGAGCTCAGGGACCTCTGCTGATGTCACCGTGATGTCACTGTGATGTCACAGATGGACATAGACTTTTACAATGAAAGCAGAGCTGGAGATGATGTCACTTCCTGTTTAACGGAAGTGTTTTAGACCAAATCAGACGTCTGATCGAAGCTGTTGTGTTTTTATTACTGAAGTGTTGCTGTTATAAACAGGAAGTATAATAACCATGTGACCAGTTTACATCATCACATTAGCTGGAGTGGGGCTTTTTATCGGGGGGGGTTACATTAATGGCCACCACACTACATTACCCAGAATGCCTTTGGATATGAAAAGCTGCAGTCACAACCTGCTGTGTTCAGTTAAATTGGGGAGGTTAATCCCACATGGCCTGACCCGTCTGTTTGAAGGTTATAATCTGGGATAATCCAGATGGACACACAGACTCAAACTGTATTTATGGATTTTTAGAGTAGATAAAAGGACTAATGTTTGTGATTCTTTAATATGTGAAACCAAAAATCATTTCTTAAAATTAGTCAGCCCATAAGAATTTATGAATTTACAGAAATATTTTACAGGATCACAGCAGGAAGTTTAGTTTGTATCAACAATAAATAAGAAATAATCAGCAGAGGGAAACAGATCGACAGCCTGACAGGAATAAGGCTAATAGAGATTCAGGGGTTGGGTTAGGGCATGGGGGGTGGTGAGGGGGGGTCTGGATTATATATTGCTGAGTAGTTAATCTGTGTTTTTAAAGAAACAGGAACTAGTTTGCTGTCTGACTGAAACATGAGATTGCAGTTGAAGAGCTCCTGTGTCTTAGCATGTTAGCATGTTAGCGTGGCTGTTATACTTGTACAGAATGTGAACGTACTTTGTCTTTCTGGTTGGTTGATTTTAACCAATCTGCTTGTTTATTGTTGAGATATTGAACATGTCAACTACTCTGAAGTTATTTTAACCAAAACACTTTGATCTGCAGAGCAGAACTTTATTTATAGCCTGATGAAGGACAACAGGACATGCAGGAATACCAACAGACAGGTTTCAGATAAATAAAGATCAGCTGAGTGTTTGCTGCACTTCAGCCCTCAGTCTGTTTCACACCAGAAATAATGAGTGAAAAACATTTCATTGTAAACTTAAACATAATGGATAAAGGAAACGGTAATCATGGATACCACTCGGTCCCCAAACTCTGTGAGTTTAATTGATGCTGAATGATTGATGAATTGACATCAAGGGTGCTGCAGAGTGATTATGATGATGATGAGTTAAAGCATCAAACCTGAGTTCACCTTCAGGAATATTTCATCAGGAAACGGAAACAGATTGAATGCTGTGTTTAATCACCCATGTTAATGAAGAAAACACCTCCCAACATTTAAGGTTAAAGGTCACATGATGGAAAAACACCCTGACATGTACATGCAGATTTACAGTCCACATGTTTGATGAACTGGTAAGTCTAAAGAGTGAAAACGTCTCTTCAGGAGAATTGGAATATAATTATATAATAAAGATATATATCAAAAGGAAAGCTGCTGCTGAAGACATGTCAGCTGTTCGAAACATCAGACTCCTTCTCCGAGGTGATTTAAAAAATTCACTTTTTTCCACACATAAAACTCAGACAGTAGATTAAAATAAATAATCTCATCTCTCTTGATAAAATAAGGATTTTCAGATTTGTACTCCAACATTAGTACTCATGTTTTCTTGCTGTATATTTATAAAACTGGATCACAAATATTTTTATTATACATAAAAATATGATGAATATTCAGTCCAATGACGTGTTTACCACAGTCAGTAGTTTCAGGTGTTTTTGTATTATGTGATCTTCTAACTACAGCTGATCTTTCTAACTGAACCTCTAAAGACTCAAAGAGGATTATTTCACGAGTTTACCAGAAGTTAGATGAAAGTTAGTTAGTTGAAAAGTCAAGATTTTTAAAACTTGAATCAGTTTTTTTCTTACTTTAACTATTCAGTACACAAAGTTTGAATCTTTGAGTCTCTTTTCACAGCATTTATAGACCATAGCTGAACCCTGAGCGCTTCACCGCAGATCAGCACGTCAGACAGGTGAGACGTTCAGGTAGTGATGCTGAAATATTTGATAACAGTGTGAAAAGTTCAGATTTCTTAAAACTGATCTGGAGTCAGAAATGCAGCAGCATCTTATTTTAATGTAGTTTCAGAAATGGTGACTGAAGTTAGTGTGTGTATAAAGATTTGATCAGAAAAATGTAAATTATATTTGTTTTCATTTTATTGTCTCGATGCTCTGTTTGTGTTGGTGTGCTCATAAATCTAATCAGCTGGAGAAAATGTTGCTGCTGGTGTTTTTATTTCTGGATATATCAGCAGGGAGGAGCTTGATAAATCATTGATAATGAACTTGATTAATCATTGATTATAAACTTGAGCCTGCAATCAAGATTCTCCTTGCACTAGAGCTGTGTGAATAGTCTTCAGACTCCAGAGAGTAATTTTCTTAAAAACTCTCTAAATTTTGCTCCTTCCTAATCTGACCAGTGATGACATGTACAGCCGCATGTCGTCCATTCCACCGGTGGTTAACGAGGTGGTGTCCGGCAAATGGCGTGGGCTTTATTAATAATTGGCAGCCTTTTTGGGGGAGATCTGGCCTGATTAGGAGAGATGGTATCCATCCCACTTTGGCTGGAGCCGCTCTCCTGTCTAGAAATATAGAAAGTTTTATTAGTCCTAATTCATGACATACCAGAGTTGGACCAGTAAGCAGAGCTTGCAGTCTTACACGCTTCTCTGCGCCTCCATTAGAGCAGCTGCACACCCAATATAGAATAGAAACTGTGTCTGCCCAGCGACCATTTAAACTCTTAAAACCAAAAAGGGGAGTCATTCAGAATAAAAATCTAATAAAAATTAATACACAACTGCTGTAGCTGAACTCAGCAACAGCATAATAAGAAAATTAAGTATTATTTTCTCTGTAATCTCTAATCGTGTTTTAAATTTCTGTCCTGTTTGGCTTCATGTTAAATATTGAGGACCTGAATAATAACTGGATCTGCTTTACTGCTCTAAGTATACAGACACCTGAAACTCTATGTGACTGTTGAACATGTGAATCCAAAGTACATGGACACAAACACACTCAAACACCTGAACACAGGTCACATAATCGTGTTTTAAATTTCTGTCCTGTTTGGCTTCATGTTAAATGTTGAGGACCTGAATAATAACTGGATCTGCTTTACTGCTCTAAGTATACAGACACCTGAAACTATGTGACTGTTGAACATGTGAATCCAAAGTACATGGACACAAACACACTCAAACACCTGAACACAGGTCACATGGTCACATTATGAGCAGAAATCATGACTCCTCCTAAGATGTGGAAAAAAGTTAAGCTTTTTCCAGCTAAACAGCAAAATATTTCTTTATTCTCACAAGGAGAAGAAAAATCAAAATATCACTGCAGGTCTTAAATCATTTTAACAGATGCTTTTTCTAAAAATCCTTCAGCAGTCTGACTCCCATCAAACCAGCTGAAACCATCACAGGTCATCCAAAAATACTCCAATTACTTTTACATAGATTATTTTGTCTGGAGGTGCTGAAACATTTCATTATCTGACCAACTATTATTCAGCCTGAAAACACACACACAGACTCCACAGCATTTACATTGATCTCCATTTTACTGTTTATCGTGCTGACGACAAAGACTTGACTTACATGACTGCTCAGTTTGCAGCAGCTGCATCACAGTGTTACAGAAACTACATTAATCTGGTGTAATTAAAAGTGTCTCTGTGACATTATTGATCTATTTATTATTCATGTTCAGGGTCTTCTGGAAAAGCAGCCTCATACCTTCAGTCACTCGTAAACACAGTCGCCTACAGAAGCTTCATGTTCGACTTCTTGGAAATGATTGAATGTTGAGCTCCTTACAAAACAAAAGCCTTTGTAATAAATTATAAAATGATGTTGGAGTGAATGAACTTTCCCTGATGTGAAGCCGCTGAATGAGGAAAGGCTTAATGTGACAGCCACCATGTTGTGTTTGTTTCATATTCCACCATGGGTTTCATTATCACAACAGCTATCAGTCATCAATAATCAGTCATCAATATATCAGTTTGTTATGTTTTTATTGGTTCAGAACTCCACAGTGACCTGGGCGAAGACCTGGGAGAAGTTCAGATGCAGTCTGACAGGAGTGAGGATCTGCTGATGATGTCTGAGAGCAGCAGTTTGTTTCATATCTGAAGGGACTTCATGCAAAACTACCAAGTTCATCTTTCAGACAACGACTTCACAGAGTTTAGGAGATAAAGTGTGGATCAGACAGTGGTCTATTCAAATACATTCAGTACTACAGGTAGTACATGTATTACAAGTACTACAGGTAGTACATATAGTACACATGCAGGCAGGCAGACAGACAGGCAGGTCGCCTCTTTGCGTTGAGTTGTTGTTTGTATAGTTGAGCCCCCATGTTTTTCTGTTTCTGAGCATTTTTAGGTTGTTTGTTAAAATTTGTTGTGTCCATTTCTTCATGATTTGTTTTGATCTCTTTTTTAAATCGACATTGACAGGTACATTTTGTACAAGCTGCTCAAACAAGAGGGAACTGGTCTGAAATATTTCTATATGGATGTAAATGAAGATAAAACATTCCCAGATATCGGGCACCAAGCAGGCGTCCTGGCCAACACCCTTCAGCCGTACTTCAATAAAGTGAGGACACTTTGCTGGTTTGTTTCATGAGTTTTTCTCAAATGAGATTCATCACACTGATGGAATGAGTGATGAGGCTTCTCCAGAGACACAGATTTAATATATGTTATGTGTATTTTTGTGTGTTTATCAGTACAGTCACATGTTTGCAGACACAAACTGCATCGACAACTGTTAAAAGCAATCAGCTGATCTTCAGAAACAGACGCTGTGTCACATGATGCTTCAGAGGAAAGGATGTCTCATTTCTCTAAAACCTTATTTCTTTGTTTCCTCTTTCCTCACATGGAAAGGACACAAGAGAGGGAAACAAGCAACTGAAGACACCTGGGACACACTTTTCTCTATGTGACACCATTTAGTTTCATTTTCAGATTTTTATTTCAACTCCAACCTCAGTGATGACGTGAGATAGGGTTAGGGTTAGGGTTTAGGGTTAGGGTTAGGGTTGGGTTAGGGTTGGGTTGGGGTAACAGATTTATGTTTAATTTGCACTGGCCTGTTGATCCGTTAGAAAATAGAAAGTAGAAAATAAAAATGGAAATAAAATATAAATAAAATAAGGGGTCCAGGGGCGCCTCAACTGACTTATGGCCAGGCTGAGGTTTGGCGAAGTTGGAAAAACTCATCTCCCCCAACCAGGGGACCGGGGTTCGAAACCCAGGACAGAGGAAGAGGCTCCCACCTGCTGGCAAGAGGTCCAACAAAGGGACCAGGTAGGGAGCGTGGGGCCAACAACCACTTTTGGTTAAAAAAGATTAACTATAATATTTAACAATAAATAAATAAGTGCTAAAATTGGACAAAAAATGCATAGCAATAGAATGCATGGAAGTAAAAACAAGCATAAAACAAGTGCCAGGAAGTATAAAACAAGTGCTGGGTTCAAAATATCATTTGGATGGCATGCAGACATCCTAAAAACATATGTGTTAGTCAAAAGTGGGTTAGTAAAAAACACACAGTAATCTAAGATATAAAAGATAAAAAGATAAATAAATATATAATATAAAATATAAAAAAAATATAAAATATATATGTATATAGATTAAATAATAAGTTAATTAAATTGTCATCTTGCCAGGGGAAAGTTCAATATTGTGCATGAAAGCCTTGACTCCTCCTGGCCTAGTGGTCAGCCCCACGCTCCCATCCCCGGGGGCGCCAGGTTCGAATCCCGGCCAGCCCACCGGGGCAACGCCAGCAGGGGAGCGGGACTCATGCCAAGACAACGGCCCCTATCTATCATTTAACCCCCTGGGTGTTGTTGTATCCAATTTATGGATCCATATTTTTCTCGGCTCTCTTCCTCTGTCCAATGGTCCATCTGTCATTGGACTCTAAACCTGAAATAATGAGTTTGTCAGGGGGGTGCTGTTGGAAATGTTGGACCAACGGGGTGCCTAGTTTGCCCTCACTGATATTGTAAATGTGTTGTTTTAAACGGGTGTGTATGCTGTGTTTTGTTTCACCTATATAGTGTTTATGGCAAGTAGTGCATGTGATGATATAAACTGTATTGCTGGTATTAAGAGAAAATGAACCAAGGGTAGGATGAGAAGCTCCACTGTATGTATTGGTAATAAATTTCCTGTTTTTGTAATGTGTACTGTATTGTATGTGTGTGTGTGGTCTATGGTCTGTAAATTTTGAGTGTACCAGCATGTCCTGTAGATTTTTATTTTTCCGGTATGCTGATATAGTCTTGTAATTGTGAAAAGCTGGGTGTTGTGATTGTAAATGGGTGAAGTTGTGTTTGATAATCTGGTGAAGTCTAGTTATTTTATGTGAAAAAGTGGAAATAAATGGTAGGATGGTTGTGGTTGTGTGACTGGAGGGATTGGAGTCTGAATTAGGGTTAGGGCAAGGGAGGGAGGGTTGGGGTTGGGTTAGGGTTAGTGATTAGTGTTTTCTACTCATGTGCACTGGCCTACTGATCTAATTGAGATTTGGATTATGTGTTGATTTTGTTTATAAAGTGGTGACGGTCCACTAGGCAGAGAGAATCTGTGTGGATTAATGGATTGTTGAGGTTCAGCAAACCAGTGTCTCTGTTAGGATTCTGTTGAGGCGACCTCCATGGCAGACCAAGGGGGGATCCTGGATTTAACACACTAGTTGTATTTGACCCAATGTGTGAATGGTGGGTTAGTAGAAGGTGGAATGTTGAGCCTGTATCATAAGGGTAGATGGATAAGTGCTGTAGGAAAAGGTGTAAATACACAAGTGCTAGAGTAAAATCATGCAGCAAAATTTAATATATGTAATAAAATACACAGCACACGGATTAGTAAAAACACACTCTGGTTTGGGTTTTTATTGGGAGGCCAATTATGATGGTATGTCAGTGTGTAAGTAGCAAGGTCCCTTAAGTGCTATACAGGTCTATCTGGAGGAAGCCTTAGTTTTAGAGATGTTGTCTGTTCAGTTCCCCCTCCCTGAAGTTGAATGATTACTTTCTTTATTGAAAACTGATGTATAGTAAGGAGCCCTGGGTGGGGATCGAACTCACTATATAGGGGTACTTCCTATACTCCGTAAGCATATGCTCATCTGATTGAGCTATCTGCTGGCGGAGAGTTGCTGGAGGATGAGTGGAGATAACCTTGGGAAAGTCAAAATTAGGTAAAAAAATAAATGAATACTAAAGTGTTTCAGGTTAGATTAGAACCTGACATTATTGGAATGGGGTTGGTATCCTCTTTAATTAGTATGTACTTAGTGGACTGAGCTATTAGTACACCCATGATGGTGGACTGATAAAGTGGGCTATCTAGTAGGACTTATGGGGGCCTAGGGGTAGATAAAAGTAAGGGGATTGCTAGGGGGAGTGAGATGCAGTACGGTGTTCCTAGTGGGATTCGAACTTGTGCTGCTGTGTTTGAGGTTTGTACTTGTGAGGTGGATGCTTTCCAGGTTGAGGGTTAGGGTTAGGGGTAGGGATAGAGGAGAGAGGACAGCGGAGGTCCAGGACAGGTCTCTCTCCCCTCAGCAGGCGCAGCAGGACCGTGAGGAGGTATTTTATTTCCGCCCCCCCCCTGCATGTCATTGAACACCACATCCCCATCATCCCGCGGCGAGACAGTAAGGGTGCCGGCTAAACAGGTGAGCGAGAGCGCGGAGCAGCAAGACCACGAGGAGGCTTTTTCCCAGCGGGGATGGCAACGGAGAAGCCGTTAGTGCCCTGCTGCTTGGGCCGTTTGGTTTTACGCCGATGCCCGGCTCAGAGGCAGAGTGCTAGCTTGAATCACGAGTGAAAGGGAGGAGGAGTGTGTGTCTCATTATAAAATGACTTATTTACTTTATCATATATCATAAAATGATGTTAAAATTATACTACTGATGTTAAAATTATTATGACTACCAGGGGCACGAAAATTATGTTAAAAATAATCTAAGTGTTTCAACTTAAATCAATTCTCAAAAATGCCCCTGGTACTCTGCCCTGAGCGAGATCCAGGGATCCAGGGATCACCATGTTTTGTCACACACCCTCTAGGGTGAGAGTGCCACTCTCCCTGGGCATTTTAAAGTGATGGGGAGCCTGGTTAAAAGCTCCAGGAACACATACGCACAGATTCACACAGCATCACCCCAGCAAAGGCTCACTCTAGCTGGGTACATTTTCATCACTGTGCAGCCTCCTGTGTCATGGAAGTGCACCCACACAGACTCACACAGCTTCACCCCAGCAAAGGCTCACTCTAGCTGGGTACATTTTCATCACTGTGCAGCCTCCTGTGTCATGGTCATGGAAGTCCACCCACACAGACTCACACAGCTTCATCCCAGCAAAGGCTCACTCTAGCTGGGTACATTTTCATCACTGTGCAGCCTCCTGTGTCATGGAAGTGCACCCACAGACTCACACAGCTTCACTCCACAGACTTCACAATCATTGTCATCCTGGCAACTCACCAGCTCCACACAACTCATCCCAAGGCTCACTCTAGCTGGGTACACATTTTCATCACTGTGCAGCCTCCTGTGTCGTGGATGGAAGTGCACCCACACAGACTCACACAGCTTCATCCCAGCAAAGGCTCACTCTAGCTGGGCTTACATTTTCATCACTGTGCAGCCTCCTGTGTCATGGAAGTGCCACCCACACAGACTCACACAGCTTCACCCCAGCAAAGGCTCACTCTAGCTGGGTACATTTTCATCACTGTGCAGCCTCCTGTGTCATGGAAGTGCACCCACACAGACTCACACAGCTTCATCCCAGCAAAGGCTCACTCTAGCTGGTTACATTTTCATCACTGTGCAGCCTCCTGTGTCATGGAAGTCCACCCACACAGACTCACACAGCTTCATCCCAGCCCAGCAAAGGCTCACTCTAGCTGGGTACATTTTCATCACTGTGTGTCCCTTACAGCAGCCTCCTGTGTCATGGAAGTGTCCACCCACACAGACTCACACAGCTTCACCCCAGCAAAGGCTCACTCTAGCTGGGTGCACATTTTCATCACTGTGCAGCCTCCTGTGTCATGGAAGTGCACCCACACAGACTCACCCTCACACTCACCCAGCAAGGCTCACAGCTTCACCCCAGCAAAGGATCAACCTCACTCTAGCTCACTCAGCTCTCAGCTGCAGCTCTAGCTGTACATTATCACTGGAGAGTATCCACCCTCCAGCTTCATCCCAACAAGCACCATGCCCATCACTGGAACCTCACACCATGCCTCACCATCTGAACCTGTGGACCCAAACTTAAGCACCCCCTCCTCGGACTACACACCATAATCCCAGCCGCAAGCCTTTCGTGCCCCTGGTACTCCATTTCAGTCTTCGTGCCCCTGGTACTCCATTTCAGTCTTCGTGCCCCTGGTATTCTATTTCAAGTTTCAGGCCTCTGGTACTCTATTCCAGGCTTCGTGCCTCCTGGTACTCCATTTCAGGCTTCGTGCCCCTGGTCCCCTAAAGACAGTTACAAGTGAAATTTTTCTAAGTGTTTCAAACGGAGAAGGCACATAAGCCATTAGTACTGTAGCACTTACACTTGCCTTCTCCGGTGCCTACCACTTTTTACTGGTTTTGTAAACTACCCTTCGCACGATTTCAGAAACCCAGTTTTTAAGAACATAGACCTCCAGAATGGTGGTCAGGTCTTGTTGCCCAGGAATAGTATGGTGCAAATGGGCTAACATTGTGGGTGTACCTGGCCCCCTGATACTGGTTCATACACACTTGGTGAAATTTCTCCAGGATGGAGCCATGCTGTAGCCCGCTGAGGGGAGAGCTGAGGCCTGCCACACGCTTATGGATGTGTGGAGCCCTGATGGAGGTAAGGTCCACGCTGTATGCGGCTGAGGGGAGAGCTGTAGCCAGCTAGAGCATGCCTCCAGAGGAGAGGACTGGTACGTAATGGACCCACTGCTGCGGGGTACCTGGGCCCCGATGGTGGATTTTCCACACTTTTAGCGCTTTTCCAGCGCTCGAGACAGAAGCTTTGACCGGGGAGTGTCAGACATTGTTGGCCGTCACTCAGAGAGCATTTTGGTGTAATTATGCAGGGTGGTAGCCCCGATGGAGGATTTTCCTTTGCGCACTTTTCAGCGCTTTTCAGCGTTTCCAGAGACAGAGTCAGCACCGATTGGAGTGTCAGGGCATTGGTTACTTTTGATGACAGGGGTGGTAGCCCAGAGAGCATTTTACTTTTTCAGGGACAAGCTGGGGCGTTCACAATTCAGCATTATCAGCAGGGTGTAATTATGCAGGTAGCCCCGATGGAGGATTTTCAGCACTTTTAGCGCTTTTCCAGCGCTTTCGAGACAAGAAGCACAGTTACGGGAGTGTCAGACATTGTTGGCCGTCACTCAGAGAGAGCATTTTGGGTGTAATTATGCAGGGTGGTAGCCCTTCGATGGAGGATTTTCCGCACTTTTAGCGCTTTTCCAGCGCTTTCGAGACAGAAGCTTGGACCGGGAGTGTCAGACATTGTTGGCCGTCACTCCAGAGAGCATTTTGGGTGTAATTATGCAGGGGTGGTAGCCCTCGATGGATTTTCCGATTTGCCGCACTTTTTAGCGCTTTTCCAGCGCTGAGACAGAAGCACCGGGAGTGTCAGACATTGTTGGCCACTCAGAGAGCATTTTGGGTGTATTATTATAGGTGGTAGCCCCGATGGAGGATTTTCCGCACTTTTAGCGCTTTTTCCAGCGCTCGAGACAGAAGCACCGGGGAGTGCCAGATCATTGTCATGCGTCACCATCAGAGAGCATATTGGGTGTAATGATGCAGGGTGGTAGCCCCGATGGAGGATTTACACACAATTTTATCAACCCAATGACCGATTGGCATTCGTGACCCACCATCGGAGGGGCCCCCACCGGCCGGCCTCGCGCCGGTGTTGGGTGGACGGTTCCTCGGCTCCGGCCTGCGGGTCCGCCTCTATGGCCGGGAGGAGCATGTGGCGGAGGGGTCCGCGTTCCTCCCGGGCCGGCCGCTTGGTAGGCAGACCAAGACGCCCGTCTGTCCCAGCTGTCCTCCGGACGGATTCTGTCGGCGGCAGGCAGTTGCTCCTTCCCATTCTTGGGGTGGCAGCTCTCTGCCCTACTGCGGCATGGTCTTCCTGTGAGCATGATGTTTCCAAACCTCAAACCCTATAGTGAGTCCTCTGTTCTCAGTGGCTCACCCCGCCGGCCCGTGATCAGAGCTGATATATGCCAACGAGCGCTGACTTTCGGGGATGCGCATTTATCAGATCAGATCCAGCCCATGGCCAGCATGGGTGCCTCTCGGGACGCCCGTCCGCTTTGAGTGACTCTCTAGATAACCTTGGGCGGTTACAGCAAAACTTTGATCCCATCAGCTGGCCCTCGTGGCGGCGGTACGTCTCTTCAGAATGTCTGGCGAGGGTCTCATCGGTCCTGGTCGCTGTCAGTGTCGCTGGCCATAAGCCCAGCGGCGTGAGGAGTGAGCTCCGGCCTTATTGCCCCTTTCACTGGAGGGGGTGTAGGACTTGCTCTCTCCCTCCCGCAGGCTCTCCCCGTCGCCTCCTGGCTGGTGTCTCCCTTTCAGAAACACACATGGCTCCCCAGGCTGAACGCTCCGCCGGCCCCCGTGATCAGAGCTGATATATGCCACCAGGCGCTGACTTTTCGGGGATGCGCGCATTTATCAGATCCAAAGCCCATGCGGGTGCCTCTCAGGGGCACCCGTCCGCTTTAGGTGACTCTAGATAACCTCGGGCCGGTACAGCAAAACTGTGATCCCATCGCTGGCCTCTACGTGGCGGCGTCTCTTCGAATGTCTGACGCAGGGTCTCATCGGTCCTGGTCGTCTGCCGTCGGGCGCCGCAAGCCGGAGGAGTGAGCTCCTCGGCCTTCGCCGCCCCTTTCACTGGAGGGGGGTAGGACTTGCTCTCTCCCTCCCGCAGGCTTTCTCCCGTCCGCCTCCTGGCTGGTGTCTCCCTTTCAGAAACACACATGGCTCCCCAGGCTGAACGCTCCATGCCCCCTGTGATCAGAGCTGATATGCTGATATATGCCACGGCGCTGACTTTCGGGGATGCGCAGCATTTATCAGATCCAGTAAGCCCATGGCGTGGGTGCCTCGGGCACCCCGTCCCGCTGGTGACTCTAGATAACCTCGGGCCGGTACAGCAAAACTGTGATCCCATCGCTGGCCCTCGTGGCGACGTCTCTTTCGAATGTCTGACGAGGGTCTCATCGGGTCCTGGTCGCTGTCACGGGCGCCGCATAGCGGAGGAGTGAGCTCCGGCCTTCGGCCCCCTTTCACTGGAGGGGGGTGTAGGACTTGCTCTCTCCCTCCACTGCAGGCTCTCCCGTCCGCCTCCTGGCTGGTGTCTCCTTTCAGAAACACACATGGCTCCCCAGGCTGAACGCTCGCTCCGGCTGGTCCCTTCTCCCACCGCGTCCCTGCGCCTGCGGCCTGCTCTCTGAGGGCTGACGGAGAGGTTTGATGCGTCCGGCGCTCCACGAGGCGTGGGGGCCACTGGAACCTTAACAGAAGCCGTGCAGTGCGCGGTCTGCGCCCTGGTCGTCCCTCCAGCGCCACCGGTGCACTCCAACTCTCTCTCTCTCCGGAGGGAGGCGGGGAGGTTCAATGTCTCCTCCTGCTCTGTCCCCAGCTCTGGGGCTTAGCGGGATGGAGCGCCAGGGGGTTACTTTGTCTTTCTTATTAAACCCTTTGTCGCTCGAGCAACAAATTTAAACAAAATGAGTCAAATCTTACTGATGGATCACTCGGCTTGCGGCTGTCTGAGGGTCGGCTGGGGCAGTCGCAGGCGCCCGTTCCCTTTGTCACCCGACCCATATTGAAACACGGACCTGAACTCTAACGCCCGCACAATTCAAAAGGGGAGGCAGACCCCGTGGAGCTTTAAAAATGATAGGTGGAACTACGGCCCCCGTAGTGGCGGGGTAAACATGGCAGGGAAAGACATCCGGATCTCAGGCAGAGTACCAGGGGCGTGAAGCCTGAGCCAGAGGCTGTCTTTCCCTGGATGTGAGACTTTTTACGGGGCTGCACAGTGACGAAAATGCTCCCAGCTAGAGTGAGCCTTTGCTGGGGTGAAGCTGTGTGAGTCTGTGTGGGTGGACTTCCATGACACAGGAGGCTGCACAGTGATGAAAATGTACCCAGCTAGAGTGAGCCTTTGCTGGGGTGAAGCTGTGTGAGTCTGTGTGGGTGGACTTCCATGACACAGGAGGCTGCACAGTGATGAAAATGTAACCAGCTAGAGTGAGCCTTTGCTGGGGTGATGCTGTGTGACTGTGTGCGTATGTGTGGCTGGAGCTTTTAACCAGGCTCCCCATCACTTTAAAATGCCCAGGGAGAGTGGCACTCTCTCCCTAGAGGCTGTGTGACCCAACATTGTGTGATCCCTGGACCTCAGGGAGAGTACCAGGGGCCAGGGGCCCAAAGCTTGAAATGGAGTACCAGGGGCTCTGAAGCCTGAAATGGAGTACCAGGGGCCTGAAGCCTGAAATGGAGTACCAGGGGCCCGAGGCCAGAAATGGAAGGCCTGACGGCCGAAGCTGAAATGGAGTACCAGGGGCCCGAAGCCTGAAGCCTGAAATGGAGTACCAGGGGCACGAAAGGGCTTGCGGCTGGGATTATGATGTGTAGTCCGAGGAGGGGTGCTTAAGTGTGGGTCCGCAGGTTCGGATGGTGAGGCAGGTTCCTGGGCATGGTGCCTGGAGGGTGGGTGCTCTCCAAAATGTACCCAGCTAGAGTGAGCCTTTGCTGGGGTGAAGCTGAAGCTGTGTGAGTCTGTGTGGGTGCACTTCCATGACACAGGAGGCTGCACAGTGATGAAAATGTACCCAGCTAGAGTGAGCCTTTGCTGGGGTGTGTGATGAAGCTGTGTGAGTCTGTGTGGGTGGACTTCCATGACACAGGAGGCTGCACAGTGATGAAAATGTAACCAGCTAGAGTGAGCCTTTGCTGGGATGAAGCTGTGTGAGTCTGTGTGGGTGCACTTCCATGACACAGGAGGCTGCACAGTGATGAAAATGTACCCAGCTAGAGTGAGCCTTTGCTGGGGCTGGGATGAAGCTGTGTGAGTCTGTGTGGGTGCACTTCCATGACACAGGAGGCTGCACAGTGATGAAAATGTACCCAGCTAGAGTGAGCCTTTGCTGGGATGAAGCTGTGTGAGTCTGTGTGGGTGCACTTCCATGACACAGGAGGCTGCACAGTGATGAAAATGTAACCAGCTAGAGTGAGCCTTTGCTGGGATGAAGCTGTGTGAGTCTGTGTGGGTGGACTTCCATGACACAGGAGGCTGCACAGTGATGAAAATGTACCCAGCTAGAGTGAGCCTTTGCTGGGATGAAGCTGTGTGAGTCTGTGTGGGTGCACTTCCATGACACAGGAGGCTGCACAGTGATGAAAATGTAACCCAGCTAGAGTGAGCCTTTGCTGGGATGAAGCTGTGTGAGTCTGTGTGGGTGCCTTTGCTGGGACTTCCATGACACAGGAGGCTGCACAGTGATGAAACAAAACTGAAAATGTACCCAGCTAGAGTGAGCTGCTTTGCTGGGGTGAAGCTGTGTGAGTCTGTGTGGTGTGGTGGACTTCCATGACACAGGAGGCTGCACAGTGATGAAAATGTAACCAGCTAGAGTGAGCCTTTGCTGGGAAGTGAAGCTGTGTGAGTCTGTGTGGGTGCACTTCCATGACACAGGAGGCTGCACAGTGATGAAAATGTACCCAGCTAGAGTGAGCCTTTGCTGGGATGAAGCTGTGTGAGTCTGTGTGGGTGCACTTCCATGACACAGGAGGCTGCACAGTGATGAAAATGTACCCAGCTAGAGTGAGCCTTTGCTGGGGTGAAGCTGTGTAACTGTGTGCCTGGAGCCTTATTATCTTTTTTTTTTTTTTTTTTTTTTTTTAATCCGCCAGCTACCCCAGAAGAGTGTGAGTTTGTGGACAGAGGATTTGGCTTTTGCCCCCTGGCTGTTTTTTTGTGGTCTTGGATCTCCATCCAGTGGCGTGATTTTGTAACTGCAGCTCCATGGCCTGGCCTGGAAGAAATCCAGGGCTGGATGCTGAGTGTTTGTCCCTCTCTCAGTGCCACTGTGTGAGGTGGTGGTGGGGCTACACCAGGAAACCTTGGCATCCAGCTAAAGCCTGGGGCCAGGAATAGCTCCAGGGCTTCATGCCAATAAAATGGATGGACGTCTGGTGTCTTCCAAATCCCTGTCTATCAGATGAGAATCTGGAATCGGAATGCATTCTATAACATCTTCCAAATGTCCATCTTTTAGAGAAGAACCTGGAAGTGCCGTAGATTGAAATTTGGACCTGAAAACCGGATCGAAGGTGGCCTGTTTCTGGGTAGAGTCTGTGTCTTTCTCCCTAGAGCTGGAGCTCCATGAGAGACACTCTCTCCCCAGAGGCTGTGTGTGTGTGTGTGTGTGTGTGTGTGTGTGTGTGTGTGTCTGTCTGTGTGTGTGTGTGTGTGTCTCGCTCTCGCTACCTGGATGTGGGCGTGTGGTTTCACGAGGAGGCATTCCGGTGTGTGATGGGCTCCGCCCTCTTGTTGCTACGGGGACCTATTTAAGGGGCAGGTGGATTCAGACAATCGATGGTCGGAGTAGAAGGAGGACACGTTGAGCTGAACTATGCAGAAAATATGCGGAGTGTGCTCCGGCACATACAGTAATTTGCATCAGCACCTGAAGCTCAGTCACACCATTCCCAACCAGGAGGAGTTTTTGCTCCTGGTGAGATATGGGAACGCACAGGTAAGCTAGGCATTTAATTGGGGGAAACTGGGGCTGTGTGAAATGAAATGGAGTGTGATTTGGCCCCAAACGGTAATGCATGGTCTAACTCTTCTCCCACCACAGGACGACCGATCCGTTGGATTGCCCCACATGTGGGAAGAAAATGTTGGCCCGGCTGGACAAACATCTCGCAGGAGACGCATGGCTTGGCAACCTTGGAGGAACGAGAGCCCCTCATCACGCATGCCAAGAGGCTGGCCATCGCCAGAGAATTCGCTTGGCTGCGGGCTCGCAATCCCCAGGACCCGCTGGTGTCCACTCTCGGGCTGTGCAGCGCAGACGATGAGCCTTTGGAGCAGCTCCCAGCAGAGGAGTCCCCAGGGAGTGTTCCGCCACGCCCGTCCCCCCCAGCAGCGCGGCGGCGGCGGCGGCGGAGCTCGACAGCTCGGGCCCCGCGTGCCACCAGTGCCGATGTGTGGAGCTGGAGAGGAGGGTGGAGGCGCTGGAGCGCTGGAGGCTGTCCCAGAGTGTGGCGGTGGGCACGGCCGCGGCGCAGCTGCAGCGCACGCCACCGTCCACGGAGAAGGGGGAGCACGTGGTTAAGTCCAAGAAGGGAGCGCTGTACGGTAGGTTAGGCCATTACATGGAGGCTGTGCCCGGAGAGGAGCAATTAACGCCGCAATTAACACTTTCTTCCATTTCCCCCTGGAGAAAAAGTCATCCAGGACTTCGGTAAGTTCAAGTTCGGCTGGGGTCGCGTATGCCGGGAGGAGGGACATTGACAACGCCCAACAGGCCGCGACTCACTGCCTGCGCTACTGCCAGTACATGGCAGAGGGACTCCCAGAGACCTCCACCTCGGCTGACCTGAGGTTTCTGGTACATATGGACAAGTTGCGACGTTGTGAGTGCACATAATTTATCCAGCTGCTGTGTATTTTTATTTTTATTTATTTTATTATTATTTTTTTTAAATATATTATGATTACTTCCTGCAATTACCTCAGGTTTTAAGCTCTCTTCTCTGCTGACAGCTATCCAACGTTCCTGAAAGAAAAAGGTTACATGCCCACCACAATCAAGAACATGATGATTAACGTCACGCAGCTCTACAAACATATTGACCACTCCTTCCAGCAGTGCAGCAGGCTGACGGGCGCCGACATTAATCGGGTCGTGTATGAGGTGAAGAGGCTGAAGGCGGAGGTCTACAGGGACGTGGTTGTCCATCACCAAAAAGTCAGGCGCAGGAAAAGCAGGAACCAGCTCGATTCGGCCCAAGAACTGGCTTTCCTGGCCGCTGCAAAGAGGAGAGAGTCCCGCAGCTTTTCCACGACCTGTCCACCAGCAGCACCGGCGGCACCACCACCACCACCACCCAAAATGAACATGCCAAACTGATCGGGTACATTATGGGCTACCTGTGCGTAATCAGCGGACACAGGGCAGTAGTGCTGACAAATATGCTTGTGGACCATGTGTTCGCCGCCGACAGCTGGAGGGACGGCAGGAGGTTTCAGATCCTGGTGGACGAGCACAAGACCGTGAAATCCTTCGGCCAGGCATCGCTGGTCCTCAACGCCAGGGAGTTTGACTGGGTGAAGCGGCTGGCCGAGGGGAAGTGCTGTCCCCCCGGGAGAGAGGGCAATAACGTGTTCCACACGGTGCTGGGCGGACCGATAATGAAGCCCAACAGCTTCCTCCACATGGCCTGGGTGGACGCCGGGTGCAGGGGAACGGTCAACTTCGCGATGATCCGAAGCAGCGTGGCCACTCAGGCCGACAAGCACCTGACGGAGAGCGAGAGGAGGAAGGTGGCGCGCTCCATGTGCCACGACCCAGAGACCGCCGAGAAGTTCTACGTGGCCCTCCCCGAAAGAGACCAGGCGTTCCAGACACGTAAGCTCAGGATGAAGGCCCTGAGGCTGGAGGACGAGACTGCCAAGGCCCCTCCTGATCTGCCCACGGACGAGTCGTGCTGCTCCACGCCTTCAACGTCCAGCGAGGAGGAGGACCCGCCGGTCCACGACGAGGCCGGCTCGAGCTCGTTGCTGTGCCCCCGAGAGCTACGGGTGACGCTGGAGAGGATCAGGCCATCAGTTATTCATTCTTTTCTGAATAAATAAAAATCAAGAAACGTTTGCAAAAATATCTACTGTGGTGCGTTTTATTTCAATGTGGAATTGCGATGCATTAAATGAAAACGTGGCAGCTTCCAAATGTCCATCTATTAGAGAAGAATCTGGAGTTGGAATGCATTATAAATTAAAAACGTGGCAGCTTCCAAATGTCCATCTATTAGAGAAGAATCTGGAGTTGGAATGCATTATAAATTAAAAACGTGGCAGCTTCCAAATGTCCATCTATTAGAGAAGAATCTGGAAGTGCCGTAGATTGAAATTTGGACCTGGAAATCTGGATCGCAGGTTTAGGGTTAGGGTTAGGGTTAGGGTTAGGGTTAGGGTTAGGGTTAGGGTTAGGGGTTAGCCAGGGTTAGGGTTAAGAAGTTAGGTTAGGTTTGGGCCCTTGGGTTACAGGATTATGCCACTTTGCCCCAATTTGGTCTGCTGGATGTTGAAGAACTTAATGTAAGGAGGCGTTAAGTTTCGCACCCTATGTGAATCATCCATTTTGTTTTTTTATTTTTATTTTTTTTTATTTTTTTTTTAATTTGGGGTCCAGGGGTGTCTTACTGACTTCTAACCAGGCCAAGGTCTGGCAGAGAGCTGCAAAACTCATCTCCCCACCCGGGAGAACGGGTTCAAAACCTGGGACAGAGGAAGAGGCCCCATTGCTGGCTTGAGGTCCAGCATGGGGACCAGGTAGGGAGCGTGGGGCCAACAACAATTATTGTTGAAAAGAGGGGGGGGGGAAAAATGAGAGGTCAGAATAAATATATGGACCTAATATTTATTATATATAAAAAAAATAAATAAATAAGTGCTTAAAATAGATAGAAGTGCATAGCAATAAAATACAAAACAAGTGCGAAACAATAAAAAACGAGCATGATAAAAGTGCTGTGTACAAAAAATCATTTGGATGGCATGCAGACATCCTAAAAAAAGTGTAATAAAAACAAATGTGTTAGTAGACAATATTAGTTAAAAACCACAGTAACAGTAAAAAAAAAAAAAAAAAAAAAAATATATATAAATAAGGAAATGGGTATAAAATATAAAATATAATATATATATATATATATATAAAATATAAATATAGATCATCTTGCCAGGGGAGAGTTCAATAATAGGCATGGCAGCCTTTAGCATTCTCCTGGCCTAATGGTTAGCACCACGCTCCCGTCCTCGAGGGTGCCGGGTTCGAATCCCGGGGCAAACCCTCCGAGGCGGTGCCAGCAGGGGAGTGGGATCCGCTGAAAAACTACTTGTCATTCAGCCCCTTGGGTGCTGTTGTGTCCAATTTGAAGATCCATATTTTTTCGGCTCTCTTCCTCTGTCCAGTGGTCCATCTGTCATTACTTTCTAGTCCAGAAATTATAAGATTGTCAGGGGGATGTTGTTGAAAATGTTGTACTAGCGGGGTGCCAAGTTTTCCTTCTCCAATATTGTACATGTGTTGTTTGAGCCGGGTATGTATGCTATGTTTGGTTTCTCCTATGTAGTGTTTATTGCAGCTGGTGCATGTGATGATGTAAACTGTATTGCAGGTATTGAGAGAAAATGAGCCGAGAGTAGGGTGAGAGGCTCCACTGTGTGTATTGGTTATGAATTTCCTATTTCTATAGTGTGTACTATATTGTAGGTGTGTGTGTGGTCTATGGTCCGTGAATTTGGAGTGTACCAGTAGATCCTGAAGGTTTTTATTTTTCCGATAGGCTGATATGGTTTTGTAGTTGCGGAAAGCTGGGTGTTGTGACTGTAGATGGGTGAAGTTGTGTTTGATGATCTGGTGGAATCTCGTTATTTTGTGTGAAAAGGTAGAAATGAATGGTAGAATGACTGTGGGTGTGTGGGTGGAGGGAGTGGAGTCAGGGTTGGGGTTAGGGCAGGGGAGGGAGGCATTAGGGTTAGGGTTAGGGGCCCCCACCAGGGAGGGGGTTGGGATGCAAACCCTTTTTAGGGTAGGGGACATAGGGGTTAGGGTTAGGGCAGGGAGGGAGAAGCCAAGTTAAGATTAGGGTGAGGGGAGGGGTCGGGATGCAAACCCTGTTTAGGGGTAGGGGACAGAGGGGTTGAGGTTAGGGCAGGGGAGAGGGAGGTTAAGGTTAGGGTGAGGGCAAGGGTCGGGATACAAACCCTGTTTAGGGTAGGGGGAAGAGGGTTAAGGTTAGGGTTACAGGGAAGGGGAGGTTGGGATCAGGGGGGATTTGTTTAGTGACGGGATCTGTGGTTGGTGTGGTTGTAAGGAGGGGCTGGGGTGGAGCATTGTGGGTGTGGGAGCGAGTCGGAGCGAGAGAGGCCAAGGTACTATTTTTGATTGTGCGTAGGAAGCGTTTGGAATAGCCCCTTTTCCTAAGTGATTTGAATAGAATTGACACTGAATTATGTAAAGTCAGACTGTAGGGATGATATGCGGTGGAACCGGATGATCTGAGATTTGATAATGCCGTGGAAGGTATGTTTAGGGTGATAGCTAGTCTTGTGTAATAAAGCGTGGGTATCTGTGACTTTGAAAAAAACTCTGGTTAATAAATGTGTGTGTGAAGTTGTGGTGGGCTTGAAAAAAACTGTTGTGTCTAAAAAATTGATTTGAACCGGGTCTATTGTATGTTTTACTTTGATAGCTGGGTGATGGTTATTAAGAATATTTATAAATGTGGAGAAATGGCTAATGTCATGCGTCCAGATACCAAAAATATCGTCCAGGAATCGGAGGTAGATTAGTGGTTTGTGGGTACACTTGGCCAAGGGTTAGGGTTAGGGTTAGGGTTAGGGTTAGGGTTGGGAATAATCACGACAGGCATTTAACTGTTGTCGAAAGACATACAAAAGCACGGGCACACAAGTCTTCTCTCAGCTCTCTCCCCCTCATTCATTTTTTTTTTTTTTTTTTTTTTTTTTTTTTTTTTATACCTTCTGATTTTTTACTTAAAATAAAATCACTATCTAGACTTCAAACTCTCACAAGTTACTTTGTTCCATAGATCCACCAACAAGTGGGGTCTCTTTCATTTAAGTTAGGATTCAATCTGTTTCTTCAACATACCTCCAGAGGATTATAATTTTCACTTTGGATTTAGGTTCAGATTTGGTCAGTTTTTCCTCCATATAATTTCAGGTAAAAAGAATTTATCACTTTCCAAATGTAAATACAAGTTTGATCTATTTATTTCTCCCTATTCCTTCAGGTACGTGATGTTTTTGCTTTTAAATTCAAGTTTGATCTATTTATTTCTCCCTGTACCTTCAGGTAAGTGGAGATTTTCATTTTTAAATTCAAATCTTTTTGTGAATTCAAGTTTGATCTATTTATTTCTCCCTATTCCTTCAGGTAAGTGGAGTCTTCACTCTTAAATTCAAGTTTGATCTGTTTATTTCTCCCTATTCCTTTAGGTAACTGGAGTTTTCCCCTCTTAAATTCAAGTTTGATCTATTTATTTCTCCCTGTACCTTCAGGTAAGTGGAGGTTTTCATTTTTTTAAAAAAATCAAATCTTTTTGTAAATTCAAGTTTGATCTATTTATTTCTCCCTGTACCTTCAGGTAAGTGGAGTCTTCACTCTTAAATTCAAGTTTGATCTATTTATTTCTCCCTGTACCTTCAGGTAAGTGGAGATTTTCATTTTTAAATTCAAATCTTTTTGTGAATTCAAGTTTGATCTATTTGTTTCTCCCTATTCTTTCAGGTAAGTGGAGTTCTCACTCTTAAATTCAAGTTTGATCTATTTATTTCTCCCTGTACCTTCAGGTAAGTAGAGGTTTTCATTTTTAAATTCAAGTTCTTTTTGTAATTTCAAATTTGATCTATTTGTTTGTCCCTGTACCTTCAGGTAAGTGGAGTTTTCACTTTTAAATTCAAATTTACACTTTTAAATTCAAGTTTGATCTGTTTGTTTTTTTCTTTTTTTCTTTAAACCTTTAGGTCGTGTGTCTACCGGTGCATGAGATTGTTTTCCTTTTTGGATTTTAAATTTCAAGTTTGATCTACAATTTTATGTGCCTAACGTGGTATATGTATTTTTTTTGGACTCTAAATCAGATGTAGTCTATTTGCCTGTTGGTTAATGGGATCCTTTCCATTAGGGTTTCCAATTTCATCTGTTTTTGAGGTTTTTTTTGAATGATAGAGTGTCAGAAAATTAAGTGCTCAGGAAAAAAAAAAAAAATAAGTGCAAAAGCAAAACCCACTCAAAAATACACTCACATGCAAGAAAAAAAAAAAATAATAAAAAAGATTAAGTGCCTTAAAGAAAAAGATGAAAAAATAAGTGCCCACAACAAAAGAGACATTCCACACAAAAAATAAATTCTCTATACACACACATTATATATACAAATAAATATTAATATTTCAATTCATGTCATTCGTTACACACACGTCAATTTATCTCATTTCGTTGTCCATCTCAAGATCACACAACTTTCCCTTGTTTGTTATTTTCAATTCCAATTTGTCTTCCAATTTTCTTATAAAGAAAGATCCCTAGGCTTAAGTTATATCATCTATATAGAATCCAATACTTTATACCACTTCATTTAATCCATCCGGCACCATAGTCTTTAATTTTTTAATCCATCGCCTCTCAGCCATTATCCTCTGTCCACCGGTCCAGTTTACAGCAGATTCCAATCCCGCAATTCTCAAACTGTCTTTATTATGATTTCTGAAGTGTACATAAAGTTCAGTTGTTTTGTTGTTTGTTGTTTTTTCAATATTGTATATGTGTTGTTTTAGTCGTTGTATAAGCTGATTTTTTGTCTGTCCGATATACAGTTTATGACACAATACACATTCAATAACATATACAAGATTGAAGGACTCTAGTTGAAATACCTGCCAGACCGGAGCCCCTAGAGCTGTATACTTATTTGTAATGTATTTTAAATTTCTAAAATATATATTTTCAAATTTTGATTTTCCCCTGTCTTCTAGAGAAGCATGAACTAACAAATCTTGTAAATTTTTATGTCTTTTAAAAGCCGATATAACCCTAAAATTGGTCAATGGCTCTATGTCCTTTTGTGTATTATTGAAATTAGTTTTTATCCTAGAATTTAACTTTAATGACTTAAATGAATAAGAAGTGACCAAAGGTATTAAAACCGTATCATCTTGAGGCACTCCACCAGGTTTCAATCCCTGCTGAAAGGCATGTTGGACCTCGGATCGTATAGCACGGAGAAAGGTTCTACTATAGCCGCGCTTTTTGAGAACTTTAAAAAGTATATTTGTTGCCATTATCACATCCTCTTGCCTGGTGCAGATCCTCCGGAACCTAATTAACTGGGATTTAATAATCCCTTTAAAAGTATGTTTCGGGTGGAAACTGTCCCCATGCAGTAGGGCGTGGGTGTCCGTTGGCTTGAAATAGACTCTTGTTCCCAAACTGCGCCCACCATCACCCTCATCCCCAATAAAAAAGACTTGTGTATCTAGGAACTCAATCTGCTCCATCTGTAGATTACATTTAACAGTAATAGAATCATGATGTGCATTTAGAACATTAATAAAACTTTGAAAATCTGATTTTGAATAGGACCACACTCCAAATATGTCATCCAGATATCGAATATAAAACGCTGGAAGTTTGGGACATTTTGGGAAAACTGTACGCTCCCACTCCGCCATA
>CM041546.1:0-51482 GCA_023238725.1 Scortum barcoo | reverse complement strand
GGGAGAGGAGTCACAGCGCGAACAGGGAGACTCGGGAGACACTTCCCAAAGTAAGAGATGAGGTTTGTCATCGTACTGCTGTGATACCTGACAGGCCAGCAAACATCAGCGCCGTGTATCCGTGCTCATGTTCATTGCAATTCACGTCCGCTCCGTGTTGCAGCAGCAACCTGCACATGTCTGCTTTTCCTTTGTAAGCAGCGTGCATGAGAGGGGTCATCCCATACTGTGGAGAAAATGAAGAATAAATAACGTGTAATTGTGAATGTAAACACCTTTATTAAACCCACAAAGACTTTTACACTGCCACACATTCTGTCTCTTCTAATACAAATAAAGAGTTTGAACTATGGTGCTGTGCTAAATGCGTCATCCTCATCACCTAAACACATACTGTAAAAGTATTTATACACAATACGGTAAGGCTGCAACTTACTAATATTTTTTCAATTAACAGATCAAAAGGTTTGTCAATTAAATTTCAGGTAATAGTAAAATTATTATTTATGAACTATAATTTCCTAGAGCTCAAAGCAGTGTCTTGTTTTGTCTAATCAAGGTTATGAACCTCAGATTATAAATTGGCAGGATTACATGTTATAATATAAATTATATAAAAGACAGAGAAAGCAGCAAAACCTCAAACTGGAGACGCTGGAACCAGAGAAATACTGATGATGACATTTGTGTTTGAAAAATGATGGAAGCGATTAATCAGTTAATCAAAATATATAACTTCTGCACTTGTATTTTGTGTAAGAATTGCTTTTTTCTCTTTATTTTTTTACATTTTGCCTGTTGTTTAAAAATAATCAAACAACAGGCAAACACAGTTTTACTGAAACAAACTATAAGCGCTTATCAAATAACATATGAAGCTTTACAGTTATTGCCTGTGTGATGCTTACTAGGCAACATGCACAACTTCAAAGTTTGTAAAGAGAAATCACATCCACATCCACAAAAATACAAAAATAAAAACATGAAAATTATAAAGTGGATCGTATTCATTCTTTAAACACTTTACCTGGCGTGTACAGTATGTTTGCCAACAAACAAGACCAGATTTTTACATCATAGTTTGATGGCATTTTTTTCTCCTCACTGAACGGACTCGCGTAGCTTCCATTACTTAACAGAACATCTCAATTCAAACACCTGATTTTGACAGGCGGACGCTGAAAAGTGACAAATGCAAAGGAAGGACATGGAGGGCCTTCTCCAAAGCCCTTCAGCACAGTGACTCATGTGTCCTCTTGTCCCGCACACATGTCACTGAACAAAAGAAAAGCTCGGCTGAAAGGTCTCGGTATGTTTTATCTCCCACAAAACCCAACAAGCTACAGTCCTGAAATTCAAACAGACCTCACAGGACGAGCTTCGGTTTGTGTCTCTAATTGTTCATGGTTTTCCCAACGATTAATGCAAGACAAACTCAATAAACCCTGTCAGGTCGTTTAATACAAGATATAAAAATATGACGATACGTATATAAGAATACAGGTAATTAATCAGAAATAAAACTGCATCATTGTAGAGAACCAGGAGATATGTCACACCTGGCTGCCATCTTTGTTTGGCTGAATAAGTACAGCCCAACCTTGTAAAACTGATTTAAAAATTCATCTTCCAGCTGAAAAAAATACTTTTGAGGACTTTTGAAATATAGGTTAAATGTCAAATTACCTGCCAGTGTAGCTTGATGCTTCAAAATTAATCATCAAATCTTAGATAATAGTTGGAAAAGATAAAAAAGAAATGCTGCTTTAATGTATCATGCCTCTATAATGTATTTATGCTCTCCTGTGACAAAAAATAAACTAAAACTTACCTAACTGGAAACAGTGCAAAGCATCACAACGGGTTAATTAGGAGAAACAGACAAACGTGTGAACCTGCTCTAAGTGTGAATCAAAAATGCTGTTACCTCATCCAGACAGTTGACTCGAACATCCTTACAGCCCAGCAGCCTCGAGGCCTCTTGAACGTTTCCTAAGAGCACATAATGAAAGAATATCGCAGTATTAATACAACGCCAAGCTTTAGCAGCAGTTTAAGCAGATCAAGAGAGAAAACTCACCTCTGTTAAAGCAAAAAGTGAGATCTCAGTAAACGCAAGCATTTTATTTACGTTAGGGCATTTCACTTATTTCAAGCTTTTGTCTCAAGCGCAACTTCTTTCTGAGATTGTATTACTGAGCAGAATAAAGCTGACAACTACTCGTCCCTCTAATCTCTTTACTTATTAAAATCAGAAAAAGACCAAACAGGATTTGCTGTTTTATTGTCAATCTTACACCACACTGAGTCCTCGATAAAACAAGGGAGAAGAAATGTACCTTCCTGAGATTAACTTCTGTCTTTAAACAAGTCATTTATTTCAGTCAGGATGACTTACTTTAATCACAATATGCTGTTTTTTTCTGAGTAAATTATATATATAATTCAATACATAAACATTTCATTTGTATCCTTACAAACGTACGTCATCTGAGTGCAGCTGTACTGTGTTAGGATACAGTTCCTAAATTTGGCCTTATTTCAAGACAAAGGCACCTGTATTAACTATATTTAATTTTATTTAAGTTTTCCTACAAGTTATACAATTCCTAAAGTACTTTATTATAATTATATTACAATTATAAACAGAATATACATAACATATTACATATAGTAGAGTATTTGCCTTATTTAAGCACATTTTCTTAAGATATCTTAACTGTTCAGTTTGCAATGCAAATAAAGTTATTATTGTTATTATCATTATTGTCATTAGTATTATAATTATTAATAACAGAAAGACGTCGACAGTAAGACAATAGTGTAATGATGCAGAGTGCAAAGGATGCTGAAATAAACAAGTAGAAGATTAAATAAAAGATGAGCTTTCTATACATGAGGCAGGTGCATATGACAATATATACAGTATTTTAATTATATTTCACTCATTTTATAGCCTTTTTTGCCACCCATTTAGTTTTACAGAGCTGACTTTTTTGCAGTGAGATGAATTTTTTTTTTTTTTGGCCATGAAATGATGTGCTGTAATGCAGCTGTTCAATAACACCTGAACCTCCAACAGATGCACACACACACACACACACACACCAATCGTGTAACCATGCAGGTAAACTCACATTTAACTCTCCTGCTGTGGTTTAACAAAGCAGACACCGAGAATCAGAGGTGTTAAACTGACTGTACGTCCTGATACCTGTCAGGTGAGCTCACCACTAAAGACAACAAACCCCACTGAGGGGGATTAGCGGAGAGGCTTACCTGCAGTAATAACCTCAAACAACTCCTTTTCGCTCGGAGACAGGTCTCCCCTCTTCGGCGCAGACATGGTGGGCATTAATAGTGTGAAACTGGGTAATAACGACACGGATAAAAGGCGTTTTTTGAGGTGAAAAGGCGCGCTGTTGTCGCAGTTTGCAGCAGCTTCACGGCTAACTCAGGACGAGCTGTCAGGAGGACCGTACCACTGCGGACTGTTGGGAGAGGGGTGGGGGGGGGGGTGAGAGGTTTCAGATAAATCAATAAGCAGCACGGATACACTTTTCACAGTAATTGAAGGAAAATACCAGAATATATAAATATATAAATGCCAGATATATCACAATAACATGAATTACTTGGTGCCAAAATGCTAAAATTTCCACAATCGCAACAGTTGTCACCCCCTGATCTTTCACTGAAATAATCACTTCCACGGAAGTCTAGAAGGTTCATGCTTCAGAATAAACCACGTGTGAGAACAAGCGCCTCCTCAGTTCATTTTTATACATGATTATATTGATTTATTTTATATTTACACGTATAGTATTGTTTTTGTTCCTCATTCTTATTCTACTCCGCCTTATAATTAGTATGATATATTTTTTTCTTCTGGCTATAAGTGTTTGTGCAGCAAAAATGATGTGATTATGTCTGAAAACTGCTAACTGGGCTGCAAATCTCGCCCACTACTCAGGCAGAGAAACTGACACTCATTGACCTCAAGGTGGCGCTGTGTGTTTTCACAAGTACAGGCGCATCTCAGTGAATTAGAAGAGTGAGGAAAAGTTTATTTATTTTAGTAATTCAGTTCAAAAAGTGAAACTCATATAGATGGATTACACACAGAGTGAAATGTTTCAAGCCTTTGAATATCTCAGAAAATTTGAATATTGCCTAAGACCAACAGTGGACCAACACCAAAGGATGACGTGGCTGCCCAAGTCATCACTGACTGTGGAAACTTCAAGCAACTTGGATTCTGTGCCTCTCCACTCTTCCTCCAGACTCTGGGACTTTCATCTGAAAAGAGGACTTTGGACCACCGAGCAACAGTCCAGTTCTTCTTCTCCTCGGTCCAGGTAAGACGCTTCTGTTGTTGTCTCTGGTTCAGGAGTGACTTGACATGAGGAATGCGACAGTTGTAGTCCATGTCCTGGATACACTGACTGCAGCCTCAGTCCACTCCTTATGTATCTCCCCCAAATTCTTGAATGGCCTTTGCTTCACAATCCTCTCAAGGCTGCGGTTATCCTTGTTGCTTGTGCGCCTTTTAACTTTTAAACCTTTTAACCAGGAGATTTGAACCCCTGATGACCTGACCTTAAAGAAGAAGAAACCTTTGTTGTTCCCACCAAAAATTCACAATTACACTCTGTTGTTCTTGTACATTTTACACATACATAGGAATATACACACACACAACTGGCGGAGAGATGCCAGAGTGAGGGGGCTGCACCCTTTAAAGCAGCCTGAGGAGGGTTTTTTGGGGTTTGGTGCCTTGCTCAAGGGCACCTTGGCAGAGCACAGGAGGTGAACTGGAACGTCTCCAGCCACCAGTCCACTAGACTAGACTAAAAAGTACATTTACTCAAGTCCTACATTTCAGACGTAAATGTATTTCTCGCTCCACTACATTCATTCAATTGCTTTGGAGTTACTTTTTATATTTTTCATTTTAAAAGCAGCACATACTTGGAGTCATTATCAAGTTTACGATGAAATGATAAAAGACTTTATGTGGCCTGAATTTTAAAAAGCTTTATTGTGTTTCAGCAGGACAGATGATCCTTCTGGGCAGCAAAAAAGTTCAGTTTAGTTCTTGTTAGTGTGGAGCTGTGGTGAAAATAAACCTGCATTAAACTGGTTGGGGTATGAAACGGGGCTGCAGATCTCTCCATCACCACCAAATGTCACCAAACAGAAAAAGCCAGAGATATTTCAGAAAGCAAAAGTTACTTTAATCAATATTTTATATTAACGATGGATCAAAAGACAACATGAAAGTCAAGAGTCATTCATAGTGCAGCGACTACTGAAGCCAAAAAGTCATTGCGAGTCTGAGGTTGTCTGACTCAGACTGATTGAAAATAAGTTTACCACTATTTAAGATAAGATCTTTTATTGATCACCGATTTATTAAAGAAATAGAAAACAAATTATGATAACGTGCACAAAAGATGTAAAAAAATAATCACAGTGATCAGGCTGGTGGAAACCGCGGTCAACAAAAAACACGGCGCCCAGCTCCTCACTCCTGTCTCCTTTGTTAAACCTGAAAACCGTGCAGGTGAAGAGGTGAGCGAGGCTCGCCCACACCCATGTGACCAAATTATCAGCATGATTTTAAAACAAACATATTCAAAACAATATAACCACAAAATAACAACTAAACAAAAAAACCCAAAAAAATACTTAATCACACAATCTGTTGGGAAATACTTACAGTAACAATAACTGATACTTTAGTTTAGAGTCCGCTCTTTAAAGTGCTTTCTTCTGATTATCAACAAATCAAATTACTACAGTTTTCTGATATTCACTATATTTTAAATAGTGATTGATGATTTTTCACAAAAACGAAAAAAGGAATAGTGTTTCAATCTGTTGACCGCTTCAATGTTTGTTCAATGTTGTTTCTACATGTTTTTTTCTTTTTCTGTACCTGTATTACAAACTATCTGTCTGGTATTGGTGGGAATAACCAAAACTTCAGAAATGGAAACTTTATGAATGCAGTTTGGATGCTGCTTTTTCACATCAATGTTCACAATGAATTAGAAATATAATGTGAGAATAAACCCAAATTCTCTACCAATCCACAAGGTGGAGCTGCAACAGAAAGTAAAGCACAGATCGTTCAGCCTTCAGGCAAATTTACAGTTGTTATTAACAAAACTGATTGGTTATTAGTTAGGGATCAGAAGATATAAATAAGGTGAGGATATAGAAGATATAAAATGACGTGGCCCAGTCAGAGTCTCTCCACACACGAGCTGCTTCTGCTGCTTCAACCTCTCTGGACCATCAGGACTCAGCTGATCCTCTCAACACAACCTCCTTTCTCATCACGCACACTGACAGAGATCACTCCCATCTGATGAGAGAAGAAGACAGACAACAGAGGTCATAAATCAGAGTTTACAGAGACTCCCTTCATCAGCTGTCAGTCAGCGATGCAGCACATCCAGAACAAAGACCAGCAGGGATTTCAGTCCTGTTCAGACCAGAAGAGGAGCGGCTGTGTAGCGTAGCCAGCTTCCTCTCAGCTCTCATGTTAACGTACTGGAGTGAACACACTGAGCTGGAAGCTCACAGACCTGCAGAGACTATGGACATCAAGTCTGTTGACTCTGCTGAAGCTCACAGTGGAAATTAACTGAGAGTCCTGAACGCATCATGACTGCAGGAACAGAGAGAGATTCACTGCTCACTTTAATGACGGATTTACTGCCGTTAAAACCAGCGTCTCACTGACATCCGAATAGTTCATCTGCTTTTCAAATATTACATGACAAAT
This sequence comes from Scortum barcoo, assembly GCA_023238725.1. Lineage (NCBI taxonomy): Eukaryota > Metazoa > Chordata > Actinopteri > Centrarchiformes > Terapontidae > Scortum > Scortum barcoo. The sequence continues at coordinate 44,686 of CM041546.1, read as the reverse complement.
ATGTAAATATGGAGTCTGGTACTAAAATATTTGGACAGAACAAATGGACATCTGACCTCAAAGTCTCCAGTCTACAGTCTGGACTCTCCACAAGATCAGACAGCAGCTTCACTCCTGAATCCTCCTGCAGGTTGTTGTTACTCAGCTCCAGCTCTCTCAGATGGGAGGGGTTGGACTTCAGAGCTGAGGCCAGAGAAGCACAGCTGATCTCTGACAACCTGCACCAACTCAATCTGAATAAAGAATAAATGATGTGACTTTAGAAGACAATGATCCTGTTTGAAATCATTCAGTGTTTAATAATCTGTTCAGAGCTGAAGAAGGTTTAGAAAGTTGAATTCAGGGGAAATGTAAAAAAAAGGACATTTACAATATTTATTTTAGGAATTGTGAAGTAATAAAATTAAATCACTATCATTTTAAACTATTATGTCAATAACAGCTTCACAAACCTACATAAAATATTGGAAAAAGAAAATACTGAATATTTGTTGTTGTCTTACAGTTGAAACGGATTATTTATTCATTGTATTCCTGTATATTTTTATCATTTATTAAAAACATGATGGTGAATATAAGATGAAAATCAGGTGTTGAAGAGGTTCAGAGTGAATTATCCAGTGGAGGATTTTTCTTGTTATATTAACAGGTTTTAAATGTGGAGCTCAACATTGCTCTGCCACAGTCAATGGACTAAACCACTGAAGAAGAAAATGGACTTTAGCATGAAGATACTCAGTGTGGATCAGTATATCAGTCTGATGTCTGCAGTTTAGTATCAGCACAACTTTCACATCATATTAATCTCAGCACAGAAGGAAAAAATGGTGTCTGACCTCAGAGTCTGCAGTCTACAGTGTGGACTCTCCAGGAAAACCACACAGCAGCTTCACTCCTGAATCCTGCAGGTTGTTGTCACTCAGCTCCAGCTCTCTCAGATGGGAGGGGTTGGACTTCAGAGCTGAGGTCAGAGAAGCACAGCTGATCTCTGACAAACCTGCACCAACTCAATCTGAATAAAGAATAAATGATGTGACTTTAGAAAGACAATGTTCCTGTTTGAAATCATTCAGTGTTTAATAATCTGTTCAGAGCTGAAGCACGTTTAGAAAGTAGAAGTTTAAAATAAATGTCAAGATGAATTCGGGGGAAATTTAAACAAAGGACATCAATATTTATTTTAGGAATTGTGAAGTAATAAAATCAAAGCATTTTCACTGTCAAATCTTCAGTCAATATAAGATTCATAAAATATTGGAAAAAGAAAACACTGAATATATTTGTTATTGTCTGACAGTTGAAACAGAGATTATTTATTCATTGTATTTATGTATATTTCTATAGTTTATTAAAACCATCGTGGTGAATATAAGATGAAAATCAGGTGTTGAAGAGGTTCAGAGTGAATTATCCAGTGGAGGATTTTTCTTGTTATATTAACAGGTTTTAAATGTGGAGCTCAACATTGCTCTGCCACAGTCAATGGACTAAACCACTGAAGAAGAAAATGGACTTTAGCATGAAGATACTCAGTGTGGATCAGTATAATATCAGTCTGATGTCTGCAGTTTAGTGTCAGCACAACTTTCACATCATATTAATCTCAGCACAGAAAAAAAAATGGTGTCTGACCTCAGAGTCTGCAGTCTACAGTGTGGACTCTCCACAAAACCACACAGCAGCTTCACTCCTGAATCCTGCAGCTTGTTGTTACTCAGCTCCAGCTCTCTCAGATGGGAGGGGTTGGACTTCAGAGCTGAGGCCAGAGAAGCACAGCTGATCTCTGACAACCTGCACCAACTCAATCTGAATAAAGAATAAATCATGTGACTTTAGAACACAATGATCCTGTTTGAAATCATTCAGTGTTTAATAATCTGTTCAGAGCTGATTTGAGGTTCGAATCAAGATCCTAAAGTTTCCAAAAATGTTAAATATGTCAGGATGAATTCTAAGGAAATTTGAACCAAATACATTTACAATATTTTTTAGGAACAGTGGAATAAAAACAAGAAAAAAAATGGACTAAACCACTGAAGAAGAAAATGGACTTTAGCATGAAGATACTCAGTGTGGATCAGTATAATATCAGTCTTGATGTCTGCAGTTTAGTGTCAGCACAACTTTCACATCATATTAATCTCAGCACAGAAGAAAAAAATGGTGTCTGACCTCAGAGTCTGCAGTCTACAGTGTGGACTCTCCAGAAAACCACACAGCAGCTTCACTCCTGAATCCTTGCAGGATATAGTTGTTACTCAGCTCCAGCTCTCTCAGATGGGAGGGGTTGGACTTCAGAGCTGAGGCCAGAGAAGCACAGCTGATCTCTGACAAACTGCAGGACCTCAATCTGAATAAAGAATAAATGATGTGACTTTAGAACACAATGATCCTGTTTGAAATCATTCAGTGTTTAATAATCTGTTCAGAGCTGATTTGAGGTTCGAATCAAGATCCTAAAGTTTCCAAAAATGTTAAATATGTCAGGATGAATTCTGAAGAAATTTGAACAAAAAACATTTACAATATTTTTTAGGAATAGTAGAGTTAAAAAAAAAATCAAAATCACATCAGTTTAAAATATACAGTCAATATAATTGTTGTCCTGGTGAAAATAAAGGATTAAAATATATTAGTTCTTAATAACCTTTGAATATTATTCAGTTTAACCTTTTGAACAGAAATTAATTTAGATTGTAAAAACAAAATGGTTAATTCGGAAAATAATTCTGTCATAAACAAAATGATGGAGTTAACAGTTGGAATAAACAGTGAAAAGAAAAAACAAGTGAGCGGTCAGGTGAATGAAAAAATGATATTTAGAAAAAACTTGGTGTCTGCTGGTTTGTTCATTGGCTCAGCTTGGTGTCAATCAGTGTGCTGTGTGGTGATTGGCCACAGGTGAGGAAGAGACGAGGGGAACGGGGGAGAAACGTGTGTGGAAGAGGGAGTGAACGGCTGGAGGCGAAGCTACAGGTGGATGGAGAGTAACCGAGGGGGACACCGGCCCGGCCTGAAGGGATCGTTTAGTGGACTGCTTTAGGTGTTTCCACAAGAGGATTTGGCCGCTGCAGCAGAACCGTTTCTTCTCCTGGACTCTGGACTGTTTCTCTGGGATGGACAGGTAACTGTGAGTTTGCTAACTGGGTGTAATAGACTGCTGGGACAGAGGATTCAGCAGACGACACCGCAAGAGAGCAAAGCACAGGCCTGTGATTTTCTTTGTGTGTGTGTGTGTGTGGGCCCATGAGTAATGTGTAAAGGAGTATTTTGTCTGAGTATTATTGAGTAAGAAGTGGTAAAGGAAGAAAGGAGAACATACGGTTTGGTTTACTGAATATTAGAAATTCTAGACATTTTTTGAACAGTATAAGCACTTTTAAGGTTCCCTTAGTTATTTAAATAAAGGGACCAGTTTGAGTGATTTTGTGTTTAATACTTTCATTTAAAAAGATATATTATTTGTTCATTCGACAAAAAATCTGGTGTAATCTGGTTGTCTGGGGTCAGTTATTTTAAACAGTTATTTAATTCACAGGTGTGAATAGATCCCTGTTAAGTGGATTGTTTTATTTTTCTAAAAGGGTAAAAGATCTAAACCATCACAGGTAAACCCTCTGGGTAACTACCTGATTAAAATGAACCCACACACTCCAGTATTTTAGCCTCGGGTTATTTCTAAATTCCTCTTGGGCCTACTTTAAGGTGCTGGGGTGCTACATAAGCTTCACAAAGCCTCATAAAATATTGGAAAAAGAAAATACTGAATATATTTGTTATTGTCTGACAGTTGAAACAGATTATTTATTCATTGTATTTATGTATATTTTTATCATTTATTAAAAACATGATGGTGAATATAAGATGAAAATCAGGTGTTGAAGAGGTTCAGAGTGAATTATCCAGTGGAGGATTTTTCTTGTTATATTAACAGGTTTTAAATGTGGAGCTCAACATTGCTCTGCCACAGTCAATGGACTAAACCACTGAAGAGGAAAATGGACTTTAGCATGAAGTTACTCAGTGTGGATCAGTATAATATCAGTCTGATGTCTGCAGTTTAGTGTCAGCACAACTTTCACATCATATTAATCTCAGCACAAGAAGGAAAAAATGGTGTCTGACCTCAGAGTCTGCAGTCTACAGTGTGGACTCTCCAGAAAACCACACAGCAGCTTCACTCCTGAATCCTGCAGCTTGTTGTCACTCAGCTCCAGCTCTCTCAGATGGGAGGGGTTGGACTTCAGAGCTGAGGCCAGAGAAGCACAGCTGATCTCTGACAACAACCTGCAGGAACTCAATCTGAATAAAGAATGAATGAATGAATGAATGAATGAATAAATAAATAAAAATCAGTTATTATTATCAATAAGTAAATAAAAATCAGTTTATAATCCAGTCAGACGTGTTCAGGTTTGAAATGTACAGTTCAACATTTCTGTGTCCTGATCAATGAGCTTTTCCCTAAAATGAGTAGAGAGACTTTGTCATTGTGTTATTGTGGATCATCATCATGTCAGCCTTCTACAGACATCATCCAAATGTCACCACAACATTCACACACACACCGATTCATGTCAGCACAGATTAATAACATGCTGCTGATCTCAGTCCAGTCTGGAATTAGAGGATCAATACTTTATTGATCCTTTAAACACCTGCATTTGGAAATATACTTTGATCTCTGTATTCATCTGTGTGTGTGTGTGTGTCTGTTCTGAAAGATCAATATCAATGATCAGACATTATTTGTGAAAACACATCGAAACAAACAGAAACCAAAGAATTATTTCTCCGTCAGTAAGTAACCTTTATCAAAATAAAATGTTAGTTCAGAGGATCTTCTGCATACAGATGTGACCATTTACCAACAATCATAAACATTAATTTACTTTAACGACTAACAGCAAATATTTTCTACACTTTCTTTAAAAACAGAAGTCTTTTGTGTCTGCAGATTAACTTTAGGGTAAAAAAAAATGAAAATATGACCAAAATGAAATTTACTACTCTGTGTGTGAGTTATGTTTGTACATAAACTAGGTCCAAATGTTACTTAAACATATAAGATTTACAATAATAACAGAGACCGGACAATACAATCAAGGAAGAGCAAGAGAGGAGGCGTCTGCTTCACGGTCAACAACCAGTGGTGCTCAGATGTGGAGATTATTTCTACAGGTTGTTCTCTGGACCTGATCATGATCAGATACCAGCCTCATTATCTTCAGAGGGAGTTCACATCTGTCATCATTACAGCTGTGTATGTTCTTTCATACGCTGACACCTACAAGGCCACGGACGAGCTGTATGGAGTTATCGACAGGACAGACACCTCACGGCCAGAGGCTGCGTTTACTGTGTCCGAGGATTTTAACAACGCCAACCTGAGGAAAGTTCAGCTGAGATATCTTCAACACTTTCAGGGACATATGTAAAACCCTCCCTCGTCCTTCATTTGGCAAATCAGATCACGTCTCAGTTCTGCTGCTACTTTCCTATAGGCAGAAACTGAAACGTGACAGACTGATGTCGAGGACCATTCAGCAGTGGTCTGACCAATCAGACTCGGCTCTTCAGAGCGGTGTGTGTTTAAGGACAGAGACATTAATAAATACACGGACGCAGTCATTGGCTATATCAGCAAATGTATCAATGACATCATACCAAGGATTATTGTACAGACATTACCGAATCAGAAGCCCTGGGTTAACAGAGAAGTCTGTGCCATGCTAAACTTAAAGTGGACGTCTACAACTCAGGTGATTTCGAGGAGTACAGGAAGTCCAGGTATGCAGCGCTCCCAAGAGCTATCAGCAGCGCAAAGAGACAATACAGGGTCTCACTATCAGGGCTCAGACACCAGGAGCATGTGGGCTGGATTTAAATCCATAACAGACCACAAAAGGAAGATCAGCAGTGTTGAGATAATGTCTGCATCTCTCCCAGATGACCTGAACAACTTTTATGCACAATTTGAGACCAACTTCCCGGCTGTGGAGGTGAAAAAAGACACAGGTCCACTTTCTGTTCCTCCGTGACTGGATCCTGAACTTCCTGACGGGCAGACCCCAGGAAGCACTAAATCCTCCACCCTGACTCTGAACACCAGCGCCCCCCTTCAGGGCTGTGTGCTGTGCTCAGCCCTCTGCTGTACTCTGTGTTCATGCATGACTGCGTGGCCACCCACAGCTCCAACACCATCATCAAATTTGCTGGACGACACGACCGTCATCGGCCTGATCACCGGTGACGATGAGAGACGGCCTACAGAGAGGAGGTCAGAGCCCTGACATCTTGACATCTTAGTGCCAGGACAACAACCTCCATCTCAACATCAGCAAAACAAAGCAGCTGATCGTGGACTTCAGGAAGAGGCAGAGAGAGGAACACGCCCCCCTCTCCATCAAGCGGGACTCACAGTGGAGAGAGTCAACAACTTCAGGTTCCTCGGGGTTCACATCTGCGAGGACCTGACCTGGACTCACCACACTGACTTCATCACAAAGTCATTCAGACAGCAGTTCTTCTTCCTCTGTAGGTTGCAGTGACTCAACATGGACTCCAGGATCCTCTGCAGCTTCTACAGGTGCAGCATAGAGAGGATCCTGACTGGCTGCATCACCGCCTGGTTTGGCAGCTGCACCGCCCTCAACCGTAAGGCTCTACAGAGGGATGGTGAAAGCTGCTCAGCACATCACCAGGACGGAGCTGCCATCCATGGAGGACCTCCACACCCAGTGATGTAGGAAGAAGGACAACAGGATCATCAGAGACTACAGTGACCCAGCCACAGACTGATCTGGCTGCTGCGACCTGGTCGACAGTACTGCAGCATTCGGGCCGGCACCAGCAGGCTCAGGGACGGCTTCATCCCTCAGGCCATAAGACTGTTAAACACCACTTAATAACACTATTTCAATATTTTGCACTTCGTTAAATCCAACAGTATTTTCCACATTCTATTGTATATTACCTTCATTTATATACTTCACTTAGTTTTAGCATTTATATTTAAGGTCGATATTTCATTTTACTAATTAAGGTTATTATTTCCTTTTAGTTCTATACCTGTTTTTCTTTTTGTATGTGTGGGCTTTCTTCTAAATATTTTTAAGCATTGTTCAAAGGAGCCAGAGACTCGAGAATTATATTGCCAGCGACTTCTCCATGTAGTTGTTGTGTACATGATAATAAAATCTTCAATCTTGAGAACCAGTGAACTGACCTCAGAGTCTCCAGTCTACAGTGTGAACTCTGCAGAAAACCACACAGGAACCTCACATCTGAATCCTGCAGGTTGTTGTTGTATTTCAGCTCCAGCTCTCTCAGATGGGAGGGGTTGGACTTCAGAGCTGAGGCCAGAGAAGCACAGCTGATCTCTGACAAACTGCAGAAACTCAATCTGAATAAAGAATAAATGATGTAAATAAAAATCAGTTTATAATCCAGTCAGATGTGTTGTGGGTCTAAGTTATGTTTATGAATAAATTAGGTCCACATGTTAATTAAACAAATAAGATCTACAATAGTAACAGAGAGTCAGTGAACTGACCTCAGAGTCTGCAGTCTACAGTGTGGACTCTCCACAAGATCAGACAGCAGCTTCACATCTGAATCCTGCAGGATGCTAGCTGTTACTCAGCTCCAGCTCTCTCAGATGGGAGGGGTTGGACTTCAGAGCTGAGGCCAGAGAAGCACAGCTGATCTCTGACAAACTGCAGGAACTCAATCTGAATAAAGAATAAATGATGTGACTTTAGAAGACAATGATCCTGTTTGAAATCATTCAGTGTTTAATAATCTGTTCAGAGCTGAAGAAGGTTTAGAAAGTTCAAGTTTAGAAAATGGAAACTACAAACACCTGAACCCAACAGGATGCAGCTTCAAAACTGTCAAATACAAGAAAGTGAAAAAGAGCTCTCATTAATATTAATGACGACTACTTCAACAAAGACGTGGTGACTTCATATCTTACACTCTGCCAGCTCCACCAGTGGCTCCATCTATACAAACTCATGTTGTGCAGCCAAACACAAATAAAAACCACAAACGGATTTAAGATTCGACTCAAGATCCCAAAGTTTCCAAAGATGTTAAATATGTCAGGATGAATTCTTGGGAAATTTGAACAAAATATATTTACAATATTTGTTTAATGAAATGACAAATAAAAAAATTAAATACTTTAAATGTTTTACTATTCAGTCTATATCAGTGTCATAAAGCTTCATTAAATATTGGAAAAAGAAAATACTGAATATATTTGTTATTGTCTGACAGTTGAAACAGAGATTATTTATTCATTGTATTCATGTATATTTTTATCATTTATTAAAAACATGATGGTGAATATAAGATGAAAATCAGGTGTTGAAGAGGTTCAGACTGAATTATCCAGTGGAGGATTTTTCTTGTTATACTAACTTTTTAAATGTGGAGCTCAACATTGCTCTGCCACAGTCAATGGACTAAACCACTGAAGAAGAAAATGGACTTTAGCATGAAGATACTCAGTGTGGATCAGTATAATATCAGTCTGATGTCTGCAGTTTAGTTTCAGCACAACTTTCACATCATATTAATCTCAGCACAGAAGAAAAAAATGGTGTCTGACCTCAGAGTCTGCAGTCTACAGTGTGGACTCTCCAGAAAACCACACAGCAGCTTCACTCCTGAATCCTGCAGGTTGTTGTTACTCAGCTCCAGCTCTCTCAGATGGGAGGGGTTGGACTTCAGAGCTGAGGCCAGAGAAGCACAGCTGATCTCTGACAAACTGCAGGAACTCAATCTGAATAAAGAATAAATGATGTAAATAAAAATCAGTTTATAATCCAATCAGATGTGTTCAGGTTTGAAATGTACAGCTCAACATTTCTGTGTCCTGATCAATGAGCTTTTCCCTAAAATGACTAGAGAGACTTTGTCATTGTGTTATTGTGGATCATCATCATGTCAGCCTTCTACAGACATCATCCAAATGTCACCACAACATTCACACACCTGATTCATGTCAGCACAGATTAATAACATGCTGCTGATCTCAGTCCAGTCTGGAATTAAAAGATCAAAACTTTATTGATCCTCTAAACACCAGGTGAGTTTGACAGATAAAATAAATTCATGAAACACAGCAACACGGGAACATGAAATAATTAAATAGTGAAATAATTATATATTTTTTTTACATTAAAATGAATCGGTATTTTAATTAATGACACATTTAATTAATTATTTAATGGTGTATTTATTTATTGAATTTTATCACTTTCAATCCTCCATACACTCTGGGTAACTACCTGATTAATATGAACACAAACACTCCAGTATTTTAGCCTCGGGTTATTTCTAAATTCCTCTTAGGTCTACTTTAAGGTGCTGGGGTGCTACATAAGCTTCACAAAGCTTCATAAAATATTGGAAAAAGAAAATACTGAATATATTTGTTGAAACAGAGATCATTTATTATTTGTATTTGTCTATTTTTATCATTTATTAAAAAACATGATGGTGAATATGAGATGAAAATCAGGTGTTGAAGAGGTTCAGACTGAATTATCCAGTGGAGGATTTTTCTTGTTATATTAACGTTTTAAATGTGGAGCTCAACATTGCTCTGCCACAGTCAATGGACTAAACCACTGAAGAAGAAAATGGACTTTAGCATGAAGATACTCAGTGTGGATCAGTATAATATCAGTCTGATGTCTGCAGTTTAGTGTCAGCACAACTTTCACATCATATTAATCTCAGCACAGAAGGAAAAAATGGTGTCTGACCTCAGAGTCTGCAGTCTACAGTGTGGACTCTCCACAAAACCACACAGCAGCTTCACTCCTGAATCCTTCCTGCAGGTTAGTTGTTACTCAGCTCCAGCTCTCTCAGATGGGAGGGGTTGGACTTCAGAGCTGAGGCCAGAGAAGCACAGCTGATCTCTGACAAACTGCAGAGACCTCAATCTGAATAAAGAATAAATGATGTGACTTTAGAAGACAATGATCCTGTTTGAAATCATTCAGTGTTTAATAATCTGTTCAGAGCTGAGTTGAAGTTCGACTCAAGATCCGAAAGTTTCCAAAAATGTTAAATACGTCAGAATGAATTCTGGGGAAATTTGAACAAAAGACATTTACAATATTTTTTAGGAATAGTAGAGTTAAAAAAAAAATCAAAATCACATCAGTTTAAAATATTCAGTCAATATAATTGTAGCCATGGTGAAAATAAAGGATTAAAATATATTAGTTCTTAATAACCTTTGAATATTATTCAGTTTGTCCTTTTAAACTGAAAGTAATTTAGTTTGTAAAAACATTAAAATGGTAAATTGGGAAAATAATTCTGTCATAAACAAGATGATGGAGTTAACAGTTGGAATAAACAGTGAAAAGAAAAAACAAGTGAGCGGTCAGGTGAATGAAAAAATCATATTTAGAAAAAACTTGGTGTCTGCTGGTTTGTTCATTGGCTCAGCTTGGTGTCAATCAGTGTGCTGTGTGGTGATTGGCCACAGGTGAGGAAGAGACGAGGGGAACGGGGGAGAAACGTGTGTGGAAGAGGGAGTGAACGGCTGGAGGCGAAGCTACAGGTGGATGGAGAGTAACCGAGGGGGACACCGGCCCGGCCTGAAGGGATCGTTTAGTGGACTGCTTTAGGTGTTTCCACAAGAGGATTTGGCCGCTGCAGCAGAACCGTTTCTTCTCCTGGACTCTGGACTGTTTCTCTGGGATGGACAGGTAACTGTGAGTTTGCTAACTGGGTGTAATAGACTGCTGGGACAGAGGATTCAGCAGACGACACCTGCAAGAGAGCAAAGCACAGGCCTGTGATTTTTTCTTGTGTGTGTGTGTGTGTGTGTGTGTGTGTGTGGGCCCGTGAGTAATGTGTAAAGGAGTATTTTGTCTGAGTATTATTGAGTAAGAAGTGGTAAAGGAAGAAAGAGAACATACGGTTTGGTTTACTGAATATTAGAAATTCAAGACATTTTTTGAACAGTATAAGCACTTTTAAGGTTCCCTTAGTTATTTAAATAAAGGGACCAGTTTGAGTGATTTTGTGTTTAATACTTTGATTTAAAATGATATAGTTTGTTCATTCGACAAAAAATCTGGTGTAATCTGGTTGTCTGGGGTCAGTTATTTAAAACAGACTCAGGTAAGTGTGAATAGATCCGTGTTAAGTGGACTGTTTTATTTTTCTAAAAGGGTAATAGATCTAAACCATCACAGGTAAACCCTCTGGGTAACTACCTGATTAAAATGAACCCAAACACTCCAGTATTTTAGCCTCGGGTTATTTCTAAATTCCTCTTAGGCCTACTTTAAGGTGCTGGGGTGCTACGTAACCTTCACAAAGCTTCATAAAATATTGGAAAAAGAAAATACTGAATATATTTGTTATTGTCTGACAGTTGAAAGAGATTATTTATTAATTGTATTTATGTATATTTTAAAAATTTATTAAAAACATGATGGTGAATATGAGACGAAAATCAGGTGTTGAAGAGGTTCAGAGTGAATTATCCAGTGGAGGATTTTTCTTGTTATATTAACGTTATATAACGTTTTAAATGTGGAGCTCAACATTGCTCTGCCACAGTCAATGGACTAAACCACTGAAGAAGAAAAAAATGGACTTTAGCTTTTGAAGATACTCAATGTGGATCAGTATAATATCAGTCTGCAGTTTAGTGTCAGCACAACTTTCACATCATATTAATCTCAGCACAGAAGAAAAAAATGGTGTCTGACCCCAGAGTCTGCAGTCTACAGTGTGGACTCTGGACAGAAAACCACACAGCAGCTTCACTCCTGAATCCTGCAGCTTGTTGTCATCAGCTCCAGCTCTCTCAGATGGGAGGGGTTGGACTTCAGAGCTGAGGCCAGAGAAGCACAGCTGATCTTCTGACAAACTGCACCAACTCAATCTGAATAAAGAATAAATGATGTAAATAAAAATCAATTTATAATCCAATCAGATGTGTTCAGGTTTTAAATGTACAGTTCAACATTTCTGTGTCCTGATCAATGAGCTTTTCCCTAAAATGAGTAGAGAGACTTTGTCATTGTGTTATTGTGGATCATCATCATGTCAGCCTTCTACAGACATCATCCAAATGTCACCACAACATTCACACACCGATTCATGTCAGCACAGATTAATAACATGCTGCTGATCTCAGTCCAGTCTGGAATTAGAGGATCAATACTTTATTTATTTTACTATATTTGCATTTAAAAATATACTTTGATTTCTCTGTATTCATCTGTGTGTTTGTGTGTGTGTGTGTTTGTTCTGAAAGATCAATATCAATGGTCAGGCATTATTTGACAAAACACATTGAAACAAACAGAAACCAAAGAATTATTTCTCCATCAGTAAGTAACCTTTATCAATATAAAATGTTAGTTCAGAGGATCTTCTGCATACAGATGTGACCATTTACCAACAATCATAAACATTAATTTACTTTAACGACTAACAGCGAACATTTCCTACACTTTCTTTAAGAAACAGAAGAAAATATGACCAAAATGAAATTTACTACTCTGTGTGTGAGTTATGTTTGTACATAAATTAGGTCCAAATGTTAATTAAACATATAAGATCTACAATAGTAACAGAGACTGGACAATACAATCAGGGAAGAGCAAGAGAGGAGGCGTCTGCTTCACGGTCAACAACCAGTGGTGCTCAGATGTGGAGATTATTTCTACAGGTTGTTCTCTGGACCTGATCATGATCAGATACCAGCCTCATTATCTTCAGAGGGAGTTCACATCTGTCATCATTACAGCTGTGTATGTTCTTTCATACGCTGACACCTACAAGGCCAGAACGGACGAGCTGTATGGAGTTATCGACAGGACACATACCTCACGGCCAGAGGCTGCGTTTACTGTGTCCGAGGATTTTAACACCAACCTGAGGAAAGTTCAGCTGAGATATCTTCAACACATCAGCTGTCCTATGCGAGCTGAAAACACAATTGATCATGTTTACACCCCTTTCAGGGACGTATGTAAGACCCTCCCTCATCCTCCATTCAGCAAATCAGATCACGTCTCAGTTCTGCTGCTGCCTTCCTATTGGCAGAAACTGAAACATGACAGACTGATGACGAGGACCATTCAGCAGTGGTCCGACCAATCAGACTCTGCTCTTCAGAGCGGTGTGTGTTTAAGGACAGAGACATTAATAAATACACATGGACGCAGTTATTGGCTACATCAACAAATGCATCGATGATTCGTCAGTACTGAGGATTATTGTATGGACATTCCCGAATCAGAAGCCCTGGGTTAACAGTGAAGTCTGTGCCAAACTTAAAGTGACGCATCTACAACTCAGGTGATTTGAGGGAGTACAGGAAGTCCAGGTACGCGCTCCAAAGAGCTATCAGCAGCGCAAAGAGACATTACAGGGACAAAGTGGAGTCTCACTATCAGGGCTCAGACACCAGGAGCATGTGGGCTGGACTTAAAACCATCACAGACCACAAAAGGAAGATCAGCAGTGTTGAGATAATGTCTGCATCTCTCCCAGATGAAATGAACAACTTTTATGCACAATTTGAGACCAACCAGCTGTGGAGGTTAAAAAAGACACAGGTCCACTGTTCCTCTGTGACTGTGTGGTGTCAATTTTTCACAGCCCTATGTATATGTGTGTGTAGATTTTGTAAGGCCGCTATTTACTTACTAGACCTCATTATGATTACTTGTAACACTGATCTATGTTAAACCCTTTGTGATTAATTATACAAAAGTTATAATGACAACAGGGACAATTTGAGTTTGTTTTTAAAAAACCAACCAATAGAAATTCTGACTGCATTAAAAACAAAACTTGTGCATGCTTGAAACAAAATGGAGGCCTCAAGGCCTCCCATGAGGTAATTCAGACTCCATTAAAAATTGGTCTTATGCAAAAAAGGGTAATTCTCAGACACCAATAAAAACCACTCCCAGAATATGAAAAATGAGAGAAAGGGGCATGGCAAGACATGTCCCTTGGTCTAAAACACACCTACAACTCACAATATCACACCTGAGGCACAAAAGGTCAGAGTTCAGTTGTTCTGCAGGACAGCTCATGCTTTATACTCCATGTTGAAGAATAAAGCTCTCTGGACTCAACTTTGCAGGACTCCAGTGCTTTTTGACATTGCATTTTCCTCAGAAGATGTGAACACTTAGAAACTTTTTGAGCAAAAGACTTTGGGAAAAAGAGTAAGACCAGACTTTGTCTCCAACTGGCCCCTTAGACTGAGTCTACAGTCCAGCCTGAAAAATCAACATCAACTGGATCCTGAACTTCCTGACAGGCAGACCCCAGCGCCTGTGTGCTCAGCCCTCTGCTGTACTCCTCTGTTCACGCATGACTGCGTGGCCACCCACAGCTCAAACACCATCATCAAATTAACTGACGACACAACTGTCAACGGCCTGAGCACCAGTGACGATGAGACGGCCTACAGAGAGGAGGTCAGAGCCCTGATATCTTGGTGCCAGGACAACAACCTCCATCTCAACGTCAGCAAAACAAAGCATCTGATCGTGGACTTCAGGAAGAGGCAGAGAGAGGAACACGCCCCCCTCTCCATCAACGGGACTCACAGTGGAGGGAGTCAGCAGCTTCAGGTTTCTCGGGGTTCACGGGTCAGTGCAAAGACCTGACCTGGACTCACCACACTGACTTCATCACAAAGTCATTCAGACAGCAGCTCTTCTTCCTCTGTAGGTTGCAGTGATTCAACATGGACTCCAGGATCCTCTGCAGCTTCTACAGGTGCAGCATAGAGAGGATCCTGACTGGATGCATCACTACCTGGTTTGGCAGCTGCACTACCATCCAACAGTATTTTCTACATTCTATTGTATATTACCTTCATTTATATATTTTATTTAGTTTTATTATTTATATTTAAGGTCAATATTTCATTTTACTACTTAAGGTTATTATTTCCTTTTAGTTTTATATCTATTTTTCTTTTTGCATGTGTGGGCTTTCTTCTAAATATTTTTAAGCACTGTTTAAAGGAGCCAGAGACTCAAGAATTATATTGCCAGTGACTTTTCCATGTAGTTGTTGTGCACATGATAATAAAATCTTGAATCTTGAGAACCAGTGAACTGACCTCAGAGTCTCCAGTCTACAGTGTGAACTCTGCAGAAAACCACACAGGAACCTCACATCTGAATCCTGCAGGTTGTTTTCACTCAGCTCCAGTTCTCTCAGATGGGAGGGGTTGGACTTCAGAGCTGAGGCCAGAGAAGCACAGCTGATCTCTGACAGACTGCAGAGATTCAATCTGAATAAAGAATAAATGATGTAAATAAAAATCCATTAATAATCTAATCAGATGTGTCGTGGGTCTAAGTTATGTTTGTGAATAAATTAGGTCCACATGTTAATTAAACAAATAAGATCTACAGAAGTAACACAGAGTCAGTGAACTGACCTCAAAGTCTCCAGTTTACAGTTTGGACTCTTCACAAGATCAGACAGCAGCTTCTCATCTGAATCCTGCAGGATATAGTTGTTACTCAGCTCCAGCTCTCTCAGATGGGAGGGGTTGGACTTCAGAGCTGAGGCCAGAGAAGCACAGCTGATCTCTGACAAACTGCAGGAACTCAATCTGAATAAAGAATAAATGATGTGACTTTAGAAGACAATGATCCTGTTTGAAATCATTCAGTGTTTAATAATCTGTTCAGAGCTGAAGAAGGTTTAGAAAGTAGAAGTCAAGTTGACAAAATGGAAACTCCAAACACCTGAACCTGTTTTTTTAGGAATACTGGAGTCAAACAATAAAAGAAACAGTATAAGATAAGATCTTTTATTGATCCCACAGTGGGGAAATTCCACTGTCACAGCAGCTCAAAAAACAAGTAAAAGAGACATTAAATAGTAGATGAAAAAACACACAAGCAGAAAAACAGAAAAAAAAGAGAGTAACAGAAACAGTATTTATATACACAGCCTCACCCAGTTAGATGTGCTGTGGTGAGGTGTTATTGCACAGGTGAATATGGATATGTAGCAGATATGACTGAACAGTAGAGTAAATGAGTGGAATGAAAAAAGACCATAAAGTGCATGGCTAGGACATCAGTAAACATCAGGAAAGGTGAGAGGACTGTTCCCTGGGGGGCACCTGTGCTGCAGACCACCACATCGGACACACAGTCCTGCAGCCTCACAAACTGGGGTCTGTCAGTGAGGTAGTTGGTGACCCATGCAGCCAGCTGGTCGCTGGCCCCCGCTCTCTCCAGCTTCACCCTGAGCAGTGAGGGGTGGATTGTGTTGAAAGCACTGGAGAAATCAAAAAAGGTAATCCTCACAGTGTTTCCAGCGTCCTCCAGGTGAGACAGGGATCTCTGCAGCAGGTAGATGACGGCATCATCCACCCCAATGCCTGGGTTGGTATGCAAACTGCAGGGGATCCATGTTTGGGCTCACCAGGGGGCGGAGGTGCCTGAGGACGATCCTCTCCAGTGCCTTCATCAGGTGAGACGTTAAGG
This sequence comes from Scortum barcoo, assembly GCA_023238725.1. Taxonomy (NCBI): domain Eukaryota; kingdom Metazoa; phylum Chordata; class Actinopteri; order Centrarchiformes; family Terapontidae; genus Scortum; species Scortum barcoo. The sequence continues at coordinate 28,160 of CM041546.1, read as the reverse complement.
CCACGGGTCTGAAGTGGTTGGAGCTCCTTGGGGCGCGAAGTTTTAGGGACTGGAACCACACAAGAAGTCTTCCACAGGACAGGAACTCTTTCCAGACTCAGGCTCAGGTTGAAGATGTAGGCAGACCACCTGACAGAGCTGGTCTGCACAGTCCCGGAGGAGTCTGGAGCTGATGCCGTCAGGACCCGTGGCTTTCCTGGCTTTGATCTTCTTCAGCTGCGTTCTCACCTGATCCACTGTAGGTGTGAAGGAGATTAGGAGAGGGAGGGAGGTGGAGGAGAGGAGCACTGTAGAGATGGTGGTGAAGGCGGGGGGGATGGTGAGAGCCCCAGAGATGGTGGAGGTGTTGATGGTGGTGAGGGGGCGTGCAGGCAGAGGGAGCTGGAGGTGGGCTGGTCTGTGCTCAGGCTGAGGGGGGAGGAGGTGGGTCCAGTATCAAATCTGTTGAAGAACAGATTTAGCTTGTTGGCCCAGTCTCTGTCTCCAGGCTCAGGGTTCCTCCTCTCATTTTTACCCTGTCCTGAGATAGCTTGGAGTCCTCTCCAAACCTCCCTCGCGTTGTTTTGCTGCAGGCGGTCCTCCATTTTCCTCCTGTAGCTGGCCTTGCACTCTTTGATCTTCCGTTTCAGATCCCTCTGCACCCTCGAAGTTCATCTCTGTGTCCTAACTGGAAAGCCGTCCTTTTCTCCTGCAGCAAGGCTCTCAGATCAGGAGTCACCCTAGGGCTTGTTGTAGCGAACCCTCGGCCAGACAATGGTGAAGCTTACTGATGTCTCAGAGGTTTTTTATTTATGTTCAGTCCTTAGCTTCCTTTTGTCAGAACACAAACAAAAAACCTCTGAGACATCAGTAAGCTTCACCATTGTCTGGCCGGGGTTCGCTACAGTAAGAGCTTGACCCTCATCGATCTGACGACGTGCTGCCTGCATGACGGGCCATAACGGAGGATCTCCACAGCGAGCCTGTTGCTTCCGACTACATCGCTGCGTGCTGTCCAGAAGCCTTCGTCAAGCAGCGGTTCCCGGGCCTGCGGGTGATCCATCTTGGGCATTCAAGCAGCAGTCTCATGGATTCGGTGCAATGGTCAAGTACAGTCTCATTCACTAACACTGCTAGATAACTGTGAGTATTATACCCCTACTACTTCACGGTCTAAGAGTGATATATGAACAGTTGAGACTGATCCAACTACCATGTACTACTCACCTGTTCAGCTACAGCGAAGGAAGAGACTGTCATGAACACTGACGGAGATTTTCATATGATAAGTGGACTCTTTATAATCAAGAGCATTTTTTTCTTTTGAGGACTTTGTATCTGAACACTGAAAACAAAAATTTGTGTTTATTGTGTTTTCATGGACATTTATGGTTGCTATATTTGTGTTTATTTGAACTGATATTTTCAACATTTCATATTACTTGGATCTACATTTAAGGTACTTTAAGGAACATAGGCTACTGAAGGTTAATGTTCATCTGTTCTACAGTTGATTGACTAGGTTTAAATGCCTCTACACTAGTCTTTTTGCATGGATGCTCTAATGCTACATGTTTATACTGTTTATTGTAAAGTTTAACTATCTGCTAAAGCGTTTTCTTCTAACCTTGAAATTTATAAATCTTTGTTGACAATGTCAGAGTCAGGCAACGTGAGAGAGTCAGGGGATCAAATAACTGAACAAGAACAACACGGTCTGACAGATGTTCGAAGCAAGCTTCAAAAGGACAGTGTTCCACCTGAGTATCTCAGACGCTCTGAGCACACTTGCAACCCTACAGAGAAGATGCGTGTTCTCCAAAACGACGAAGCAAAGAAAGGGGAGAAAAGGTTTCTCTCCATGTATGAAAAATGGAAATTTCAAGTACATGAAGCAAGAAATCAACTGAAATCTTATATGCCTGAGACTGAGCTCTGGACTCTCGTAGAAGATCTTAAGAAAATTAAGGAGGACATAATGAATGCATATAGTGAAATTCGAGACCTCATCACACCCTCCACTAACATAAGAAGGCGAGTGGATACATGTGAATCAGTAACCAAAGAAATCATAAGCATCGCTTACAGCCGAGCTATAGACGACGAAAATGAGTTTGATGAAGGACAAGAAAGAAGCCGCCTACACGATCTGCTCCATCGTGACTATGCAAAGTCTGTTTATGGATCTGCAGCTTCTCTGACAAATCACAGCATGTCTGATCATCAGTCTATAGCTTCGTCAATAGCAGCTAGGCGTGCAGACGCGGCAGCCGACCTAGCAGCGAAGGAGGTAAATTATGAGATGATACTAAGGGAAGAGAAACAAAGGGAATCGATACGTGAATTAGAAGAACAACAAAGGAAAGCTTTAGAGGCACAAAAGCGTGAGTTGGCGCGACTGCAAGCAGAGAAAGGAGTGCGAGCAGCTCAAGCTAAGTTAAAGGCCTACGATAAGGAAACGGAACATGAAGCTGCGAACTATATTGACTGTGAAAATAATTGGGAAGCCAGCAACATACCTACAACCTCAGTCCCTCAGTCTCCTGCTGCAACCCTCCCTCATGCAGACATTTCCTCTCTTGCTCAGGTCTTCCAAGACAGCATAGCTTTAAATAGGCTCCCCATTCCTGAGCCATTTGTCTTCAGTGGTGATCCCATACGATTTTTTGAATGGAAGGCAGCTTTCACCTCACTCATCGACCAAAGAGCGATCACTCCAGCTGAGAAACTCTACTATTTGAAGAAATATGTTGGTGGCCCAGCACGCCAGGTTCTCGACGGCACGTTCTACAGGAATGACAATGACGCTTATCAAGATGCCTGGAACAAGCTAAACTGTCGCTTTGGCCAGCCATTTGCCATTCAAAGAGCATTCAGGGAAAGGCTTACCAGTTGGCCAAAAATTCATCCAAAAGATGCTGAAGGACTTAGAAACTTCTCGGATTTCCTAAATGCCTGCCAAGATGCCATGCCTCACATTAAAGGTCTGGAGATACTAAACGACTGTGAGGAAAATCAAAAGTTGATTCACAAACTCCCAGATTGGGCAGCCTCACGCTGGAACCGACAAGTGACACAAAGCCTGAATGAGAATCAAGAGTTCCCAAGCTTCAAGGACTTTGCTTTATTCCTGTCAACTGAAGCTGAGATTGCTTGCAATCCAATCACGTCCCTTCATGCCCTTCGTTCATCGGACTCTAGCTCTGATAAGAAATGTCTCAGGGACACAAAGAGAAACAGAGCCAGTGTTCTTGCCACTCATATGGTTACAGATGGGGAGAAACAAAGATCAGATCAAAGAAAGGTGAAGACTCCATGCACTCTTTGTCAAGATAATAGACACCAGCTTCATGCATGTCCCAAGTTCACAAAGATGTCTTTGGTTGAGCGACGTAACTACGTGAAGGACAAAAAACTCTGCTATGGATGCCTAAAACCTGGCCACAGTGCTAAAGACTGTCGTCATCGTCACTTCTGTGAGACCTGCAAGGGAAAACATCCTACTGTCCTCCATGATGATGACTTCGGTAAGGAAAAATCTTCCCCAGAAACGGGGACAAATCAAGGTGTTACTGCAACGTCTCTCAGTGTTGCAGGTGAAGGCTCATCCTACACATCAATGGTGTTGCCAGTGTGGGTGTCATCTAAGAATAATCCAACTACAGAGAAACTTGTCTACGCTCTCCTCGATACCCAAAGTGATACTACATTCATCGACCAAGAAGTGAGCGACAGTCTCAATGCTAGCAAGTATCCTGTGAAGCTAAAGTTGACAACCATGAGTAGAAAGTGAAAGTGTTTCTGGCCTTCGTGTAAGAGGATACAGTTCAACCATTCAAATTGATCTTGCAGTTACTTACACAAAGAACTGTATACCTGTCAACCGTGCTCACATTCCTACATGTGAGACAGCTAAAAAATGGAGTCATCTTGTGGAGATAGCTGATGAGATCCAACCACTGAAGAACTGTGAAGTAGGCCTCCTGATCGGCTATAACTGCTCTAGAGCCATGGCACCAAGGCAGGTCATACTAGGAGGAGACGTGGAACCATATGCAGTGCGAACGGACTTGGGTTGGAGTATTGTGGGGCGCTCATTGCAAGGGCATGATTCGCTAAGTACAAGTCACCTGTGCCACAGGACCTGTGTTAAAGAACTCCCTCCATCAACCCCCGCTGACGCTATTCGCATTCTGGAATCTGACTTTAAGGATGGCTGTGTCGACACAAAAACAGTGTCCCAAGATGACATCACCTTTCTCGACAAGTTAAAAAAGGGCATAAGGAAAAATATACACGAGCACTATGAAATGCCTCTGCCCTTTAAGGACAGACCCAGCTTGCCTGACAATAAAAGCTCTGTTGTGATACGCCTAAATCACCTCAAAAGGAAACTACAAAGGGATGAAAGATACAAAAGACAGTATGTTGAGTCCATGGAAGAGGTCATCGAGAGAGGCGAAGCAGAACAGGTTGAGGATGGTGGGAGTGAAGGGGAGAGATGGTACATTCCTCATCATGGAGTTCGTCATGCCAAAAAGCCAGATAAACTGCGTGTAGTATTCGACTGTTCAGCCAGATACAAAGGAACCAGCTTAAACGATCACCTTCTCTCTGGACCTGACATGCTAAACAACTTGTGTGGAGTTCTCATCCGCTTTCGACAGCACCCTGTCGCTTTAATGTGTGACATTGAAAAAATGTTCCATCAGTTTCATGTGGATGAAGCAGATCGCAACTACTTGCGCTTTCTTTGGTGGAAGAAAGGAGACCTAAATGCCCAGCCTAGTGAGTTCCGCATGAAAGTACATCTCTTTGGCGCAGCTTCCTCTCCTGGATGTGCAAGTTACGGGCTTAAGCATCTAGCAAAGGAAAATCGCCACATCTACCCACAAGGCTCACAATTCATCATGAGAGACTTCTACGTAGATGATGGAGTCACAAGCGTCGAAAGCACTCCGAAGATGCCATTCAGCTTGCCAGAGAAGCACGTGAACTCTGTGCAACGGGTGGTCTCCGACTCCACAAATTTATGTCAAATGACAGGAAGGTTTTGGAGAGCATACCACCTTCTGAACGAGCAACCAATATAAGCAATATGGACCTCTCATTCGAAGATCTGCCACTTGAGAGAGCTCTCGGAATTAAATGGGATGTTGAATCTGACCACTTTCAGATTAATGTCAACCTCAAGGATCAGCCTGCAACACGGCGTGGTGTTTTGTCCACAGTGGCTTCCCTATATGATCCCCTTGGGTTTGTAGCACCAGTCCTCCTTAAAGCAAAGATCATCCTTCAGGAGACATGTAGACGTGGCACAGACTGGGATGACCCTCTGTCAGATGAACTTCGTCCAAAATGGGAACAGTGGAGAAGTGATCTTGTTCACTTGGATAAGGTCACCATATCTCGCACTTACGCACCTGCCGGTTTTGGCAAGGTCTCGAAGACGGAGCTGCATCATTTCTCAGATGCGAGTTTGAAAGGCTATGGTCAGTGTTCATACCTGAGACTGCAAAATGAAGAGGGAGATGTTCACTGTGTCTTAATCATAGGAAAATCACGTGTCTCACCAACAAAGGTCACAACTATTCCAAGACTGGAATTGTCAGCCTGCAGTTGTTTCTGTGAAGATGAGCAGCATGCTCAAGGAGGAACTTGGATTCACTGATGCTGAGGAGTTTTTCTGGACTGACTCTAAAGTGGTCTTAGGTTACATAAGAAATGAAGCACGGCGATTCCACACCTTTGTAGCCAACCGGGTTCAGAAAATTCATCTCAGTTCAGCCCCCCAACAATGGAGATATGTTCCAACAAATGAGAATCCTGCTGACCATGCTTCTCGGGGTTTAACTCCCAGTGAGCTTCTTTCATCAACCTGGTTCACTGGACCCGAGTTCTTATGGAACAAAGAAATAAAGCTGTCAGCAGAAGAAATTCCAGAGCTGACTATTGGAGATCCAGAGGTCAGACATGTTGCAGTGCTTAGCACGAGAACCACGGAACAAGTAAGCCTCGTTGATCGCTTGTCCAAATTCTCATCTTGGTCACTGGCTACTCGAGCTGTAGCACGCCTTCTAAGACGCATCAGCAAGAACAAATCAAACGATCTCACCACTGTGACAGAACGAGAAAGAGCAGAACATCACGTAGTCAAAGATCTGCAGAGAAAAGCATATAGAGAGGAACTACATCTGCTCAGCAAAGGGAATTCCCTACCGTCTCACAGTGAGCTATATTCTCTCGATGCTTTCCTTAACAAGGACGGTGTCCTTCGTGTGGGAGGGAGACTTCGCCATTCTTCTCTTCCAGAGTCAATCAAACATCCTGCCATCATCCCTAAAGGTTATCACATCACAAAGATGATCATCGCTCACTGCCATGAAAGGACTAAACATCAAGGCAAAGGTCTCACCATCAATGAAATCAGGTCCAACAGCTACTGGATCCCAGGGATTAACCGGGCAGTAGCGTGCTACATTCGTCAGTGTGTTACCTGCAGGCGTCAACGGAAACCAACTGAAGAGCAGAAAATGGCTGATCTACCTCTTGAACGTGTAGAACCATCACCTCCATTCACCTACTGTGGTATGGATTGTTTTGGTCCGTTCATCACCAAGCAAGGAAGAAAGGAAAATAAGAGGTATGGTCTTCTCTTCACTTGCCTTAGCTCCCGTGCTATCCATCTGGAAATGCTTAACGACATGTCCACAGACTCTCTCATAAATGGCCTTCGATGTTTCATCTCCATACGTGGCACCATACGTCAGATCAAATCTGACCAAGGCAGCAACTTTGTTGGAGCCAAAAATGAATTCAAAGAGGCTCTAAAGGAACTTGATGCAGACCGGCTGACTGCATTTCTTGCTGAGAAACAATGTGACTTTAGCATGAATGCACCTTACTCAAGTCACGTCGGAGGAGTGTGGGAAAGGCAAATTAGAACAGTGAGAGGCATCTTGAGGTCTACACTCGCCCTTTCCCCTAGTAGGCTAAATGATGCTTCACTACGGGCGTTCTTCTATGAAGCCATGGCGATTGTTAATGGTCGTCCACTGACTGTTGATAACCTCAGTGATCCCCATAGTCTCGAGCCGCTCACCCCAAATCACCTTCTAACTCTGAAATCCAGCAAAGTCTTACCTCCTCCAGGTGTATTCGTCAGGGAGGACATGTATGGCAAGAAAAGATGGCGTCACGTTCAGTACCTGGCAGAACAGTTTTGGAGTCGATGGCGAAAGGAATACCTTACCAACATTGCTCTCAGACAGCGGTGGCATAAGCCGAGAAGGAATCTGCAAGTAGGAGACATTGTGATCCTGAAGGCAGAGGATGTGCACCGAAATGAATGGAGGATGGGTAGAGTCTCAGGAACTATTGCCGGCAATGACGGACTAGTAAGGAGAGTCAAGGTCTGCCTCGGTGATAAGCAGCTTGCTAAGAAGGGAGAACGCCTTGGCAAGCTGTTAGAAGTTGAACGCCCAGTTCAGAAGTTAGTCTTGCTGCTGGAAAGTAACTGAACCTGCTCATTCTCCCTTTAGTTTATAATGTTTTCTTTCTGTATACCATAACCCTGTAGTACATGGTTCATTTGTTCTCTTATGTTACGTGGGAAGGAAGTCAATTCCGTTGCTTTTATTCTTTTAAATTCTATTTTGTTCGAAAGGCTTTTATTTTGAAGGCACTTCCTGTTTAAACCGTTTTTATCGATCTACGGACACTTAACAGCGTTTTTCCCTTTCGGTAGTAATTTAAGCTCCTGGCTGGAATGGGAACAAGGTAATTTCCTTTTGTGACGTTATGTTCATTTGTAGGTAATTTGTGATTGTAACTGTCAAAGAAAGTTTAAATTTATTTCTGTTGTAAAGTTATGTTGTGAGTTAGCTTCCTTTTTCTTTCTGCTAGCTTTAGCTTTTTTTTTTTGGCGCATCTGGGCTAAGCAGTTTACGTTAGCGGTTCCGTTATTAATGTTGATTTATATTATTTACACAGTGTACGGTTTCTTTTCACGGTTGTTTGTGTTTGTAAGAGCTTAATTTTTGTTGTTTGTCTGTTTGTCAGCTCTTACGGTGTTCACAGAGGGAAGGAGTTGAACGGAAGAAAATTTTGTTTGTGTTCTGACAAAAAGAAGCTAAGGACTGAACATAAATAAAAAACCTCTGAGACATCAGTAAGCTTCACCATTGTCTGGCCGGGGTTCGCTACACTTGTTGTTTGAGAAACACCGTACCCTCTTGGTGGGCACGCTGGTTTCTACACAGAAGTTAATGTAATCTGTGATGTAGTCCGTTAAACTGTCATGATGTCCTGTTCATGTGGCCCACAGAGCACCTCCCAGTCCGTGGTGTCAAAACAGTCCCTCAGTGCATCACTGGCCTCCTCAGACCTACCGCTTCTTCACACGCCTTTTTTGTTGGGGGGCTGTCTCTTCACCATAGGTGTGTAAACAGGGCGCAGATGGACCAGGTTGTGGTCTGAGCGGCCCAGCGGGGGGAGGGGTGATGAGCTGTAGGGCCTGCTGTGTTTGCAGACAGCAGGTCCAGAGTTTTATTGTCCCTGTGCAGCAGTTCACGTACTGGTGGAAGTTGGGGAGAGTGGCAGACAGGGAAGCGTGGTTAAAATCCCCGGTGATGAGGAGAAAGGCTTGAGGATGCTCTGTCTGAAGCTGTGCCACAACACTGTGGAGAAGCTCGCTCACAGGCTGCATTTGTCGGCCGAGGGAGGGATGTATGTCGTTATTGTGATGACATGTGAAACTCCCTCGGCAGGTAGTAGGGCCGGATGCTCACGGCCAGCAGCTCCATGTCCCCTGGTACATCGCTGCTCCTTCACATGGATGTGTCCAGGGTTACACCACCTGTCGTTCACAAACAGCGCAGTTCCCCATGCCCTTCTTCTTACCACTCTCCCTTATATCTCTGTCCGCTCTGACGAGATGAAATCCGTCCAGCTGCACCAGTGAGTCCGGGGTGAGGTGGTTCAGCCGGGTCTCTGTGAAGTGCATCAGGCTGCACTCCCGGTCCTCCCGCTGCAGCCTCGCTAGCTCTTCCATCTTGTTCGGCAGAGACCTCACGTTTCCCGTGATAACAGATGGAAGGCAGGTTTGTACCGTCGTCTCTATTCGTGGCGCTTAACTCCGGCGCTGCTCCCCCTTCTCCTCCTCCGAAGTTCAGCGGGGATCTCCTGGTCTCTCCCCGGGGGTTAGCCGAGCCTGGCTCCAAGCGCCAGCAGCTGCTCCCTGAGTGTAAACAACCGGAGCGGGGCTGAATGTGTTGGCTGACACGGAGTTTAAAAGTCCGCAAAAAAGTGAAAAGCACAACACCAGTCTCACCAGCTTCACATCTAAGTGTGGACGTGAGCAGGAGCGACTAGTGTAGGCCGAAAAGCAGTAAAGAGAAGTTAAAAGTATAAAAAAGTCAACATAAACAAAGAAAGAAGTCAGAGCTACTGTAACTGGCTGCCACTCACTTGGCGCCATCTTGAATTACATAACATAATATCAGTCTGATGTCTGCAGTTTAGTGTCAGCACAACTTTCACATCATATTAATCTCAGCACAGAAGAAAAAAATGGTGTCTGACCTCAGAGTCTGCAGTCTACAGTGTGGACTCTCCAGAAAACCACACAGCAGCTTCATTCCTGAATCCTGCAGGTTGTTGTCACTCAGCTCCAGCTCTCTCAGATGGGAGGGGTTGGACTTCAGAGCTGAGGCCAGAGAAGCACAGCTGATCTCTGACAAACTGCAGGACCTCAATCTGAATAAAGAATAAATGATGCAAATAAAAATCAGTTTATAATCCAATCAGATGTGTTCAGGTTTTGAAATGTACAGTTCAACATTTCTGTGTCCTGATCAATGAGCTTTTCCCTAAAATGAGTAGAGAGACTTTGTCATTGTGTTATTGTGGATCATTATCATGTCAGCCTTCTACAGACATCATCCAAATGTCACCACAACATTCACACACCGATTCATGTCAGCACAGATTAATAACATGCTGCTGATCTCAGTCCAGTCTGGAATTAGAAGATTAATATCAAATCAGAGACCTTGAATTAAAAAGTGTTTATTTTTTCATTCATTAACTTCTTCTAAGTGTATATTAGTAAGCAAATTTAATTTAGGAGAGATCCACATTTGTTCAAGTGCATCTTAAAACAAGAGACACATTCTATTAACATAATTAATGTACATTAAAAGAGTTATTGGTGGCAGTAATCATTCCTCCTGTCCAGACTGAGTGTGAAGTGTTAACTTCTTAACAGCTACACTGTAAAAAAATGATTTCATAAGTTAAGCTGAAACTAATATACAGTGTTGGGCAGTAGCAGCGTGACTAGTTTAACTACGTTTCCCAGTGAAGTGGTGGTAGTGTCGCTGTTTTCTGAATCAAACAGCTTTTCAGTAGCTTTGCTCTTTTAATTATCAAGTAGTGGGGCTGCAACATTTGTGTTTGTGCTGCAACACCAGAGCATCTCTGAAGTTCAAGCACAGCTGATTTCTTTGCTGCGGCCTGAAATAAAACAGTTAAGGATCAGTTTGTGACGCCACCGACCTACACGGACGTGTAAGTGTAGCTGACAGAAGAACTTCTGTATGACGGTGACATCACAAACCAATCTGGGCTGATGCTTTCAACGTCTCTGCTGCAGGTGAGTACAGACACCTGAACTTGAGTTTACTTGATGGAAAGGCAGCAGAGGGTGAGGATGGAGATGAAGTGATCCTGAGTGAGCCGCTGTGGCCTCGAGAAATACACACAATACAACAACACACAAGAAGAAGTACTCAGATCTTGTACTTCAGTAAAAACAGCAATACTACAGTGTAAAACTACTTTATGATAGAAAGTCCTGCATTAAAATCTGGCTTAATTCAAGCTGCAAATGTATTAGCATCAAACTTTGTCAAGTACTCATTATAAACAACCGTCCATTTCAGAATAATGTATACTAGTGTATATAATTAGATATAATTATTGAAGCATTATTGTTGAGCTAATTTCAACGATATTTCTTAGGTAGTCTGTGTTTTCCCTTAATTTGTAATATGACTGTTACGATTCTATGAACCAGGCAAGGCAGGTGGACCCACATGCAGGACACAGACTCCGGCAGATTGGTTTTGCGGTTTTAATAATTAACAAAAAGGTATTTCACAAATCCAAGATAAAAAAAACAGAACTTGATCCGTAGCTCCAAAAGAAAGCAAGTCTAATGCAAAATCACCTGAACTTAGAAACTCTCAGATGGCTGGCTAGATCTCTGACATGACGCGTGGAACATGAAATACTTGACGTGAGACGAGGAACATGAAACGTGCAACACAAGGCTAACATAGAATGTGGAACACCTGACATGACACAACGATCTGGCAACAAGACAAGGGAAGACAAGGACTATATAAGCACATGAGGCAATGGGGAACAGGTGAAAACAATCAGGGCGGGGCAGACAATCAGACAGGCGGGAAACACACAAGTGGCAGGAAGTTAAGGGACCTGAAACATGAGGAAAGGTTAGTAGATTTCAAAATAAAACATGACACGCCAGAACAAGGAAACAGAAACACGACAGACATGGAAACATAACGAAACCTAACAGAACCAGAAACCAGACCTGACAATCAAACCAATTAAATACACTGAACACATGCATGACAAGACAAAACAGAATAAACATGACAAACATGAAAACCTGATTTGACAAGACATAACCTGACATGAAAACCCATAAGAAACACAGGACACCAGAAAACACAACAAGACAAGGAACGAGTCATGACAATGACAACAGTTACTGATTATACACAAACAAACAAGCATCTCGACATCTGATTTTTGTAATCATGTGAATCACGTTTGTTTTTTCAAAAAATGGTTTTGGAGCTGTGAGAGCAGAGAGCACAGCTTATTTTTTAATAAACACCTGAACATTTTTTGGTCTGACAGCTGTATTGATCACTGAGAAAACACTGACTTGGAATAAGGTCATCTGAATATTTAAAGAAAAATTGCTTTGATGTAGTAAAGTACTTTTGCCATGTTGCTGTATCTTATTGTTGGAAGAAGTCAGATCCCAGCTTCCCAACACTCAATCCAAAACATTCAAAAAGATCCTGGATTCCTGCAAAGTCTGATTCAAAAAGGTTTTATCATGCTCTTCTTTGCAGTATACAATAAAACTAAGCTGTTCTCCAGGGAATAACTGAACTGAGTCTGCTCTTACTGTCTCGTTCTTCTGGAGTCTAGATCCCCATTGGTTTTATTTTAAAACATAAAGGAAGACATCATGTACTTGTATTTGTACATAATAATCACAACTATCCATTTAACAACAGCATTATTCAATATATAATCCAGTTTATTATCCAAGCAACATTAGTTTGCTACATTTGTCTGGGGGTCACTTCACTGTAATGAAAAATCATTTAATGTACAATAACTCGTAGCTGAGCTTACAACACTTTCCCTGCAGCTTGCCCAGCACTGCTAATATGAAGCTTCAGCAGTCTGAGTTAGCCAAATCCAACGAAGTTACAGATGATTTAGTACCAAATTCCTTCTGTGAGTTACTTTTTCTCTGCTGCTCAACTCAACAACAAAGTCAACTCAACAAAGAGACACTGACAAACACTGAGTACTGACGCGATATGTGTAACTCAGACTGCTGCAGCCTCACATCAGTTTAAGCTAAACTTTAGAAGTAATTTTTGAGCAGAACAAAACTGTGGATGATCAGGTTATGAGGAGATTGTTTCACAAACAGTATGGACAGAAGGAATGATGACAGACATCACTGACTTTTTAAATGTATATATGACATGTGAGTATTGTATTGAGATAGATTTGAAAAAATATGAACCTGCCCTTTAAGACAAAGGTGTTTCAGGTGTAGACTAGTTATTAGGTTTTGTTGCAATCTAAATGTCTATGGCTTTAAATAAATAATGCTGACAGGAAACAAAGCATCAGTTAGCACTTGGAAATAACTTACAATCTTTGAAATCTGAAATGTGATGGTGTCATTCATTTATTTTTGTTACCAATTGTTGAGCTATGTGAAAAAAACATATTTTCTGCAAAGTTGTTATATATATATATATATATGTATATATATATATATATATATGTATATATATATATATATATATATATATATATACATATATATATATATATATATATATAAAGCATCACACACAATACATCACACGAAACTGCATCAGTGACAGACAGTGAACTGACCTCAAGAGTCTCCAGTCTGCAGTTTGGACTCTCCAGTCCAGCAGACAGCAGTTTCACTCCTGAATCCTGCAGCTTGTTGTTACTCAGGTCCAGCTCTCTCAGATGGGAGGGGTTGGACTTCAGAGCTGAGGCCACAACTTCACAGTGAGTCTCTGAGAGTCCATAGCCAGACAGTCTGTCATAACACATATATTGAAATAAATGATTATGAAAGAGGATGTCATATTTACGTCATGCATTTGATAACAAAATAGTCTGAGATATCCCGGTTTTATGAACATTTGCTCTTCACATCAGTGGTTCAGCTGATCTTATCTTACTTTGTTTGATAGGATAGAGTAATTCTCATAACTCTCTTATACCTGCAGACTTTCTAATCTATAATCTTGCAGATAAAAGGAGACAAAATGTCTGTTTTAATCTGGTTCAACATGTCACTGGCCCAAATCACAAACATCGTCATACTTTACACTTGGTGTTTACACTTTGGAGTTAAATCAATGATGGACCTCTCCATCTCTGACCACCTCTGACTTTCCCAGTCAAATATCTTAAATAAACCCCAACACAATTTCTTCATTATGCTAACATAACGCCTGACCCAAACAAACATGGTATCTCCAACCATCAGCACACGTGCATGACTGCTGTAGCCTCGATCGTCAGCATTGGCTGTGTTTCAGATTTTGAGACTGTGTGTGAGGGGAAAATCAAGTTACAATTGCACTTTGGCAAAACATTTTCTTATAACATGAATATGAATAAACTGAGCAGAAATAATGAAACAGTGACTTTTTTTTTTTCTCTACATGCAGTGGATGTGTAGAAACTTGTAACTGTAGATATATCGTGATTTATTGTGGTGCATGCACTCACCACAAACACAGGGGAATAATGTGTGTCTGGGTGACCATGTGCAAGTATCTTACTCATTGTGTTCTTTACCATGTTCTGCACACAATCAGTGACACAGTCTTTGTCACAATACTGACGGAATTACAGCATGATGGTCCTTCAAAGGTGTTTATTTGTTTATTTTTAAAAAATGACTAACTTAGCTATTCTGCAGTTCCTCACAGCTGGAATCAGTCTCAGTCGTCCCTGGCTTGATGTGTTGTACTTCTTCACAGGTTCAAGCTCATCCTAGAACCTCCTCTGACATCTGCAGCATGTAGGCCAGAGCTGAGCACTGGATCAGAGAGAGTTTCTTCTTTGAACTTTTCTCTGACTTCAGGAACTCTTGGATTTCCTGATGTACTGAGTGGTTGTTCATCTCCATCAGACAGTGGAAGATGTTGATGCTTCTGTCAGGAGATGTATTTCCCCTCTTCTTCTTCAGGTTGTTGATGACTCTCTGAATGACTTCTGGACTGTTGCCTGTCTGACCCAGCAGGCCTCCTAAGAGTCTCTGGTTGGACTCCAGAGAGAGGCCATGAAGGAAGCGAACAAACAGATCCAGGTGACCTCTTTCACTCTTCAGGGATTTCGTCATTGCTCCCATCAGGAGAGCATCCAGGGGTGAATCAACATATTTTTTTCCCAGAAAAGCTGCCACAACCTCTGTGTTCCTGTTGGTGTAACAGTGGAACATGTAGACTGCAGCCAGAAACTCCTGAATGCTCAGATGAACAAAGCAGTAGACTGTTTTCTGGAAGATCACACACTCTCTTTTGAAGATCTCTGTACAAACTCCTGAGTACACCGAGGCCTCTGTGACATCCAGACCACACTGCTCCAGGTCTTCTTGGTAGAACATGATGTTTCCTTTCTCCAGATGTTCAAACGCCAGCCTCCCCAGCTTCAGAAGAACTTCCCTGTCAGCCTCCATCAGCTCCTGTGGACTCGTCTCATGTCCCTCATCATACTTCTGCTTCTTCCTCTTTGTCTGAACCAGCAGGAAGTGTGAGTACAGGTCAGTCAGGGTCTTGGGCAGCTCTCCTTTCTGGTCTGTAGTCAACATGTGGCCCAGAACTGTAGCAGTGATCCAACAGAAGACTGGGATTTGACACATGATGTGGAGAGTCCTGGATGTCTTGATGTGTGAGATGGTTCTGTTGGACAGATCTTCATCACTGACTCTCCTCCTGAAGTACTCTTCTTTCTGGGCATCAGTGAAGCCTCGTACTTCTGTTACCCTGTCAACACATTTAGGAGGGATCTGATTGGCTGCTGCTGGTCTGGAAGTTATCCACACGAGAGCCGAGGGAAGCAGATTCCCCTTGATGAGGTTTGTCAAGCAGCACATTGACTGATGACTTCTGTGTGACATCAGACAAAATCTCATTGTTGTGGAAATCCTAATGAAAGTCTGCTTTCATCCAGGCCATCAAAGATGAACAAAAGTTTACAGACAGCGAGCTGCTCTGCTGTGACCTTCTGTAATGTTGGATGGAAAACATGGAGCAACATGAGAAGACTGTACTGCTCATCTTTGATCAAGTTCAGCTCCTCTGAATGAAAGCAGAACCACCAGACTGACATCTTGGTTTTCCAAACCCTCTGCCCAGTCCAGAGTGAACTTCTGCACTGAGAAGGTTTTTCCAACTCCAGCAACGCCGTTGGTAAAAACAACTCTGATGTGTCCCTGTTGGCCAGGTAAGACTTTAAAGATGTCGTGGCACTTGATTGGAGTATCATTGAGGGTTGTCATCTTGGAGGCTGTCTCAAGCTGTCTCACCTCATGTTGGGTATTCACCTCTTTACTCTGTCCCTCTGTGATGTAGAGCTCAGTGTAGATCCTGTTGAGGAGGGTTTCACTTCCTGCTTCATGAGTTCCTTCAGTCACATGTTCACATCTCCTCCTCAGACTGATCTTATGTTCATCTAAAACCTCCTGCAGAGCACCACTGACTAAGAAAAGAGGAAAAATGTGAGGCAGCAGCAGGAAATGTTGAGTTTACATCTGCAATAAGTTAAAAAATAGCTAATATGATTAAAGTGATCACTAAAAAGGTAAAACACGAACACAAACAAGAACATGGAAATGAAAGTGAACTCCAAAAAGTCATCAGATTGCTGTACTGATCACATTACACAGCTGTTTGTCTTACATTATGATGGGGTATCTTGAAGTTGTTGTGGTTTGCATATTACATAACTGACCAGTAACAGGACTCTATCTTGTCTCCAAACAACACATACTCAACAAAACTCATGCTAGAAATTATGTGGGAAAAGACACTGCAGGAGACAGGAGTTCCTTATCCAAAAATGGATGTGCACAAGAAACTAGTCATCCATGTTTTTTGTGAGCTGATTTGCAGCAAAAAACAAGTAAGACAGTGAAAAGACTAAACAAATGCTAAAGTAAATGTAAGCTATGCTTGGTGATGTTTTATATCAAATCTTAGGATTATTGAGATTGAAACTGAAGCCTTTGCTTCAGTTCCAGTGGTCCGGGAGTCCATCAGTAAAGAAGTGCATGGTAATTCTGTATTATGTCCAACCATGCACTGATCAGGAACTGCTGATCAACAACATTGTATTGAATTACGATGTGATGCCACTTGTACTTGACATATTGATGTCTCTGAAATGACTCAAAAACCCAATATGAAACATTCAGGAGGTCTTAATGACACTGCAACCTAACTTTGGTGAAAATTTCACCAGATTAAAAATAAGGTTTTTTCGCAATTTAATTTTATTTATCAGAATTTATCATAACATGTTTAATTTTCATTTTGTGCACAGCATGCTACTGAGTAAACTACAGTGCTGGAAAAGAGCATTAAAATGATATGAGAACCATTTCTCATTGATCTATATTAAGGGAGATGTGACAAGTCAAAATCACATTTTCACTGCTGTAACTGCTGTTCAAAACTACTTTCACACTACAGGATTTAAACTCAGACAGGTCCAGATATTAATCCTGCCAGATGTCTCTCAGATGTCTGCATTGCAAATTTACCTTTAGCTGTCGGCGAGAGGAAAATCGGGGCTAAAATCATGTTGTGTAAATTTAACTTTAGCTCTCTCTCTGTCACTGGATCAGATGTGTTGATGGTTTTGGTTTGAATGAAGAAAACTTTCTTAACCTGAACATCTACACAGTGGAAATGTACAAATTCATAGTTTGGTACAACATGGCGAGGAAAAACAGCAATGGACAAACTAAACAAAAATGCTGAAATCTGTAGCTTACTAGTTGAAGGCAGACAGTATTCTGTTAGCAAACGTAGGAAAGTAAAACCCTGTTAAGCATCTAGACTAACTAATGTGGATATTAGCAAGTTTTTAAGCTGTTTAATGTGCTGTGGCTGAATATAAAGATCTTAAACTTCCATGCTGTATGACAACAAATGCATTAAAACAACAGGTAGTGATTGTGACAGCAGCAGACAGATGATCAAGTCTTACTTTGTACACTGCTGGTCTGACTGTCTGTCTGTAGTCCACGTCTTGTTCTGGATCTTTTTCCACACTGGGGACAGCAGGAGTCTCCTGATGAAGCAGACTGGTCCCAGTATGAGCTGATGCACTGTCTGCAGAACCAGTGTCCACAGCTGGTAGAGACTGGATCCTTCAGGACGTCCTGACACAAAGCACAGCAGGACGGCTGCTCCTCCACAGAAACACGATTCCTCTTCCTCCCTCTGTGAACACATTTCTTTATAAGTAAAATGATCTGTTGGAAAAAGATCAAGATTTGTCCGACACTGCATGAAAGCTCAGATGTAAACGAGAAAAGTCAAAGTGTCATTACTTTTCTGACTGAATTCAGCATTCAATCTGTGATAATAATGACATTTGCATTTCCTGTCTGTCTGTCTTATTAAACATTTAGTAATCTGCCTGTAGTTTGTTATTGATACGACCTCACAGTAAAAGTCTCCATTAAAGAGAGCTGATTATGTCCTGTAGCGTTTTACAGTCACTTCGGACAGCTTTGATGGAGTTAGTTTGGTTTGAACTGAGATTAGTGGTTGAAATAAATGTGGTAGAGCAGCAGGTGTCTCAGGTTCAACTCCAGGCGGTTGACTTTTTTATACTGAGTCATTTTCTTAATGTTTCCTGTCAATCTCGACTGTCCAGGTAGAGAGAAAGCAGCCCTGACAGGGTTTTCTCAATACCCTAATTTTACCTATCAGGACGAAACAACCAAGTATATCAATGCAGAATCATAAATCTCATACTATCACAAATGCACCATGCACTCATCATAACATATTTCTTCTTCATAATAATGCTGAATATTCCATGTTTGGTTCATATGATGCATTATGACACAGGTGTAGTTAATTAACTTAGCATTTGATGGCTATGCTGAGTAATAAATGAGCCAACATTCACACATAGCCAAAGCCAGTTACTTTACTTCCCAACGTCCCACTTGACCTCTACTGGTCTGTGTAACATCTTCAGATGTTTGCAGCCTTCTGGTCCTCTCTGCTGCTGCCGCCACCAAATGACTCATTTTCATTTTCTGCATTTAGAGACGTCGCTCTTCAGTTCCTCCGAGTTTCTATTGAGTAAATTTCTGCTATCCACAATTTTCGTCACGTTTTTGCGTCATGTTGCATTGAAACATGTTTGTGATTCTTCCTCACGTTGTTAGCTATTGAAATGTGGTGTGGTAATAATCACTAAATTACTTAATTTAATAGTCTGTAGAATATGCATTAAATGTGAGTTTAACATATTTAGGTAAAAAATATGCATTGTTTGCTATTGTGAAAAACCGATTTAGTACAGTGAACCCTCGGATAACGAGCCGCCGAATTAACGAAAAACTCGTAGTACGAGCAAAAATATTATTAAAAATTACACCCACCGTGCACAATAGTGAAATAATTTGGGTTGACCCTTGATAAAATAGAGAAACCTTTGTTGTTTTGGTTGTTGTTGCTGTTTTTTTTACTTTTTTGTTTAAATTTGATTTGGTCAGGTAATATACTTTGTACTTTCACCTAGGTGTTGCTCTATGTTATCTCATAAATACCTAACTTGCAAGGAAAGATACGATTTGAATGCTGGATAATAATTTAGATGCCCTTGGCGTTTCCATCGATGCGAGAGCACTCTTATTTCTGTATATCATTGGAAGCATTTTGAAAACTCAATAAAGATAATGTTGGAAAAAAAAAAAAAACGCCCCATTAACGAGGAGAAAACTGAATAACGAGCGAGAATCAAGCGCATATCAGCAACTTCTCGAACGGTTCACGTCGGGCCGCAGCGAGCAGGCCTGATGATGTTTTTTTATTTTTTTCATGGGTAGCTGATAGCGTGATGCCCTGACTCGCCGTCATTTGCCCGGGACAACTCGACTAATATCTTTATTTCAGGATTATGTGCTAATCTTATGTTTATTTTAGGTTATTATTGTTTTATTATCGTGTTTCAACTTCAACTATCGTTTTAACTTATGCAAAGAAACTTGGGCAATTCAACGGAAATGTATTTTTAAATATATTATTTTGGAGGTTCGGAACGAATTAAATGGTATTCCTTTATTTCTTATGGGTTAGACAGAAAAGGTTTGGACATTTAAACGTAATCAAGTTATTTGACAGGTGAAGGTAATTTCAGTGGAAATGCTTCTTATTACTCAGACACAGACTTTGATTCGTATTTAGGCCAGCAGCTGCTGGTCAGGCAATCTGCAGTGCCTGCCTCACTGATTTAAAGATTTCAACTGCACGCTCTCAATCATTAGTAAGTGGCCCTTTGACCTTCATTTTTTAAATATATTTGATATAAATATTTGGTTAAAGATGAAGTAAAAGATTTTCTACAAATGCTTTTTCATCACACGTTGCACAGTTATGATCAGAACAGCTGATCTGAGAAGAGCCGAACCAACAACATATTGTGATGACAAATATGAGAAAATCAATTGCACATTTGAGGAACATTCTTTCAGATTTTGAGTAGCTGAAAATCTTTAAGGTGAGGGGAAAAAATCTGAACATTTTCATGAAGTGTAAATTGTGAAATTGAGTTTCTCTGGTGTTCTACTCCAGAAATGAAATAAGATCCACTTTGGTTTGAAACAGTATTTACACAAATAATTCTGCAGGATCAATATAAATCTTTGACCAGAGCATTTTGTCTTCATCCTCATCATCTTCCATCAGGTCAGTTTACAGTAAAAAACTGTTTCTTACTTTGTGTCTGAGGGTCCAGGTTCATTTCTGAAGTTTAGAGGATCATCTTTAGACCGGTCACTCTTCATAGACAGACAGATGGATCCTGGAGACTCTGCTCTCTGTCTGTTGGACTGAACTCTGCAAACACCAAGATGTTTTTATTCATATCGCATTAATCCTTGATAAACTCTCTAATGACAGTCATTGAAGAAGCTCTAAATACACAAACTGCTGCTACTGTTGATAAGTTAGAGGTTTAAAGTTTGTGTCAGTCCTCTGAGATTCAATTTTACAGCTTTTCTATGTGTAGTGTCACGGAAGCTTCAATTAATGACCACCATGTATCTGTCTTTGTGGACTTTTACTAAATATATGCTGCAGCATTACAAAGAGAAAATATAAAAAGGTAATGCAAAACAAAACCACATTTGCATCTCTTCACGGAGATTCATTTCTTAAAAAACAAAAACTACTGTCAACACAACCAAGCCACTTCCTCTAAATTGGGCTTCAAAATAAAAGCACTTCCTGCTCACATCAATAATACAAATTATTAGTCAGAAATAAACTAACTTATTCATATACATATTTTCTATTGCAATTACTATTCCATGTAACACATTTTATACAACTGAATATAATGAACTGCTTATTGAATTATTTTAGCCTTAATAATTCACAACACTATGTGACTGACAGATGTCAGAGAAACTCAGAGGAAGATGGCACAAATGATTCCTCTTTGTCTGTGTCACAAAAAGGTTTTTAAATGTTAGCTAACAAAGACATTTTAATCGTGGACCTTTGTATCCTCAGAGAAGGTGAATTTCTCACTGTGCCACCAGGATGACAGGCTTTTCACAACTTCTTACACCTTGAGGAAATGATAATACAGGTGTACAACTGGGTATTTTTGTATCTTTAAAGTTAAAACTCTTACAACAGTCAAAATATTGGTGATATAATTCAGAAAACAATCACACACCATGCTGCTTGTTTCAGGTGTAATGTCCAATATTTTTGCAAAATTTGTATTAAAATGAGATGAAATATAAAATATTGCACATACAGTACAAATTACAGCAAGACACTGAATAAAACTGTGGACTCGCTGTTTGACCGATCTGAACACCGTTTGAAACACTTGAAATCGAGCACCCAAAGAACGGCTGTGTCAGTTCTGGTAGCGCTTGAATGAGGACGTGTGGAGATACAGATGTTAACTTTGGCATGTTTTGAGAAATGTAGAGTGACGGACTTCAGAACTGACCACAGGTTGTAGTGAGGAGAACTTAAGTTGCACATCAGTAGATGTTCTGGAAAAAACTTCAGCTCTGTAGGACTTACAGGTGATTTTGGTTTATTTTTCTTAAGTTTAGAAAGTGAAATGTGAAGAATTTAAAATTTGTTGTAATAAGCCACACCCACTTAAAATCAGTCATTCCCAAACTTCATGCATCGTCTGAGTAACGACCCTATATTGTGCAAACTGAATTTCTGACTAATACATGCATCCAATGATGAGATATGAACTTTTTACACTTGTAGCGCCCCCTAGAGGTTAAGCAGAATGTGCTTTTATATGTAAACTTAGTGAAAACTCCTGAACACGTGTGTCAGATTTCAGGTTGATATCTCAATGGATTTATGAATTATTGCACATTTTTGAAAATGACCTTTTGCTGTCTTGTTTTTCAGATCAACATAACCTTTATGAGCTGTCAATTATTTTTTCACGTTGACAGACTGTACTGAAACAACTGATGTCATTTGATGGGAGAACAGGAAGGGTTAAGAGTTTCAAATCAATTTCAGATCGGTCAAATATAAATCTGAATCTCAATATAAATCTTTGAGCAGAGCATTTTGTATTCATCCTTAAATCATCATCTTCCATCAGGTCAGTTTACAGTAAAAAACAGTCTCTTACTTTGTGTCTGAGGGTCCAGGTTCATTTACTGAAGAATAGAGGATCATCTTTGGACTGGTCACTCTTCATAGACATGGACAGATGGATCCTGGAGACTCTGCTCTCTGTCGGTTGGACTGAACTCTGCAAACACCAAGATGTTTTTATTCATATCACATTAATCCTTGATAAATTCTCTAATGACAGAGCCTTTTAAGAAGCTCTAAATACACAAAGTGCTGCTACTGTTGATAAGTTAGAGGTTTAAAGTTTGTGTCAGTCCTCTGAGATTCAATTTTACAGCTTTTCTGATGTCAGAGAAACTCAGAGGAAGATGGCACAAATGATTTCTCTTTGTCTGTGTCACAAAAAGGTTTTTAAATGTTAGCTAACAAATACATTTTAACCCTGGACCTTTGTATCCTCAGAGAAGGTGAATTTCTCACTGTGCCACCAGGAAGACAGGCTTTTCACAACTTCTTACACCTTGAGGAAATGATAATACAGGTGTACAACTGGGTATTTTTGTATCTTTAAAGGTAAAACTCTTACAACAGTCAAAATATTGGTGATATAATTCAGAAAACAATCACACACCATGCTGCTTGTTTTGGGTGTAATGTCCAATATTTTGGCAAAATTTCTATTAAAATAAGATGAAATATAAAATATTGCACATTCAGTACAAATTACAGCAAAACACTGAATAAAACTGTGGACTCGCTATTTGACCGATCTGAACACCGTTTGAAACACTTGAAATCGAGGACCCAAAGAACGGCTGTGTCAGTTCTGGTAGCGCTTGAATGAGGACGTGTGGAGATACAGATGTTAACTTTGGCATATTTTGAGAAATGTAGAGTGACGGACTTCAGAACTGACCACAAGTTGTAGTGAGTGCAAACTTAAGTTGCACATCAGTAGATGTTCTGGAAAAAACTTCAGCTCTGTAGGACTTAGAGATGATTTGGGAGTTCCCTTTGGAGTGATTTTATAAAGTGAAACATGTAGAATTTAAAATTTGTAGTAATAAGCCACACCCACTTAAAATCAGTCATTCCCAAACTTCATGCATCATCTGAGTAATGACCCTATATTGTGCAAACTGAATTTCTGACTAATACATGCATCCAATGATGAGATATGAACTTTTTACACCTGTAGCGCCCCCTAGAGGTTAAGCAGAATGTGCTTTTATATGTAAACTTAGTGAAAACTCCTGAACATGTGTGTCAAATTTCAGGTTGATATCTCAAAGGATTTATGAATTATTGCACATTTTTGAAAATGACCTTTTGGTGTCTTGTTTTTCAGATTAACATAACCTTTATGAGCTGTCAATTATTTTTTCACATTGACAGACTGTACTGAAACAACTGATGTCATTTGATCAGAGGCCAGGAAGGGTTAAGTGTTTCAAATCAATTTCAGATTGGTCAAATATAAATCTGAATCTGAATATAAATCTTTGAGCAGAGCATTTTGTCTTCATCCTTAAATCATCATCTTCCATCAGGTCAGTTTACAGTAAAAAACTGTTCTCTTACTTTGTGTCTGAGGGTCCAGGTTCATTTCTGAAGAACAGAGGAATATCTCTGGACCAGTCACTCTTCATAGACGGACAGATGGATCCTGGAGACTCTGCTCTCTGTCTGTTGGACTGAACTCTGCAAACACCAAGATGTTTTTATTCATATCACGTTAATCCTTGATAAACTCTCTAATGATAGAGCCTTTTAAGAAGCTCTAAATACACAAAGTGCTTCTACTGTTTTTAAGTTAGAGGTTTAAAGTTTGTGTCAGTCCTCTGAGATTCAATTTTACAGCTTTTCTATGTGACTGACAGATGTCAGAGAAACTCAGAGGAAGATGGCACAAATGATTTCCTCTTTGTCTGTGTCACAAAAAGGTTTTTAAATGTTAGCTAACAAATACATTTTAACCCTGGACCTTTGTATCCTCAGAGAAGGTGAATTTCTCACTGTGCCACCAGGAAGACAGGCTTTTCACAACTTCTTACACCTTGAGGAAATGATAATACAGGTGTACAACTGGGTATTTTTGTATCTTTAAAGTTAAAACTCTTACAACAGTCAAAATATTGGTGATATAATTCAGAAAACAATCACACACCATGCTGCTTGTTTTGGGTGTAATGTCCAATATTTTGGCAAAATTTCTATTAAAATAAGATGAAATATAAAATATTGCACATACAGTACAAATTACAGCAAGACACTGAATAAAACTGCGGACTCGCTATTTGACCAATCTGAACACCGTTTGAAACACTTGAAATCGAGCACCCAAGGAACGGCTGTGTCAGTTCTGGTAGCGCTTGAATGAGGACGTGTGGAGATACAGATGTTAACTTTGGCATATTTTGAGAAATGTAGAGTGGCGGACTTCAGAACTGACCACAAGTTGTAGTGAGGCGAATTGTGAAAAAAGTGTTTCAGAGTTCAGATCGGTCAAATATAAATCTGAATCTGAATGTAAATCTTTGAGCAGAGCATTTAGTCTTCATCCTTAAATCATCATCTTCCATCAGGTCAGTTTACAGTAAAAAACTGTTTCTTACTTTGTGTCTGAGGGTCCAGGTTCATTTCTGAAGTTTAGAGGATCATCTTTAGACCAGTCACTCTTCAGAGACAGACAGATGGATCCTGGAGACTCTGATCTGTCCTCCTCTTCCTCCTCACAATCCCTCATCTTCTGATCTGAAGTCAGTCTGAGAGCTAAAACAGCAACACAAACAGGAAGTGATTACACACACACACACACACAGTACACAGTAAAATAAAAGCAGCTCTCCTCCTGGTCAGCTTGTTTTCTTGGATTATTGCAGGTTTAGTGTGAATTTCAAACATGTTGGTGAAATGTATTGTTCGTGCTGTTTCTTTGAAATGCTATAGGGGGCGCTACGGAGGCATTATGCCGCATCACCTGAGAGACTTTTCCGCTCCTGATCAATGTGTCACTGTGAAGTTAAAAGCTTCGCAATTTATCATCGCCCATGTCTCTACATTGTACAGTCCAAATCTGAAGACGATCCGATAAAAAGCTCTAGCAGGAGTTTGTTCAAATATGAGGTCTGGAAATTATTAAAATCCTGTCAAAATTAGACTTTTGATTCAAAATGGCGGACTTCCTCCCTGAAGTTTACTGCATAGATGAAACTGTCCAAAAACAAAAAGGTGGTTGTTTTTGGACGCCCGGACCCATAAAATATACAACTTTACATATATTAGTGGGTAATATTTCCTGAGTTTTCGAGAAACTTTAGGCCGTCAAAAAGGGTTTTATCTGGAGGAAGAATAACGAGGGAAAAAAAGTTTTGAACAACAACAGGGCCTCGCCTTCGCTGCTCGGGCTCTGATAATTCAGACAAATCACCACTTTGTGTCCACGGATGAATCAAAGTGTTTATTCCAACATTTCTTTCCTCCACAGTCCACAGGGAGAAAACTGACTCAGAGACTTTCACAGAGAAATAATAAAGCTGTTGGATTAACACTCACCCTGCCTCGGCCTTCAGTCTGTCTCCTTCTGCTCTGAACTGACTCAACACTTTCACTTTCAAGTTCCCTCTCTGTACTTCTTCTTTTGGCTCTCCTCCTCCACATTTCCCTAGTGTCCTGTGATTCCTCTGGAGCGTCATATTAAGTGTCTGTCTCTCTTGTTGGTATCCAGGACGGTATAAAAATACATGCTCCACCGTCTCCTGTAGCCCACAGTCACATCTACCTGTAGCATTTTTATTCATGTTCAGTGTACTGTTCAGACCGCTGTGACCAAACCTCATCCTCGGTATAATGTCCTCCTCCCTTCAATTTCTATTGCTTCCTCTCATTTCTCCCACTTTCCTTTGAATGCTGTGGTTGTTGGCTCTTTCTGACATTTGTTTTTCAGTTCTTCTTGGATTATACGTTTAACCTCAGCCTTGCTATAGTTTTCACAACCGTACTTGTTTCTCTTTCTCTTGTTACTCCAGTTCATTTCCCCTCAAATACCTCCCAATACGTGCAGGGATCAACATGGACTTAATATCTCTTCCTGCCCTCTTCATTCTCAGTATTGTTTGAGCTATATCAAGTGTCATGCCTTGTATCTGACTGCATGCATTTAATACTTGTTAGTGAAATCAGAACATATTTATACACACTTTACTGATATTACATATACACTATACTGATATTATAGATCATATCATATTTATATACTATGTTTATGTATCAGAATGCATATCCTGCAGTCAAGTATTTATTATACATATATCATATCATATATATACTTAAATATTATATTTTATTTATATGTACATATGTATACCTTGTATAACCAAGTATTTATAACACATATATTATACATCATGTCTCATATTAATATATCTATATGCACATATGAATATCTTGCACAGTCAAGTATTTATCTTATATATATATATTATATAAATATACATTAGTGTATATGTGTATGTTATTATTCTGTCATCATACTTCAGTACCATAACCATAACCATTGTTATTATACACTGTCATACTATCATCATCATTATCACCAAGTATTATTATCATCACCACCACCATGACCTGCTATCTATTCATCTATCTATCTATCTATCTATCTATCTATCTATCTATCTATCTATCTATCTATCTATCTATCTATCTATCTATCTATCTATCTATCTATCTATCTATCTATCTCATCTATCATATCATCTATTCATCATCATCACCACCATCACCTGCTGAGGCTGATCTACTCACCTTTGCCTCAAGACTCCTTGCACCTTATCTATTTGCCTCAACCTTTTTTGTGCGGGTATTAGATGTTCACTGCACATTCATTCACACACACTTTTGATGTGGTCATACCTCTGACGTTTATGGCATCTGAGGGGAGGAGGAACATGCTGTTAAATGAAAGCTCACATATCCAACATTCACCTTTCCAGGATGAACTTCCTCTTTGAGCTCCACCAGTACTGATGGACTTCCTGTTCCCTCCTGTTATCGTTCCTCCTTTAACCAAGTAGGGCTGCACTGAATGATTGTTTTTTTATTGATTAATCTAACAATTATTATTTTGATTATTCAATGAATCTAATGACTATCTAATGATTTATTATGATTGTCTATTGATTATTTTTCTGTTATTCAATTAATATAAGAATCAAGTGTTGTGGAGTAAAGAGAATTGATCCGACCAGAGTGTCTTTTATATTTTAATGTATTCTTGCAAGAAGGTGAGCTGTCAGACAACTGAGTGTGTGCTCAGCTGGATGAGGACTCACAAGTGATAACAGGAAAAGCACATATATTTATAATGAGATACATACAAAGGAAGGTGGGGAAGTGAAGGGAAGGGGTGTGAGGTCTCATATAGTTTCAGGGTTACATTGTCTTCGTGCGTAAAGAGGAATGTGGCAGACAGATAGTTAATCAGAACATTGTAGTTAAGATTTAAAACCGGTTGGAGCCACTCGGTGATAGCGTGTTCCTCGAAGTGCGATGACCGTCGCTATCAGTCAGAGGTCTCTCTTTTACAGCAGGTCAGAAGTGTACTATCAGTCAGAGGTTTGTCTTTTATTAAAGTCAGAGGCCTGTTCCCTAAAGGAATTTAGGTCTGGTCAGTTTCAATGTGCGTCAAGAGAAAGTGAATCATCATATGAGAGACTATTATATATGATTATATAATAAGAAATACATAGTAAGGGCAGATTTCCATTACACAAGTAACCCAAAATAAATATCAAAAACTCTCACTAATATTTCAGTATTTTATTCAGTCATCTTCTCTTAAAAACAAACAACTGTAACAAGAAACAGTTTGCACTGCAGGACATTATTCACTACAACAAAAATAGCCCAGTCTAACTGGTCAAGTCCATTTTACAGTCCTACATAAAATCTCCTCTAAATAAA
>CM041545.1:23207500-23334781 GCA_023238725.1 Scortum barcoo | reverse complement strand
GAACATTCTAAAGCGCATGTGCTTAGTGGAAACACAGTCAGGCTGTCATTCTCACTCTGGCTCTTCATGGAGACACACTGCTCTGCTGCTCTGCTGATTATAAGCCATTCTTCCTTTTTTGGTGTGCTTTTGCCTGAAGAAGATCTTGATTGATCGAAAACGTCGTTTTTTTTTAGCACACCCTTCCTTAGTTGTTTATTGTAGCTTGTTTTTTCCTTCCCCATTTTTTGGAGGAGCGCTTTTAGTTTTTTTTGGGTTTATTTTTTGAAGCTTAATTAAAAAACAAAAAATAGACAAAAAAATAAACAAACTATAAAAAATAAATAAAAAAACAATAAAACAACAAAGAACACAAAAAAAAGTAAAAAATAAAAAAGAATAGAAACTAAACAATCAAACATGGATGATTGGACTGTGGTGCGTTGGGGACGCCGTCGCCCAAGCACCTGTCCAGATGATTGGGGCCAAGGGTATGGGGGGTAAATGGTTGGTACATGGGTGGGTCGGAGGGCCCGTGCACCAGTCTTCCCCTCTGGGGGAAGGGCTCGGGCCCCCTTTTCTAACCCCAGCTCTAATATTCAAGATTTAAATACCGGATAAAATCCAGTTGTGGAAATCAAAATCGAAACTCGGATTCAAATCAGATCAACTTTAATCCCCTTTCGGGACAAAATCATAACAGTTTCTCATGAGTAATAGAGGGAATGGAGAGCACCGCAACGTGCGCCGGCCCGTGCATTGCCTTTGACTCCCTATTCCAAACCACCCAGTTGTCGGACGAGGCGGGGGAAGTAATCAAGATAACTTTAACTCCCTAACATCTCTCTC
Organism: Scortum barcoo; assembly: GCA_023238725.1. NCBI lineage: Eukaryota > Metazoa > Chordata > Actinopteri > Centrarchiformes > Terapontidae > Scortum > Scortum barcoo. The sequence continues at coordinate 23,333,953 of CM041545.1, read as the reverse complement.
TAGGGCCTAACCCTAGACATTTTCTTTTAATTTTTTATATATTTTATTTTTTGTATTTATTTATTTTCCCCATTTGATCAGTAGCTAACCCTAACCTTCTCCTCTGTCACTAACTAACCCTAGATTTTTTAAATTTTCCTTCCTTCCTTTCTACTCCTACACCTTCTGATTCAGTGCCTCAAACTACAAAACACTCTGGAAGAAAATTGTGGAATGGAAACCTGGATGCTCCAAGACCCATCAACCCCCCCATCCTCTTCTCTTCTTTCTTCTTTTCTCCTTTAATATGGCTCATGATAGCAAGTGGGAGATGGTATGGGGACTAACATGTGCCGGCCAGTGCCTTGCCTTGTTTCCCGCAAAAACTATGCTGACGTCGGTCAACATAGGGGAAACTATGAGTATATATCTACTCTACCTAACCCTTTTATTATTTTTTTATATATAGTATATATGTAGTACTTGTCTGCCATGTTGAGGTCATGGCACATGAACCACGTAACCTTCCTCTCGCTTTCCGTCAGGTGCTTGTCAGCCTGAGAAGCGGGGAAGACAAACAAACACGCAAACAAAGACAAACAAACAAGCCGGTGAGCAAACAGAAAAAAAAACAGAAAGGGAACCCGCGGCCACCGGGCTACCTCCCCCACCAGTGGTCCACTCACTGGTCTTGTTGCGCTTGAAAGCAGAAATTTTACTCTTTGACTTTAGATTTTAAACATCATGGGAGATGAAAGATATGAAATTAATTTGAATTTGGCATACGTGTAATCTTCGCTCTGGATATATCCACAGGAAAAACAACATGAGTGAGGACACACTCCACAACCATGACCGTAACCTCCAGTGAGGGGTGAACAACTGGACACAAAATGGCTTTCCGATTCATATTCACATTTAGTAGGGTATCAGGCTGGGTCTAGGTCTGTATCACGTGCCCAAATCTTGACTCCACTCTTTCAAGCATGAGAAATTCACAACTTAAATGAAGTTATATTAATGATATTAATAATCTTTATTTGTATAGCACTTTTACAAAGTGCCTTACATAGTTCATACAGTATTAAAGACGTTACAAGATTGAGGAAAATAAAAAAAAATCTGACAAAAACAAAAGGAATAAAATATTCAGCAATAAGAAATAAGAGCACAAATCGGCTTCCTCAACTGCTACCTGCCTGAATCATCACCATCTGCTGATCTAGCCAGACACTCCGTTTTTAAGCCTCATTCCTCCTCTAGCCCTTGCCTGATTTCAGGACTTGAAACAGTGGTTCTCAAACCACTGTTTCAATTCTTGTTTTGCTCTGTTTTCCAGATTTTAGTTTTTGCCTAGCGCTTTCTGGTACCTGCGCCATTCTGCCCATGCTGGATTTTCGACCTCAACCTGCCCCTGTCCTGCCTTCTGCCTAGCCCCTCTTGGTACCTCTGCTTTCCTGCCTGACCTCCTGGCTTTTGACCTCAGCCTGCCTCTGTTTTTACCTCTGCCTGTCCCAGTTGTTGTTCACCATTGAAAGACAGTAATTGACTAGTGTTTGAGTCATTTCCCCTGCCTGACAATGGGTTAGGGTTTTTAAAAAGATAAGTTTTAAAAAATTATTTAAAAGATGTCACTGATTCTGCAGACCTCAGATCTTCAAGCATAAAGTTCCAGAGCTGACTGCAAATGCTTAGTCACTTTTGATCTAGAGCCGGCACTAAGGAAGAGCCAGCAGAGCCCTACCTGAGGATCTGAGGCTGCACTCCTGTTCATCGGGGAGCAGCAATTTTGCACTATAGCTGGGAGCTAAACCATGAAGTGCTTTAAAGGTAATCAGTAAATTCTTAAAATCAATTCTAAAACTTACTGGTAACCAATGAAGAAGCAAGAAAACCTCAAACTTGGCTGATGTGAGCACGTTTTGTACCAGCTGAAGGCATAAAATAGTTTTTTGGTTTAACCCTAAATACAGCGACTTACAGTAGTCTAACTCTAGACATAACATTAGAAACTCTAACTCAGAGGAAATGAAAGTGTGCATGACCCTTTATAGATCAAGCCAAGAAAGAAAAGACCTGATTTTTTTCATACTCCTCAATTGATGAACACGATCAAACCACTTTTGTAATGTGTTTCTCTAATCCAAGATTGCTGTCAAATATTACACCCAGGTTTCTTGCTACAGGTTTGACGTATGTAGCCAGGGGGGCAAGATGTTTTTGAACAAAGGGGATGGACTTAGGAGGAGCAAAGAAACTGTTTCTGGATTTATAGTCATTTAGCTGTAAGAAGTTTTGGGACATCCAGCACTTTATTTCTGAAAGACAAAGTAATAGCTGATGAACTTAGTTTACTTCACTGGATTTTAAAGGAATGTACATTTGTGTGTCATCAGCATAACAGTGGTATTGAAGTTTGTGTTTATGTATGATTTGGGCAAGTGGTAACATGTAGATGGAGAACAGTAAGGGGCCAAGGATGGAACCTTGGGGGACACCATGGGTCAGAGGGACCATTGAAGAGGAGGCCTCAAAAATTATTTCTGAAAAAGTTCTGTGAGATAAGAATGATCTGAACCAGTCTAGGACAGTGTCTCTAACGCCAACTCACTTTTCCAGGCGATCTAGCAGAATGCAGTGATTGACTGTCAAAGGCTGAGGTCAGATCCAGAAGAATTCAAATCCAGCAGTCTCCAGAGTCAGCTCTAAGTAAAAGACTATTTGTCACTTTGAGGGCAGATTCGGTGCTATAGTGTGCATGGAAGCCTGATTGAAATTTGTCAAATTTTATGATTGTTCATAAAAGCCATCAACTCAGAATAAACAACCTTCTCTAAAAATTTTGACTAAAAAAGGTAATTTATGGCCCTTTTCCACTAGTACCTACTCGGCTCGACTCTTTTACTCGACTCGACTCAGTTTCGGTCGTTTTCCATTACAATAGAGTACCATCTCAGCGTGGGTGGGGTCGTCGTAGCAACGCAGCCAAAACTCCAGCGTCATTTGTTGTGACACAAACACGAAATGACTACAGAGCAATGGAGGCCACCAGACAAAGTCTGAAATGTCTGCACTTGACGCGTTGCTCCAGGGGTTGATTTCTGTGCAGCATTTCTGAGCGATCTCTGATCGTGTTCATTGTTGTTGTTATTGCGTTTTAAAAATGGCTTAAAATGCGGTTGACTCTTACGAACGAGTCGCTCTCCCGATGCATCTAGTGATGTCACGCCCTGGCCAATCAGTGGCCTTGCCATCTGCCGACATCACATCACATTTTCGGCTCGACTCAGCTCGCTTGGAACCCCGGCCGAGTAGGTACTACAAAAGTATCTGGTACCAGTTACTAAAACGTAATGGAAGCACGCGTACAAACCGAGGCGACGTGAGTCGAGCCAAGTAGGTACAAGTGGAAAAGGGCCATTAGAAACAGGTCTAAAATTGTTAAAATCCAGGGGGTTAAGGTAGGGTTTTTAAAGAAGAGGGTGCACTACTGTATGCTTAAGAGGAGGGAACACAGCCAATGGATAGAGAGCTATTAACAATAAAACTGTTAACCGACACTGTTAAAAACTTCTTTCAGCAATGTTGCAGGCATGACATCTAAAGGACTGGATGATGGCTTTAGCTTAGTAATTGTGTCCCTTAAAGTGCACAGTGATAGGGTTTTAAAATGTATGGAAAATGGAAGAGGGATCATTGTGGAGAAGGGTTTCCAGTATGATTGTTAGTAATATAAAAAACTAATTTCATGCATAAGTGTCTTGGATTTTCCTTTACTTGGCTGAAAAATAATTTATAACATCTTTACAGGCCCTTATGATCCACACTGGTAAATTCATAAGTCCAATGTGTGATATCATAGTGGTTTTATTTCTTATGTTAAATTACCTTATTTTAACCCTTATTTTTTGTTTTTCTGGTAAATAAAACAAAACAAGTCCTGGTCACACATCGAAACACAGAACCTGGCCTGAACACCAATAGACCTTCAAAACCAGCATGGGCAGATACTATCAACTTCCAACAAAAAGGTGGTTTCAATAGATTCAGAAAATCTGTGTTGGATATCTGCAGAACTACGGTTGGCTACAGCTACTTGTCCTGAAATCAACTGATCTTGTATGACCACATTACACATTAATCCTCTACAGCAACCCCCCCCCCCCCACACCCCCACACACACACACACACACATACACACACAAGCACAGAACAGAGGGACGAAAGTTTGACACACACACACACACTCTATGCGTCTGTCAAACATCAAAATAGTTTGTTTTTAACAATGTATATCAGACCAAACCAGCCTCTGTGCACATCTGATAGAAGTGACCCTGCAGTCGGATTAGCTGAGAGGGAGAGTCCATTTCTGCAATGGAGCCCTGGTCCATCACTATTACCCTGAGAAGGGAGACACAGGACAAGTCAGACAGATGTAATAAACAATTAAACAAGTTAGAGAGACATGAGTTACACAAAATGGAGGATGAGTCACAAAAACAGGACATTAACAATTTAGACTTGAACAGGAGAGTATGAGTATGAGCATGAGAGGGGTCAGGTCACATTTATGAAGTACTATGACATCTAAAAACAAAAATATGCAGTCGTCACAGCAAAAACAAATGAATATTTTCTATAGTAAAGAGTTAAGCTTATTTTGTTTGTAGCATCTTTGATGGAGATCACCTCACACAAAAAGAATTACTGAGACTGATGTTTAAGGAAAAAACCCAATTACTTTTAAATCCATCATATATTGAAACATTCATGAAGTTACCTACTGTTGTATGATGAGAGAAGGTTTAAATAAAGAGAGGAACTTTATATTCTGCACAGAGCTGGGAATAATTTCATATAAAAGATCAACTCTGGAAGAACCAAACGTGTACATTGTGCTTACTTGATTTTTTTTCTAAATATATCGGTGAGTTTAAAGGCTAATTGTATGAAACTTGGCCAGGATTTGTTTTTATTATCATTATTAAAATTCCATGATCCCCTCTGTTGCAAGGTGTATAGAATAGGAGATTTGGATGTATGCCTACACCCTTTACCCTCTGGTTTGGATCCTACTGACTCCCATTTTAACCACATATTTTTGATATCCTGTAATCCTGACATATAATGCTTTTCCCATGAATACCTGATAAATCTAAGTCTCACATTACAGGAAAACAGGTTTAAGGTGTGATGATCCCCACCCCCCAAAACCAGTGAAAGGTTCAATGGAGGCCTAGTTCTCTTAACTTGCTAAATGCATGGCAATAAAAAAGCTGAACACCATAAAAATGGTCTTGATGTGTTGGGATTGATATAAAAGACTGGTGTAAATGTGGTTGGGAATATATTTTGTCTGTGTGTGTGTGTGTATGTGTGAATTTGAGTCATCAAGGGCCAAATGGGCTCTGTTTATGTCTTTTCTTGATCAACAGAGAGCCTCCTCTCTCCTAATGGATGTTTGGTATAACACCTTTATGCAGGTGCATATTTGAATCTGCCAGAATAGTTTGCAGCCTTGTCTGGCTGGCCATTTCACCAGCAGACACCATGAAGAGAAGCCTGAAACTAGAGGAGGTTCTTATTGCAGTCTTGCAGTCCTGAGGAAAGTGAGGAGGACGTTACTGAGAAGGATGTTGCCAGCAGTGAGGATTCATCTGAGAGCCAGGAGGGATCAGAGGAGCAATACCTGCCAGGCACAGAGTGGCCCTGCAGCTTGGAGGAAGAGGAGGAGGAGAAGAAGGAAGAAGAGAACAAGGCAAGGCAATGGAGGATAACAAGAAATGAGGAAATTCTGTGGTCTCCCACACAAATTTCAAATGTATTTATTTAAAGCCCAAAATCACAAACATCGTTTGCCTTGGAGTTTTTTACAGTCTGTACAGTTGTGACACCCTCTGTCCTTAGGACCCTCGAACTGGGTCAGGAAAAACTTCAAAAAAGCCTTTATGGGAAAAAGAAGAAACCTGAGGAAGAGCCACAGATGAGGGATCCCTCTCCCTGGGATGGACAGACGTGCAATAGATGCTACATGTACAGAGAACATCATCTATCACATCTTGACCCCAGGGCCGACTCACTTTGCAATTGCCAGGATCAGCAGCCCTGAGACTGCACTTGACCTTTTTTTTTTTTCCCTGAGAACATCCTGCAGCTAATCCTACAGTATATCAATGGAAGGATTTGAGTGAGGAGGACTGCAGGCCTACCTGGGGCTGCTGATTTTGGCAGGCATGTTCAGGTCACAGCACAAATCAACTAAGAGCCTGTGGGACAGTGAGACGGAGCATGCAATGTTTGCTGCAACAATGTCCCAGAAGAGATTTCTGCAGATCAACCTGGCCCTACAGTTCGCTGACAGACTGTCCCGGCCAGACCGACGCAGAACAGATTTTTGAGATATTTGCCCAGAGGACCGTCTGCAGCCAGCTTGGTCCTACAAGCCTGGGGCCACATCCATGTTCAGGAGGAGGAGTAAGTGGAGCAGATACAGCCAGGGCCCTCCAGAAATGGAATGATGGAGGGCTCTGTTGGTCAGATTTGTTTTGTTTTCCATTTATTTTTACTGATCCTTATTTGCTTTTGTGGCATTTTTACATATTCCCACAGAAGAACAGTCTCATCACAATGACTAGATTTTTAATAAATAAATTGGTACAGGTACTACCTGGTGTAGTCCATGATGGTGTTGAGTCGGTGAGCGATGGTTAGGACAGTACAATCATCAAACTGAGTACGAATGGTGGATTGGATCAGATGGTCTGTTCTCAGGTCTACAGCTGCTGTGGCCTCATCCAAAACCAGGATCCTGGTCTTCCTCAGGAGAGCTCTGGCCAAACACAGCAGCTGCCGCTGACCAAGACTGCAGACAGACATTACACTTCAAGATTCGTAGTAGAATAATTGAAAAGGGACATCTCTAATATATGAGATTATTTTTTATATATATATTACACACACATATACATACACACACACATATATACATAAATATAAATATAATGACTTTACATTTGATTACATTTTCAAAATCATTATGTAGACCGCAAAAAAATAAATAAATAAATACATAAATCAACAAAGGAAATCCATTTAAATAGGCTACATGTGTCCCCTGCTGGTGGTCAGGTAAACCAGGGCCAGGTATTTTGTACATGATCTACCTGAAGTTCTCTCCTCCTTCACAGCACTGATGATTCAGTTTTTGTGGCAGTTCAGACACAAAGCTCCTGAGATGAGCCAGTTCCAAAGCTTTCCAAAGATCCTCATCTGAATAATTATCAAAGGGGTCCAGGTTCATCCTCAGAGAACCAGAGAACAGCACTGGGTCCTGGGAAAGAAAGGTCAGGGGTCATCATAGAGCCTTTTGCTGTGTCATCAATGAACTGGACTCTTGGCCACAAGATTCTTCCGTCCATCAGCAACAGTCACATGGATCAACAAAGAGGTTAAATGTTTATTTCAATGTTACTGCATACTGAACTAACTGTGTGAAGTATTCACTGTATACTGTTCTATATCTCCATTATACTGCAGTAATTTGTACTACAATATTTTGAATGCACTGCAGTATTTGTACAGTATTTGTAGCACTGACCTGAGGAATAATTGTGATTCTGGAGCGGAGATCATGAAGGCCGATCTGATCAATGTTGATCCCATCGATAACAATTTGTCCCTTTGCTGCCTCCAGAATCCGGAAGATTCCCAAAGCCAGAGACGACTTCCCAGCTCCCGTTCTTCCAACAATTCCCACCTGCAAATTCCTGATTTAATTACTATTCAAGAGTTCATCATTTTATCATAATAATATCACTTAAGTTATAAAACTGTATAAAACAGTAAAAGTATTACATTTTGTTTTCTCCAGTCTACTTTTAATGTTTCTTTCTGCATCCATCCATCCATCCATCCATATATATTATATATATATATATATATATATATATATATAAGATCATCTGTCCTGTATTAGTGTATCTGCTGTGTGGGTTCCCCTCGTCCAGTGCCAGTTTGTCTTTATATAGTGACAAACGTTCCCATGTCCTTCCTCGTGTTTAGTGTTCCTACTTTTTATAGTTTGCTGGTTTTCTTGAGTTTAACTTTTGCCCCCTCCGTGTCAGGTTTGTTGGCCAGTCTCCTGACTGTGTGCTGAACTGTGTGCTGAAGTTCACAGTCACAGCAGCACCTGTACTTCCTGAGACGGATGAAGAGAGCACACCTGCCCCCGCCCATCCTCACTACGTTCTACAGGAGTACTGTAGAGAGCATCCTCACCAGCTGCATCTCTGTGTGGTGTGGAGGATGCACTGCTGCTGACTGGAGGAATGTGAGGAGAGTGGTGAGGACAGCTGAGAAAATCATCGTGAGCTCCTTCCTTCTGTGCAGGACAGCGCTGTGTGTCCTGGGCCAGAAACATCATCAAGGACGCCTCACACCCCCACCATGGACTTTTTTCACTTCTGCCCTCCGGAAGAAGATTCTGCAGCATCCGGTGCAGAACCACCAGGTTCAGGAACAGCTTCTTCCCCTGGCCATCAGACTCTTAAACTTCTTAAATCCATAGACTGCACTACTGTCACTTTTTAAACCGTACTGCATTTTGCACTGTCTATATTCTATATTTATATTTTCTACTGCCTATATCCTCATTTCACTATCTATATTTTTTATACTGTTGTGAGTAAATGCAACAACATTTCGTTCTGTATACACTGTATATCTGAATGACTATAAAGTCTGTCTAAGTCTAACTTTCTGCCTCAACTAAAGATGGTTGTTGATTCTAACCATCTATCTCTGGGTAAAGTCATTGAGTCCTGTATGATGTGATGCATAATACATGTTTTTTTAACTCTGATCATTGCTGACCTTTTCTCTGTCCTGGATGTTGATGGAGATGTTGTTTAAAGCCCAGTCCAAACCTTTACGGTACTGCAGTCCATAATCTTCAAACTGGATGTTTCCAGTGGTCGGCCAAGCTGCCGGCAGCAAACTGCCCTTGAGAGTCCATGCTGCCTGGGTAGACACAACAGGGCTGGGTAATCAACACTCAGAGCTCTATAATCAAAGTTCATTCACAACAAAAAACATTTCTATGCTAGCTATTAGCTCAATAAATATATTACAAGTTTCTGGCCTATGAGACGTGGGTCTCAAAGATGTTGGACCACAGGCGACAGATCACACTTTCTATATAATCCAGGTCCTGTTCTGCATTAGCAGACCTCTTTGGGTGTGCTCTCGTACTCTTTGACTCTCTCCACCGACACAATATTGTTCTCCACGTCAGTCCAGGATCGAACAATCCAGCTCAGGATTCCAGTCACCTGCAAAAACGCAAAAACAAAACACACCATCATTCATATGAAGCTTTCTTTGTTTAATTTGTTGGCCTCTTAGGTGACACAGAAGTAAAAGTTTCTGTTTAACACTGCAGAAGCCTGAACTTTCAGTCAGGTACCTCTGATTAGTCCTGCCATTTAACACAAATAACACTTTCATTTATCTGAAGCTTTCTTTAAACTATTTAAAATATTTTTGTATACAATGTTTTTGATGTTATGAGGTTTTAGAAACCTGAGACCAGAGATGAAAGAAACTCTGAGTTGTCCATTACAGAAAGGTAAGTTTGGGTCAGTCACCATGGTAACAGACTATGAATCTAATCTATCACTATGGTAACTAACTCTGTGACCCTAAACTGTTACTACGGTAACAGACCTTGTGAACTAAGCTGCTCTCTGCAGGTTTTCATGAACAAACTGAGTTTCTCTCCATCTCCTCCTGCTGAGTCTGAAGCAGTCGGGCACATCAATGTTGAAGCTGAATTCATTCACAGCTTCACATCAGAAGAAGATTTTACACTCTGATTAGATGAGCTATTTTTCCCTGATCATACCTGACTGTTTTCATCACTGTCATTTATCTGAACGACATCCTCCAGCTTCACATCTCTAATATTTCACACAGCAGACATACAACATGTCTTGCACAATTTGTTTTCTTGATGAGATTCTGATAACTGGGACGACAAATAGACATATGAACGACATATTGGAACTTCATTGACAATGGCTTTCTACAGCCATCATGCACAAGCTTAACTCAGAGTCAACTTCTGGTTTTTCCTGTGAAAAAAGTGTGCGCTCTTGTACCACAGTTATTGACTGAAATAAGTCAGAACAGAATTTCCCATCTCAGCATTGATCAGCTCAGAGATCTGGTTTCTATTTGAAACAGGGTACAGGTAGACATCCAGAGACTGCTATATTTTTAGGTAATTTCAAGGCAAGTGGTATGAAAACAGTTGGTATTTAGAGTTTTTTGACCTGGAGAGAGTGAGACACTGCCAGTCCCACGATACCCGGGCTGAGTTCATCCCGACCTCGCACAGATAAGATGGCTGCAGCCAAAACCAAGAGATTCCCCAAAAACTCCAGATTCACAGCCAGCCATCTGACAGAGACAAACTTGATTTAAAAAATATCTGCCAAAATACTCAAATACTAATTGAGTACAAAACCATGTACAAAAATATTGTTACAATACTGTCAAACATGAATACTTGGTACTATTCAGGAGAAACCACATATCTAACATGACGAGAAATGTCTTTAAATTACTGTCAAACCTCATAAACATCTTTAAGATTCTATACTCTCATGTGTTGTCAGTAGTTTGAATGAACCTGGTTGCAACAAAGCGAGGGAAATAAGCTTCTTGGTTGTTGTCGATACGACGGTTGGCCTGTAGGATGAAGCGTCGCTGTTCACCGAAGGCTCGGATGACGCTGGCGCCCTGTACTGTTTCACTGAAGTGACTGTAGATTGGTGAGCGACTCACTGCCTCTAGTCGTCGCAGCTGACATGATGACGCCACGTAGAAACTCTATAGACAAGAGCAATAGAAACTAATAATCACAAAGAGGCTTCAGCTGAACCTCAGAAATGTCCAGCTAACGTTCAGCGGAACCTTTTACCTGTATGAAGATGTAGACACAAGTGAGGGGGAGGAGGAACAGCCCGGTGAAGGGAGTGGCTAACAATAAAATGATGCAGACCTCCAGCAATTTGAACAGGTAGCCCAGCATCATCTTCAGCCCATCAGGAATCATGCAGTCGATTGCGTCGATCTCTTTGGAGAAGCGGTTCAGGAGGTTTCCGCTGGGCGTTACCTCAAAGAAGGACATTGGTGAGTGCAGGACACTGTGGAGAAGATCAGCATGAAGCTGGCGCGATGCTACGATGCCACCCAGAGCAATGGCAAGCGTCGTCCCAAACATGGCTATCCCTGAAACATAGACGAAGTCACCAAGAGCACAAGCTGTTTTTGATGGAAGTGTTTCTCAGAGCTGACAGACAATAAAACATAATAAAAAGTTTGATCACAGAGAGATCCAATGTCTGGCCTTTTTATTTTTATCTGTCCTGAGCTTTTAATTTTTATGAACAATTTTGAGTCCTCCACTTGGGAAACTGTATTTATTGCATTTGAGCTGTGATGACTTGAGTTAATGATACTGAATGCCAGTGCTTTTGAAATTAGCATTGTGCAGCCAGTGACATATGAAAGGATTTGTGTGTAGAGTTCACCAAAACTGAATCGTGCTAAAAGAGGGGAATGGGGTTCATAGTTTTGGGAAATGGGTCTTTTATTGAAAGGCATCATGGTTTGGGATGTTCACTTAGAAACAGCCAAACATAGTGTATAATGAATTAAGAAAAAATGTGAAATGACATGTATAATGACCTTTGACCTACCCTGAGTGATGCCAAGAGTTCCAAACACACTGAGTTTCAGCTCATGGTCGGTCTGCGTGCCGTTGACAGGCAGCTCGTCGGCCCACAGGCTCAGCCAATAGTTGTAGGCCAACGAGGCTGCCTGCTGAAAGGCACAGAGGAAGATGATGGTCATGATGAAGGTCAGGCCGACGGTCCTGAAGTACTCTCTATACAACTGCAGCTTTACCTGACAAGAAAAAGAACTTTGAGATTTGATGAAGAAGAAATGTGTGATATTAATAGTCACTGGACAGTCAATAAAAAAACACATGACTCTCTGCTGTTGTTGTTTCCTTGTGTGTGAAAACTGCATCTCAAGAGTGTTTCTAAGATCAGTTCCCATTTTTAGTTCCTCAGGTTTGTTCCTCACTTCTTGGCTTTAGTTTCTCAGTTTAGTTTAGTTTCTTCTGTTTAGATTTTGCTTTTTACTGTATTTCTTGGGTACTTTTGTGTTATTTCTGTAAAAGATGGAGGTTGTGCTGCCTTGGTTGCTTTTAAAAGATATTTAGGTTTTTAACCACTCATTCAAAATAATAATAGGGATACAAACTGTACTTATAATGATGGAAAGTAGAACTCACCCTCCCTGTGTTAGCTTTGTCAGCCTCTGTAAGTTTCCCAGCATCCTCAGCATCTAAGTCTTGATCAACAGCCTCCAAAAGGTGAACACTGGCACTGCCCATATCACAGCTGGAACACACACAGTAATACACACAAACACAAAACAAATAAACACAAACATCAGCAGAAACATGTAAACACACAGAGAGGACACACTCAATGTGATAATAGTTTCTGAGGTTAGAGAGTATGAATATAATATGATGCACGAGAGTTGTATGTTTAATATCACTGCAGACATTCAGCTCATCATCACTCAATAATTATAACTGAATAAATTAATGTTGAGTAAATCAACACAGTAAAGTGCAGCTCATGAACTGTAAATTAATCTAAAAATGTGATATGTGATTTTAGGAAGAAAATCACTTTAACATCCAAATGATAAAAAATAAAATCAATCACTTTTAAAGATTTCTTCGAGTATTTTTTTATTATATCTAATGTCTGTATTAATATGACAAGATGAAGATGTATTACATTAATATATTGTGTGTTTTCATAATCTGGTTTAGTCTGTAGTTTGTTAGTACCTGATCAGCTGCTCCTGTGAAAGGTCGATGGAAAAATCAGTCATACTGTGACGAGAAACCGACTTCCTGCTGCCTAAAAACGCACATAGACAATTACAAATATAGACAATTATACACACACACACAAATACAAAAAAATGATTTGTTTGTTTGTGTGGCAGCTGCTCCGACCGTGAGGCTCTACAGAGGGAGGTGAAAGCTGCTCAGCACATCAGCAGGATGGAGCTGCCATCCATTTAGGACCTCTACACCCAGCGGTGTAGGAGGAAGGCCACCAGGATTATTAAAGACCTTGACCCCCCCCAGACACAGTCTGTTCTGTCAGGTGGTAGGTGGTCGATTCACTCGCACCTTATTGATGCCACTTTATGCCACTTATACTATAACTTACCAATTACAACTTGTTTATGTTGATGCCATAACCTTTTTACATTACTCTCATCATTTCTCTACACAATAACCCTCAATAGCATTATATTTACATTTAGTATATTTTTATTGAGTTATATTTTATTTCATATATAATAAATTCTTGTTCTGCATTTTTAAAAGTTTGAACTATTTTATATCCTGTGTCTTGTGTTCCCTTTTTGACTTTTTCTTACACGTTGTTTGGGTATTTTTGGTGGATGCCTGAAAATGAAGAACCCCATTGCCAATGACTTGCTTGACTCTAACAGTTATATTACTATAGAGAACGTGAAACCTCTTTATTCCCTTCTCTTTGTTTGCCAGTAAGTTATTTAAGTTGTTCTTAAATAAATGTTTTACACAGCAGATTTCACATAATCAATACTTACTTTTTCAAAGAGCAAAACAAAAATGAATGTGGACTAAACAGTGAATCATGTTTAATTGTTTCATCTTTTAAAATTCAACAACTGCTTTTTGATTCAAGCTCAGACTATATTCCGCTAAATCTAAAAGAAATTTTAAAAAAAATACACAAACAATATGCATAAACTCCTATTTTGGACAAACACTGACCACCTTGTTTTCATTCATTGATGACCTCTTTAAAAGACTAATGCCAGGTGAGGAAAGGAAGCATGTGAGACAGAAGCCAGAACATTTTGAATTGTATTGGACGATGTCACGTTTCATTGTCTCTTCCAGTCAGATGGTTTTACAGCCCATCCAAGCATGATATCACTTTTTCTTTCATCTTACTATCTAACCCTCAGCTCCACAAAGAACTCTTCTCATGGAGGTGGAAAGTTTCACATGTACCTCTGTGACACAATGAATGCTGGATGTCTGAACATCACCGCAGAAGAGTGTGGATGCATCACCTATCGAAGAGATTCTGTTGTTTATTACCCCACAAATCTCTCACACTCTCTCTTCTGAAAACAGATTCTTTCCACCAAAACAATACCGACAGTTATCATATCAGGTGGGATGTGTGTCAGAGGGGAACGACTGTGAGTACAGGAAGGTCATCATGGACTTTGTCGACTGGTGTGAGCTGAATCACCTTCAAGTCAATGCCAGCAAGACAAAGGAGATGGTGATCGACTTCAGCAGGAAACCCTCAGACATTGCACCAGTGAACATCCAGGGACTTGACATAGAGAGACATGCTGAGGAGGCTGGGATCTTTTGCTGTGTGCAGGCCACTGCTGAGGACCTTTTATGAGACTGTGGTGGCGTCTGTGGTCTCCTATGCAGTGGTCTGCTGGGGAGGGGGGTGTTCTGAGCGGGACAAGAAGAGGCTCAACAGACTGATTAAAAGAGCCAGCTCAGTCTGTGGCTGCCCCCTGGACTCCATCGAGGTGATGGGGGAGAGGAGGGCTCTGGCAAAACTGTCCACCATCATGGACAACACCTCCCACCCTCTGCATCAGACTGTGGGGGCCTTAAGCAGCTCCTTCAGCAACAGACTCAGACACCCAAGGTGTAGGAAGGAGCGCTTCCGCAGGTCCTTCATCCCAAACACCATCAGACTGTTTAATGCTGCACTATAAACCTTTGTCATCGTAACAAACACTTCCATACCACAGTAGTTTTTTTCATTCCACTCATTTACTCTACTGTTCAGTCATATCTGCTACATATCCATATTCACCTGTGCAATAACACCTCACCACAGCACATCTAACTGGGTGAGGCTGTGTATATAAATACTGTTTCTGTTTCTTTCTTTTTTTTCTGTTATTATTATTACTATTGTTCACTATTTATTGTAAATACTGTTTTTTATGTCTTGTGTGTTTTTTCATCTACTATTTAATGTCTCTTTTACTTGTTTTTGAGCTGCTGTGACAGTGGAATTTCCCCACTGTGGGATCAATAAAAGATCTTATCTATCTTATCTTATATGAAATCTCTTACAGAGGATCAATTAAACAGAGGTGCGATGAATTTAAAAGACTAAGTATTGCAGCAACAGTCATTGGATCAGCTTAGGATATAATGCGCAATCAATAAGCTCCAATTGAGCTAACTTGAAACCCAACTTCCCAGTGTCATGCTGATTTTATAGTTGATACTCCAACATTGAGAGAGGTCTAAGAATTCACAAATGTTGCCTTATTTGGCAAAACTCTAGTAATTGTACTGATCAGTAAAAGAAACACTACAGTAAGAACATGTTTAGACTATGTAATGTATGGATGTAATGATAAATCAGTGCACAAATACAAAAAGACAAGAAAAGCAAATATTACTTTAATACAGTAAAATGTTAAGCTGACTGAACTGACTACAGAAAAAAAAAGTTTTGTAGCCCCACAAAAAAAAAACCAAAAAAAACAAAAATTGGTTAAACAGATCTACCTGTTTCTGTTTTATGCTCTGACACGTTTTGCCAATTAACTTCAACAGGTGAGATATGAGTGAGACTGGTAATTATGGTGTGGTATGAAGGCCAGTGTTTTCCAGGTGAACAAAGTATGCTAAACAATGTGTTTTGTTCTTAGAGTTTTGCAAAAGTGTGATTCATAATTTCTATTTGAATATAAACAGGTTGAAGCCTTGTAGTTGATACATGAGCTTCAAGTCTTCAGAATTGGGCAGATGGTTAATTTTTTGTGAATACGACGGAAGAAAAAATGACACTTTAATTTTCTTATATCCTCAGTTAAATTCAATTTCTTACTCTTGTCTCTGGGGGAGGAAATCTCTCTGCGCTGGTTTCCACTGAAGTTATGGATGAATTTGGCAAAAGCTCCTTTCCTGTCCATCAGCTCTGTGTAGGAGCCCATCTCAGAGATCTGACCTTCCTCAATCACTAGGACCAAGTCTGCTTTAGACAGGAAGCTGAGACCATGAGTTACCAGCACCCGGGTCTAAAAAGAAAAAAAAAAAAAACAAAACAGCACACATATTGCAAGTTCTGAATAACAACAAAACACATTAAAATATTTGAACAGGATTTTGGTTTTTCAGGCCAGCTCCAAGGCTGATCACAACAAGGCTGTGTCCATCTCAACCAGGAATCTCCTGCTAGTGTTGAAGTCTGGACTCTTTAGGAACACAGATGGAGAGATTCTGGAGCTGAGTGCAACAGCTGGGAAAAAGTAGGTCCATTTCTGATTAAGTCTAACTTACTGATCAGAATTTACACCGAGTGCTCCAAGCTTTACCATGCTCTGAGCTGCACCTGGTCTAATAAGTGCATAAGATCACATGTATTCACATGGACCTGCCATGTGAATACATGTGGTCTTATGCACTCACTTCTGCAATGGATGTAATCCTCATGAAGTCAATGTAGATTTGCAGGGAACCATCTGCCTGGAAGACAACAATCAGACTGCCCCACTCAGGTTTGGGTGGCTTAATCACCTAAAAACCAACATGACTTACAACCCTGCTGAAGCTTTTCTACCAGCTACAGTAGAACATAATAGGCCAGTCTTCAGGTGAATAGTGTGTGCTGTTCTCCCGGGATTAGCAGTGAACAGGAAAGATGCTTCCTGAAAGACTTGAAGGACCTGAGTTGTGAGACTTCTGTTGTAAGTTGCTTTCTTTAGAAAGAGGGCAACAGAAAGTTCGCAGGTCTGTTTTTGTTTGTTTAGTTGGTCTGTCAGCTACAAAACTATCTACCCTGATCTGTCACACTTGATGTTGTGGCAGGTGCTTCCTAATCCATCTAGATTAAGTCCAAACATCCATATAACAATTCAAATGGGAAGAACCCACTTAAAGTCTGGGTGTGATTAAACCCCAGATCAGTCCATGGATGGTACAGAGTGGCTCTGAATTTAAAAAATTCAAATGTATTTATTTAAACCCAAAATCACAAACATCGTTTGCCTCATGAGGGCTTTACAATCTGTACAGTTGTGACACCCTCTGTCCTTAGACCCTTGAACCAAGTCAGGAAAAACCATTTATGGGAAAAAGAAGAAACCTGAGGAAGAGCCACAGATGAGGGATCCCTCTCCCTGGGATGGACAGATGTGCAATAGATGCCACATGTACAGAGAACATCATCATCAGTCATATATGGAAGTTAAACATGGGTCGTAATAAACTGTAGATAAACTGAGTTCATGGGAATTGTTCAGAGGTGAAACTGATCAGTAAAGACCTTGTCAGTCATTTCCTCTCTGAAAAAGAACTGGATAAGGAGCAGTGATGATGTGTAGTGGGAAGGCCTCTTTAAAGCAGGTGGCGTACTCACACATTAAGGATGTACTGATGGATCTGCTGCTCTTGACCAAAGAACCACGTAGGTCGTACCCCCCAGAGAAAGGTGGAAATGATGGAGAGCTGTTGTGGGAGTGTTTGATAAGACTGTGGATTCAGGTACAGGTCTGCAGGGTCTCACCTTGTCTTTGAGGAGTCCTCTGGATCCAATAACTCGATCAAAGATGTATTGTCCCACGTGAGCATCAACAGCAGACAGTGGGTCGTCCAGCAGGTAAACATCTGATTTCCTGTAGACAGCCCGAGCCAGACTCACCCTCTGTTTCTGACCTCCAGACAGGTTTAGACCCTGCATTGGCATCAATAGATACATAATCAATACACAAAAAATGACAAATAGGTAGGGCAACAAACACTTGGAGCTATTTAGGTCACTGTGGACAAAATCTGAACATGTGGTAGGGGGGTTGATTATTGGTACCTTCTCCCCAATCTCGGTGCTGTCTCTGGCAGGCAGGATGTCCAGGTCCGGCAGCAGAGCACAGGCCTCCAGAACACGATGGTACCAACTCTCCTTCCTCTCGCCACAAAACAAAATGTTGTCCTTCAGAGAGGCATTCTGAATCCAGGCCTGCTGGGGGACGTAGGCCACTGAACCCTGCACCGCCAGGTCAAAATAAGCTATATTATCACGGAGAAAGGATTCTGCTATAAAATACATAAATTCAGGACACAAATCCTTACAAAACAGCAGCATATTCCATCAATTCTGATTTTTAACATTATGCTCATATCTCATCTGAATGTTTCATTAAGAGCTACAACACTGAACCATCTGGTGCCTCTCGAGCAAAGACACGCTTCCCTCTGTGGGTTTTGGCCTGTTTCCCATGTTGGAGTTTTTGCTTTAGTCTAAATTTGTTTTGGATGGAAAAGCAGAGTTATAAACATAACTGAACCCAAAAGTAAAGATGAAAATAAATTAGAACACCATCAGATGTTTTAGTTTATTTTCAAATAAAATATATAAATATTTAATAAATATATCTTGCCCAGTCCTTTATACTCCTATTGACAACATTTAACATGTCTAACAGACCTTTAATCCAGTATGCATGAGTTCTCCAGAATATTGGGTATGGATATGAAGGTCACTGTTAATCCCACTCTTGACCATTCAAACTATGCAAGTCAGCACTCCAAGGAAACTCAATACAATTATCAGACCACAACCTTACAGATATGTTCTGTGCTCTTAAGTGACCCAATGGAGTTTCTATTTCCAGAGGGTTTTGAGGGTCACGAAGAATATTGCAATATCTTTTTCATCCATGAAGATTTGGTAAAATTAACTTGGTTCAAAATGTACTGAATTAAACCATAAACAAGTTTTTTACTGACAGTGTAAAATGTACCACTGATAAAGTATGTTCTGAACTTGTTGGTGAGACTGAGAGCAGAATTTGTACTGAGGACTAAGAGAAATAACTGTTTTAATGGCTCAAGGCCTCGCCGAGATGGGCGGAGGGGGTCTGGAGGAGGGATTCAGGATCAAGAGTCCACGAAAATGAATGGCTTGGACAGAGTTAGAACAGGAGCCCTCTGGCAGGCGTCCTGGAGGAGGGGCAGGTTGCCCAACAGGCACAAGGCAGGCACAAGCCCCGAGGCAGGAATGGGAACGGTCAGGGGGCCGGCAATGGGGGCCGAAGCCCTCAGCTGGCAGCTGATGGCGTAGGCAGAACCAACTGACTGAGAACTGGGAACTGACTGAGGCGGGACCCCTCAGACGGGGTGGGGGCTGGCAGGACCCCTCAGATGGGGTGGGGGCTGCGAGGTGCGGGAGGGAGTGACTGCGGAAGGTGAGCCAATTCGAGTTTGGCAGGTAGAGAACAAACCCTGAACAAACAAAGCACTCTCTTAAAACAGCCACGGGTCACTGGCCAACCCGTTGATGGCCAGCTTCAGTGCCTACTTCTTTTTCTGGCGATCAAATACGGGGTACATATCTATGAGGCCGGCAATCGTCCAAAAAGTACCCTCTCAGTGTTTCCAGGTGCCGACCATGTCTGCTGGGTCCATGTTGGTCACATCATTCTGTTAGGATAGGTGCAGGCGGAGTGCAGTTGGGACCCAGGAATGCAGACAAGGCAGGCAGAATAGACGTAGTGACTCTCTATTTCAGGAACACGGGGAACAGGAACAAACGGCGCACAGGAGCACAGGACGGGTGGTTACACAGACGATGTGACAAAGAACAAAGGAAACAGACCGGTATATATACACTGTGAGGGACAGGGAAGTGGAAACAGGTGAGGAGACTAACAGGGGACAGGTGAAATTAATATGGGCGGAGCAGAACAATCACAGAGGAGGGAAACACACAAGGACAGGAAGTCAAGTGGCAAACATGTGAGGAGAGGAAGGGAATTCAAAATAAAACAGGAAGTGAGCAAAACTGGAGATGAGAAACAACTGACACCGTACACAGGGAGCAACAGACAAGGAGGACACAAGGAACACGAAAAACACAAGGAAGACCCAGAACACACTGAACACAATAACCACAAGACAGGATAACACAAGGAACACCAGGCCAAGAAAACACAAGGGGTACAAGAAACACAGGGCAGAATAACACGAAAAAAACAAGGCACAAGAAAATACAGAGAATCGGGCAAAGGGCGGAGGAAACAAAACACGACACAATGCAAACCCTAACACATATCACATCAATCAGTTCTACAGGTGGTGTATTAAAAGGGCCTTACACAGAATTTAACTTTTTTCCCTCTGACCTTTATACCTCTTGAGCACTGCCAAGGTGCCCTTGACCAAAACCTGTTTAATAAAGGATTCTTCTTCTTCTAGTCATTGAAAAGTACTTTATGGAAACCCAAATCTTGGGGGCGTCTGAAAGGTTTGGTTTCGGTCAGAGCTTCATTAAGGCGGGTAAGGCATGTAATGGTGACAGCCCACAATATCTTATCTACCCCATCCATCTCTAGAAGGTCCAGCCAGGGATCTCCTCTCTTTCCTCTTCTATTTCCTGTTTCTCTAGGACCTCCTGTCCAAAGGATAAGCATCTTTTTATTGAACCCATCACTTGTTGCAATACACACCATTCTCTGTCCTTATTTACAGATGATACATTATTGTATGTCTATAATGTCCCCTCTTCAGTTCCTCAAATTTTGGATGTCTTTGCCCAATTTAGCTCTGTTGTTCAATATAGGATATACATTGGTTCAAACTAATGCCTCTTAATTGGTCTGTAAAATCATTTACACTCCCAACTCATATTCCAGTGGTTAAATCTTCCAAGTATCTAGTTGTTGATATCCATCCCTTTCCTCATCTATTTCACGAATAACTTCCAAAATATCCTTTGACGAGTAGAGGAAGATTTGGATAGAGGCACAAAATTACCTCAGCTCGAATCTCCATAATCAAAATGGATATTTGTTGAATCAGATACATTAAAAGAAGAAAGGGTGTGGTGCAGGTGGTTCAGTGGTAGAGTGCGCGCACTTTTACACGTGAGGGCCTTGATGTCTCAGTGCAGCGGACCCTGGTTCGACTCCTGGCCGGGGTCCATTTGCTGTGTGTCTTCCCTCTCTCTCTCTCTCTCACTGTCCTATCTACAAAAAACATTAAAGGGTGTAACCCCCCAAAAAATACTTGGAAAAAAAAAAAGGACGATCTGAAGGTAGCGTGACAAAATGATTCCAAAGTTAACTTTTTTCCGATACCCCTTCCTTATTATGATGATGGCTATGATTACAACCCAATCCTAACCTAAAACACATTAAGTTGTCCTGTAGCAAAGGTGTAAAAGCAATGGTTGTCCCAAATTAAAAATTTTAGGTCCTATAATTGATTCTAAAGCAAAGCTCTCTTCCATTGGTTATGCATTGAGGTCAAGCCATGTTGACACAGGGTGTAACACAGATGAACAAAAATACAATTTAAAAATGTCAACTTTGTCCAAGTATGTCCTTTTTACTGTCAACATGGCACTTTTAGGAAATCACACACAGACCTCTATTAACATGGCACATCCACAGCCCCATATTTAATAACTTCAATCTTATTCCAGGAGGAACCCCCTTTCACTTTTTACAGTGGTCCTCAAAATGAATCAATTTTATTGTCAGGTAGGTGATAAAGGAATGAGATAATTTATTGATTTGCCTACTCAGCTCTTTTTTCTTTTAGCTTCTGCTCAAGTTAGCAATGTGAACCAATGGGGTCCAGTGGGGTGTAGCTTTACGACTTATTCAATTCATTCTCTGCTAGAGGTGGGACTTCACACTGGAAGCTCAGCATCTAAGACAGATATACGCTTAATTTAATTCTGGAAACCTCTGGCAGTCCATCAAATCTGGATATTGGCTGCTCTGTGGATGACACAGTTTGGGACTATTTAGATGGTACTAACAAAAATCCAAAACAGTTTTGCAGTTTTTGTTGGTCTGACAGTGGCAAAAATAACTAGTCAATAGCAATGTGGATTGTGTGCAACCGGGGGTGGCAAGTGGGTGTTAAATGTTGTGTATTTGTTTATGTATATTGTTTGTGTATATTGTTAGTTACTCATGATAACAATTTTAAAAAATGACAACAAAGATAACATCTGATTTGAAACATCAATCAGTGAAATGTTGTTTGCTGTCACCTTGATGGAGACAAAGCCACTCCTCCTCTCCATCTCTCCCAGCATGGCCGACAGCAGAGATGACTTCCCTGAGCCGACATGACCAACCACTGCGACCAAGGAGCCCATCTTCACCTTCATATTGATCCTCTGCAGACATGGTGGCCCATCATTGGTCCAGGAGAACGATCCATCCTCGATCACCACACTGTCTCCATCTAGAGACAGAGCATGGTTCCACAAGAGGTTCAAACACATGATTTGACTCTACCATTATTCTTCATGTTACTCTTTTGGTTGCTGTATCTATACATTTATGAATAAAATTATTACAACAGTTTTTGATCCCCACAGGAGAAATGAACAACTCCACAATTTGCTTTAATTCTTTTAGAGTTTCAAAAACATTCAACCTTGTCACTAAACTTTCAAGATTAGTTTCATTCAAAAGTAAAAAATTAAAAAATCTCATTCAGTCTGTGTTTCCAGTCAAGTTTCAGCAACACAAAAGCAAAACTGATTTCTGTGTTCATAGGTCAGACGGGTGTGTTTTTTATGTTATACCTGTATTATGAGGAAGTCTCTCCACATTGTCTGGCTTCAATTCGTCTTGGCATAAGAAGTTTTTCAGACGTCTGAGTGACACGACGGCCTGATTGTACAAAAAATTGATCCATCATAGAAACATTAAACACGGATCAATCATCTGACATTTGACCAAGCAGAAATGTAAAGTACCACAAACACTGGAGGAGTGGGAGGACTGTTTCACACACAACCATTCATAAAATTGGATGAAATCATCTGTCAGAAAATAACATAGTTTCCCATGGTACAAGTGGAGTTTGTACACTGGGAGTACCATACGGCTCTGAACGAAGACCACTGTCATTTATTTTGTACATGAATGATATTTATTTGTGATAATGGAGAAATCCTTACGATGCAATCAGAGACCCTCACAATCACACAGTGTACAATATTTATATGTGTAGACATCTTTTAAAAATCACTGTGGAAACATGATTTATTTCAAAATAAATAAAATGTATTTGCTGTGTTAAATTTAACTGGTTGAAAATTAGAAGCTGCTGTAGATACCTTCACACATGGACTAAACCCATGAACTCAGTTTATCTACAGTTTATTAAGACCCATGTTTAACTCCATATATGACTGATGATGATGTTCTCTGTACATGTGGCATCTATTGCACGTCTGTCCGTCCCAGGGAGAGGGATCCCTCATCTGTGGCTCTTCCTCAGGTTTCTTCTTTTTCCCATAAAGGCTTTTTTGAAGTTTTTCCTGACCCGGTTCGAGGGTCTAAGGACAGAGGGTGTCACAACTGTACAGATTGTAAAGCCCTCAGAGGCAAACAGATGTTTGTGATTTTGGGCTTTAAATAAATACATTTAAATTTAGGACCCTAACCCTAAACCCTAACCCTAACCCAGTCAAACTTCACAGATCTTTCTCTTTTAGTATCTTATTAACACTGTTGAACCAATCAACATCCTGCATGTCACAGTAGCTTTGGGTGTATTATTTCCACCTGGTTTTATATTACACTTTTCAAGTTTAAATCTCTGAGTATGATTTCCACCATATCAAGTGGACACCAAGGATTGAAGAATCATACTTAAAATGACAGTCAAAGATTTTTACTGAATAAGCAATGAAAACTGCATCCAATATGTTGTTTGGATTATACAATGTAATTGTAATTACTTTAATACTCTAGTTAGTCTAAGTCATGTTTAATATATATAAAAAAAAAAAACTTAATTAAAGGTCTCCTCCAGATTTATGTTTTGATTTTCTTTTTGTTCCCACAGTTGAATGTTCGAGATGTACTGTACAGAATGACGTCTGTTCAGAGGCTGTTTTCCTAACTAACCTTTTTTTGTAAAAACATTATTATTATTATCAATTTTATGCAGTATATGTGAAATAACCCTTTATTAACTTTGACTTGCCTGCATGGCGGTGCTCATGGCGAAGGGAAGCTGACTCAGAGGTGTTTTCAGGATGTTGATGAGAGCAACAGAGACAAATATTTTCTGAGCATCCAGAACGTTTTGTTCATCAATCAAGACGTAAACTCCAAACACGGAAAATGCAATCTGATCAAAAAAGATGAGAAGAAGAAAAAGGAGGAGCTTATCAGAGAGAAAAGATGATAGGTGAAACAGAATAAAAGAATAAACTGAGTTCTTTAGATTCATGTATAAAGTTCAAATTTGGACAAGCAGGAAATGCCATTGTTGACAAAAACATCTGAAATCATGACATTTCTAACAGAAAAACATAAACACTGAGTGAAGAGTGGTAATAACTTCATTTACACATTATATAGAGACAGAGATATGATGTCTGATAAGACTCCAATGTTGGTTTGTTACTTAAGATGTGTAGGATGATTAAAAGGAACTTAAGCAATCAATGAACCGGCTGAGATGAGAAGGAAACAGGTTCATAATACTTTAATTGATTTGAATGTATATTTCCATG
The DNA here is from genome assembly GCA_023238725.1 of Scortum barcoo. Lineage (NCBI taxonomy): Eukaryota > Metazoa > Chordata > Actinopteri > Centrarchiformes > Terapontidae > Scortum > Scortum barcoo. The sequence goes on along the minus strand of CM041545.1, from coordinate 23,309,273 downwards.
TTAGAATAGATGTTGGTGGAAATTTTAGTTAAGAGTCTTTACAGTGACGATAATTTGAAAAAGTAAACTGAAGATAACAGATGACATGTTCAGACAGTCTGTCATTGAAGGCATTCGGAGTGAAAGAAAGGGATGTCAGGATTTCGGTTTCAGAGAGTTTGAAAATCTCTAGACTGAGCTAGACTGAGGTTTACCTGACCAGGCAAGTGTGAGACTCACCAGGAAGGAGGATGAGCTGAAGGAAGCCAGAGAGGCAGAGTAGAGGATCTGAGACTTCTTCAGGGCATTGAGTTCTTCGTCTCTAAGGATGCCAACACGTCGCAGGAAAGCTTCCTCCCAGGCATAAAACTTCAGGATCTTCACACCGCTTAGGATTTCATTCATCAGTTTGATCCGATCATCCATGAACTTCATCTGAACCTCCTGAGAACAAAATGTGGAGCTTTACCTGGTCCATCAGCCACAGACAACATTCAAATTAAGGAAGGAAAAACAAGAGCATTTCCTCACCTGCAGTTTACTTCTGATTTTAGCAATGAATCCATTCAGAGGGAAGAGCAGAACAACAGCAGTGATACCAGCGAGAGCAGACGGACCGAGGAGCTGTTAATCAATCAATCAATCAATCAATCAATCAATCAATCAATCAGTCAATCACAGAGAGGCTGTCATGATAATGTCATTGTGTAGTTCATGTTTCCCCCAGAGATTTACATCAGAACAAACCTTCAGAGAGAACATGTTTCAACAGCTGAAAAAGTACCAACAAAACATCAAATAACAGACACAACAGACTCTTGTTGTGTACACAGCACAGTCCCATGGCAGATGATGCAGTTTATCTCTACTGAGCAGCCAGCTGCCACACAGCCAGATGCCCCAGTCCTACTTCAAAAGATGCCATAGTTTTATCCAGGAATAAACAATGTCAGGTTTGATGGGGACTTAGCTCTCAGCAGGTTACAGGTGCTTAGAGAGCCTGCAGAGTCCACAGTTAGTCAGATTTGGAGTCCAGTAGCCTGGTTAATATATTCTTCAGTGCAGAATATCAGACTGAGAGCTAATTATCTTCTTAACCACTGGTGGTGAAACATCCAAGAAAACACACAAATCCTACACAAACAAACCATCTAGATATTCACTACTGTATCCCCTCAGCATCATAAAAAGCATTTACTGAAAACAAAAGACACTTTTCATAACAAATATTTGGTCCATTTAAGTTATTTCTGAAAGGTTTACAAATCATTTTGTAATTATTAACAAATACTTAATATTAGTAAATATACTGTTACTAATGTGTGGGTTACAACAATAAACAATAAACTGTTGATAAATAGTTTACTTAACATGAACTAAAGTTCAATAAACAACAAACACATCAGACACAAATGTGTGTATTTATGATGTCATGTTGTTTTCTTTACCTGCCACAGGAAGTAGAAGCAGAGTGCGATCTCGATGGGAGCGACCCAAATACAGTTAAAATAAACCACAAAGTCCATCAGCTTCTGAGTGTCGACTGAAACCAGATTAATGATTTCTCCTAAAGTACACTGCCGCCGAGCTACACTGCTGATCAGCAGACTCTGAGGAATCAAACCAAAAGATTTTATCAGTACAAACACAGTCTTAAAAGTTGATTTTGAGTGTGTGTTTTCAGTTCTGCTGCATCTTTTAAAAGTAGTACGAGGGAGCTGTGTGTAGTCTCATGAATGTCATCATCACCTGAAAATAACAAGTTTGAATGTGAAAAAATCTGTGCAGATCTCTGTAGCTGCAAGCTACATTAGCTATTGTTAGCATAATACACCCTAAAAAGAGTTGCATTATTTGCAATGTAGGCACTAAGTTAAAAATGACAATGATATTTCTGGTTCTGCTGCATTGTTTTTGATCAAGCGTTGATACAGAGTTACAGGAATGTGATAAATATTCATCGGTCTGTTACCTGTCTTTTACCTGTCAGTTACCTGTCTGTCTTTTACCTGTCAGTTACCTGCCTGTCTGTTACCTGTCAGTTACCTGTCAGTTACCTGTCTGTCTTTTACCTGTCAGTTACCTGCCTGTCTGTTACCTGTCAGTTACCTGTCTGTCTTTTAGTTACCTGTCTGTCTTTTACCTGTCAGTTACCTGCCTGTCTGTTACCTGTCAGTTACCTGTCAGTTACCTGTCTGTCTTTTACCTGTCAGTTACCTGTATGTCTATTACCTGTCTGTCTCTTACCTATCAGTTACCTGTCAGTTCCATATCTGTCAGTTACCTGTCAGTTAGTTACCTGTCTGTCTGTTACCTTCCTGTAGACGAGGCCCATCACAGCAGTCTTCAGTCTCATCCCCACGGTGAAGCAGTGAAACATGTACTGATGGTTGAGCAGAGACTGCAGACAGGACAGCAGGAAGAGCAGTGATGCGAACAGGAAACCTTTCCACACCTCTGCGTCTTTGTCCTTCATGAAGGTCAGCAGCAAGCTGACAACCACAACAACAATAAGAGCAATCAAAAAACTGTAAACAACAGCAGTAGAAAAATAAGATAAATAATAATGAACGATAACAACTGAAACAAAAAACAAGTGAAGAGAGTTTTGAGAGTTGAGTCAGATTTTTGTCAAATGGAGTTGGAGGGTTTTTAGTTTCTGGGAATTTACATCGATCGAAAACTTCACAGAAAAAAACTCAACAGCATCATGTCTCTCAACAGTTCAAGTAAAGTTTTTTTTACCCACCTACAAACACAAACTGGCCTCAACAACATCTAAAGGAGCTCTGAAGGAGGCAGCAGGTGGACCAACACCTTAATGAGACACTGTCAGGGTTTTAACCTGTCACCTGTCTGTGTGCATACACTGTAAATAATGATGATTCTTGTTATTATTGTTAGTATCATATTACAAACACACTTTATCATGGTCACCTGTCTCTGTGTGTGGATGTGTGTGTTGTTTATATCGTCAAATATTCTTCCATATTATGTAAGTTGTCACAAACAGCGAGGTGGGAGGGATTAAGACGTAAGGAGAGGAAGCAAGGAAGGAAGCAAGGATGTACAAACTGAGAAGTGAGAAGAGGCTCGACAGTCTCCTGAGCGACTCTCACCTGAGCACCTGCGGCACCGCAAACATGAAGGCGTCATGCAGGAGGAGACACAGCGTCCCGTACAGGAAGTACAGCCCAAAGTTCGATCCCAGAGCCTGCAGGAGGAGGAGGCCGTAGTCCCGCCCCTTGACCTTCTTCCTCAGCAGTCGCGTCTTTTCTGTCGGTGCGGCAGAATAACTGGACCAGGACCGTGAGCAGAACCAGGACAGTCCAGAACCAGCAGGCTCTTTCCTGCATAACATGAGAACAAATAAACAGGTGCAGTTAATTTTAGGCCTGTACTTACCTGTAATGATTTTCACAGGTTTTCTTCTGTCAGCTATAGCAGCTTACACCTGAGGGTCACATGGTGCTGCAACAGCAGATTCATTGGACCAAAGGTGTGTTACACCTGGACAGGTCACCACTCAGTCACATGGCGTGACATATAAATACAAAGAGTCAATCATGCTTGCATTTATTAATTTATGTGAGACCATGTTTGTCTTTATCCTTCTGTTTGTTGCCTTTTCCTCCTGCTGTTTCACATTAAAAGCTTTTCAGTAAGTCAGAGGGCTTTTATTTGGAAATATCCTCAGAAAGTGTTGAGTTTGATCAGCAGAAGCTTAAGAGACACCAACCAGCGTGAAGGAACTGTGCTCAGCAGTGTAATATCACTTTTTATTTTTTCATATGTGTATTTCATTTAAATTATTATCTATTTTCTATTTATTATCTATTTTATCTATGAATCACTCTGTTTAAACATGAATTAAAATCAATATGAACTTAACAGTGTCGTACTGTTTGCAGTTTTGAGTCCAGAACTTCTCCAAGTCTGTCAGGATCCGGATTGATGAGTCCTGGTCTCGCAGAGGCCACAGGTCTGCAAGCTGCAGGGGGCGCTGGTAACCCCGAACCACCAGACTGACAGGAAGACAAAGACAGCACAGCTTATTATTGATTATGATGTCAGTATTATAATCAGGACTACTTAGTGTAGTACTACCTCTAGATGGACTCTCTTCACAGCACCATCACGTTCTACTCTATATTCTATTGTATCTCTGTTTAGTTGTATATTTACTTAATTGTAAAATCTATATTTTAGTTGTATAATTTATATTTTAGGTCTATATTTATTTTATTACTCTATTATACTATTATCTATTTTTATATTTTTTTATCTTAATCTAATTTTTTTGTGTGCTTCTATTCCTGTTAATGTTTTTGAGCACTGTTTGCAGGGAGCCTGAGATTTAAGAATTTCATTGTCAATAACTGTTTAATGTAAATTGTTGTACAATGACATTCAATTCTTGAAATCTTGAAATCTAGTAGTGGTGGTGGCAGTACTAGTAAGAGATGAGTCACTTTTACTCAAGTACAATTTTGAGGTAGTTGTACTTTACTGATGTATTTCTGTTTTATGCAACTTCATTCTTCTCCTCCACTCCATAAGAGGTAAATATAGTATTTTTACTCCATCCCAGAGGTAAATATAGTATTTTTACTCCATCCATCCATCCATCCATCCATCCATCTTTTTTTTTTCAATTCTCTTTTTATTAGGATTTTCCATGGTTTCACATTAGAATCCACCATTCTCATCCATTCATCCATAAATGACAACTGAATCGTACAGTAATACAACAATGGCTCCACACACTATACAGATAAGGATGATTGGTCCTCTTTCAGCAATACCAAAGATGAAATTTCTACCATACAAAATTAAGAAATAAACTCCCTAGAACAGGAATGCTGGGGTGCCCAAAAACTCAAAGAACACTGATACAAGAGGGTTAAACATGAAAAAAAAAAAAGAAAAGGGGAGGAAATGGACCTGAGACATGGCCTTAGATGGTCGAATCTTTATGACATACCGAATCCATCTTTCCCATCTTTTCAGAAACAGACCCTGTTGTAATCTTATTGCAAAAGTAATTCTTTCCATCTTCCATCAAAAATGTCATAAATGATGTCAATCCATTCCTCCACTGTAGGTTTTTCTAATTTTAGCCACTTCCTTGTTATGGCTTTCCTACAAGCAGCACTTAAAATTTGAAATAAATATTTGTCCTTAGGAGGAGACATTTTCTGATGGTAAAACTCCTGAGTATAATGATACAAACTCAAAAGGAATGTCTATCTGGAATACTCTATGCAAAATTTTATAGACCTCCTGCCAGAAAGGGATCAATGTTGAACAAGACCAGAATATGTGAAAATGATTTGCCTCGAGGCATCCACACTGTCTCTAGCATGTAGCTAAACTGGTATAGTGTCTTTTTTGAGCTGGAGTGATGTAAAATCTAATGAGGTTTTTCCAGCAAAACTCTCTCCACAGTGTTGAATTTGAAGTTTTCCATTGTATCTCACATAAATGTTGCCAATCTTCTTCGTTTAATACCAGATTTCCTTCCCTCTCCCATTTCCGTTGTACAGTTTGTTTAGTGAATTACCTTTCATTTGTTGTAAACCCCTATAGAGTCTTGAGATGGTTTTTTGACTTGAGCCTGAAGTGTATGCGTCCATAAATACTTTTAATAAGATATCCCTGTACTCTTGTTTTATCCATCCATCCATCTTACTCCGCTTATCTGGGACCAGGTCACGGAGGCAGCAGTCTGAGCAGAGATGCCCAGACTTCCCTCACCCCAGACACTTCCTTCAGCTATTCCGGGGGGACTCCGAGGCATTCCCAGGCCAGCCGAGAGACATGGTCTCTCCAGTGTGTCCTGGGTCTTCCTTAGGGAGGCGTCCAGGGGGCATCCGAAACAGATGCCCGAGCTATCCTCAACTGACTCCTCTCGATGCGAAGGAGCAGCGGCTCTACTCCGAAGCTCCTCCCGAGTGACTGAGCTTCTCACCCTATCTCTAAGGGAGCGCCCAGCCACCCTGCGGAGGAAACTCAATTTCGGCCGCTTGTATCCACGATCTTGTCCTTTCGGTCATTACCCAAAGTTCATGACCATAGGTGAGAGTGGGAGTGTAGAGTGACAGGTAAATAGAGAGCTTCACCTTTTGACTTAGCTCCTTCTTCACCACGATGACAAAAATGGGAGGTTGGATATTGGTCTGTAATTGGCTAACACATCTGCATCAAGTGTAGGTTTTTTGATCAATGGTTTAATTACAGCTACTTTAAAAGACTTGGGGTACAAAGCCTGACACCAGAGACAGATTAATAATATGCAGCAGCGATGTGCCAATAAATGGGAAAACTTCCTTAAGCAGCGTAGTTGGGATGGGGTCTAGGAGACAAGTTGTTGCTTTCGATGATGAAACTAACGAGGATAATTCGGGAAGGCCAATTGGAATAAAACTGTCTAAGCAATTGTCAGGTTTTAATGTATCTGCTCCTAAATTTCCAGAGTCTGAAGGCACGTTAGATAGATCAGAGTCTAACGAGGGCAGATCCTGACAAATTTTTTTCCCTAATATTCAAAATCTTGTCATTAAAGAAGCTCATGAAATCATTACTACTTAAACTTAAGGGAATGCAGGGTTCAATAGAGCTATGGCTCTGTGTCAGCCTGGCTACAGTGCTGAAAAGAAACCTAGGGCAGTTCTTATTTTCCTCTATTAATGCTGAACGGTAGGTAGGCTGCTCTAGCATTACTAACCCTTACCTATATGTTTTGAGACTCTCTTTCCAGGCTAGGCGAGAGTCCTCCTCTTTGGTGGAGCGCCATATCCTTTCCAATCATGTCGTGTTGTTTGTTTTAACTTGCGAGTTGCAGAGTTAAACCATGGTGCCAGTCTCTTTTGTTTTATGAATCTTTCTTTTTAGGGGCGCAATAGAGTCCAGAGTGCCTCTGAGTGAGTCCATGGTGTTACTAACAAGTTGGTCAATTTGGGGGGAGCTCAAAAAATCATGAGAGTCATCAGAGATACTAGGAAATCTTACTGACTTTAATGCTGTCAGGAATTGCTTCCTTAAATTTAGTCCTAGTACAATCAGGGTAACCATCCTAGTGAACACTAATTTTTCTAGTGGTGCATAGTCCTGTAATAGGAATTCAAATGATACTAAGTAGTGGTCTGATAATATAGGATTTTGGGGGGAGACTATTAAGTGCTCAATTTCAATACCATAGGTGAGGACCAAATCAAGGGTGTGATTGTGACAGTGAGTTGGAGAATTTACTCTCTGAGAAAACCCAATGGAGTCCAATAATGAGATGAATGCTGTGCTAAGACTGTCACTATCCATGTCCACATGAATATTAAAATCACCTACAATAATTACCTTTGTCATTTTCAAGGACTAAATTTGACAAGAACTCAGATAAGAATTCAGAGTATGGGCCTAGGGGGCGGTACACTACAGCAACTAATATTGCCTTTGTGCTCCTCCAGGCTGGAGATGAAAGAGTAATAGTAAGGCTTTCAAATGAGCTGTAGCCCTCTTTAGGCTGCAACTCCACCTCCTCGTCCAGTGTCTCGAGGAACATGAATGTTAGAATGACTCGGTGGAGTGGATTCATTTAGGCTAACATATTCTTCCTGACCTAGCCAGGTCTCAGTAAGGCAGAACAGGTCTATATCAGAGTCAGATATCAAATCATTTATCAGAACAGCCTTAGAGGCCAGAGATCTGATGTTTAAGAGGCCACACTTAATTTTCTTATTATGCTGTTGCTGAGTTGCTACAGCAGTTGTGTTAATTTTTATTAGATTTTTATGAATAACTCCCTTTTTTGGTTTTAAGAGTTTAAATGGTCGGCTGGGCAGACACAGTTTCTATTCTATATTGGGTGTGCAGCTGCTCTAATGGAGGCGCAGAGAAGCGTGTAAGACTGCAGCTCTGCTTACTGGTCCCAACTCTGGTATGTCATGAATTAGGACGAATAAAACTTTCTATATTTCTACACAGGAGAGCGGCTCCAGCCAAAGTGGGATGGATACCATCTCTCCTAATCAGGCCAGATCTCCCCCAAAAAGGCTGCCAATTATTAATAAAGCCCACGCCGTTTGCCGGACACCACCTCGTTAACCACCGGTGGAATGACGTCATGCGGCTATATGTCATCACTGGTCAGATCAGGAAGGGGTCCAGAGAAAACTACGGAGTCCGACATCGTTTTTGCAAACTTACACACTGACTCAACATTAATTCTGGTGACTTCCGATTGGCGTATTGGCGTAATCGGGCGTCATTAATGCCGACATGAAATTACAATTTTATCCATATTTACGCTTTATCCTTTGCCAGCAGTTTAAATTTGACTCGATGTCGCCCCCTCTGGCCGCAGGGAGGCATTTGACTGTTCCCCGGTGCTGCTAACTTCACGTGTCGGACTGTGGAGCTGCCAATAACCAGAGCTGGTTTGTCAGCGGGTCGCGCTGAGGGGGGAGAATTTATTAGAAACACGCAAAGTGCTTGGTGGTGAACCGTGGTGGAACTTCTTTTTTTGAGCTATGCCTCCTTCGAACAGTCACCCAGCCGCCCGGCTGCTCGGGGTCTGCCGGGGAGTGCTAGCTGATGCTAACCCTGCACTCGGTCGGCTCGCACCGGCTACTGGGGACTGGCTAACTACGCTAGCATAACTGCTAACATTGGTGCCGAGCCGCTTCTCTAACTCTGTCAGCCTCGCCTCCAAAACTACATATAAACTACATTTATTACAGGTACCATTTACGCTAAAGGAGGCAGAGGAGTAGCTGAACATCTGACACACCGAGCAGGAGAGAGGAGAGGAGGAGGGAGAGGGAGAAGCCATTGCTAATAAGAGATAGCAAAGGAGCTAACCACGGAACCAAATTAATTAAAGAGTTTTAGGCAAAATTAAGCTTTTGGACAGCTAAAAAGTCGCTAGCCTTAGATAAGATCTGCTGCAAGGAGGGGTATTTTTACTCCATCAGAGGTAAATAGGGTATTTTTACTCCATCTCATCTCTCCATTTGTCTGACAGCTTTAGTTTCTTTTCAGATGACAGTTGTTCCCCTTCTTGTCCAGTGAACACCTGGTATCTCCAGATGTGTTGATGTTACTGTCTCACACACACACACACTGTTACTGCCACACAAACATACACTGTTACTTAATTAGCGTGTTGTATGCAGGACTTTTACTTGTAGTACTTTCGTAATGTGTATTAGTACTTTATTTTAAGTATAAATAAAGTATCTGAATACTTCTTCCACCACTGGCACTAGTGTTGGTTTTCGTCATATTTCAGTTAGTGATGCAGTTTAAGTCAGTTTGTCACGTTTAACGTTATAAAAAACATGAAGCGGCTGGAACATTATAAGTGTTTCATAAAAAACAGTAAAATGGATCTTTAGCATCTTCAGGTCATCAGAGTTTGTTTCCACAAGTTCAACGTTAAAGATCTCACTATGATTTTAGTCATCGTCATAACAACAATCCAAGTGTTGTCATAAGGTTAGGGTTAAATATGATATAATAAAAACATTGTTTTATTAAATTATCCTAAGGAGTCATGGAAATGTTTGTACCTGCTGAACCAGAAGAAGAAAAACTTGGAGAGAAATGAAGCATCTTCTTCTGGACATTGATTCTAAAAGGAACAAAACTTACATTTAACTAAATGTTTTTTAATAATAAGACAGTTTGATAAAGATAAAGCACTAATCAATTAAAAGGATTGATCGACCACACAGAGTCTGAAGACTCAGAATGATTCTTTAAATAAAGATTTTTCTGCATCACTGATCAGTCTCGATGCACTAAACCACTGAACAGAATTTACAAAATGTATACGATCAGAGTCACCGCTGCCAGACAGAAGAGAAACCTGAGCTAACCTGTGTGTGTGTGTGTGTGTGTGTGTGTGTGTGTGTGTGTGTGTGTGCACAGGGGTACCTGGACGTAGGTGTATTTTTCGGAGAGCGGTCGGCGGTCACAGAAGCAGCTGAGGATCAGCTCGATGAGTTGAAGGGAAAAACAGATGAAAAATGCCACAAATCGAACAGCGTCTGATGAAAAACCCTTAAACAATAAAGGTCAGAGGTCAAAACTCTTTGTTTCATTCAGTAAAAGAATGACAGGAAAACAAGCATCAATTTAAAAGACAGAATAACTTTTGTAACACTCAAAACTAAAATATACAAAAGAAAAAAAAATCATAATGTTTTAAATAAACTGTTATATTTGTGACAAAATATAAAATCTTTAAATAAAATATCTGAATGTGTTTAAATATCACACATTGACATGGTTTCCTCACTATTAAATCTTAATTATTCACACATGAATGAAAAATGGTCTTACTTTACATTACAGATTAGTCATAACGTGGTAATAGCTTGATAATAAAGCCGTAATAAGTGATACCATGGAAGTACTAAGTAATGACCAGGTAAAACCTTTGGGGAATATTGTACAAACTAATTCTTCTTTTTAATCTGTTTTCTTTTTTTGCTTTTCTTCTGTTTACTTCTCTTTTCTGTTACTGTTTGTTGTTGTTTATACTCCGTTATGTGGCTCAGAGGGAGCTCATGTGGGTGGAGCTCTGTCAGATACTCTGTTCTGATTGGTTGTTTGGAGGCAGCAGGTGAAGTCAGAGGAGTCTGGTTTTTATCAGATTATCTGTCTCGTGTTACTGTCAGGACACAGACAGTTTGAGTGAAAATTAATAAAAGTTATTTTTGCTATGTCATTGTGCTCTAATGCTGCTGCTTTAATGTTACCTGAAACTATATTACCATGTTATTACTTTGGTAATTGCATGATAAAGTTTTTTTTTCTATTAAAACTACTTTTTTTAATTTTACTAATTTTACTATTTTTTTTTTTTAAATTTTCTTTTTTTCTTTTATAAATTTTATACAATAACACAAGAACATAGGGTGTCTTTCAGTATAATAATATCGGTAAATAAAGAAACTTAACCAAGTACATCTTAGCAAAGAAAAAAACATAAACTTAAACAAATGAGGGGTGTTTCAGGGAAATATATCTTTTCCATTGTTTCCAGATGTCATCAAATTTAGATTGCTGAAGCCTCACTGAGAAAGTGATTCTTTCCATCACAAATATATTATACAGTGGTGTGAAAAACTGTTATATTTGTGACAAAATATAAAATCTTTAAATAAAATATCTGAATGTGTTTAAATATCACACATTGACATGGTTTCCTCACTATTAAATCTGAAATCTATTAAATCTAAATCTGAAAGTGATTCTTTCCATCACAAATATATTATACAGTGGTGTGAAAAAGTGTTTGACCCCCTTCCTGATTTCTTATTTTTTCACCAGACAAAGAAATGTCTGCACCTCGTCGCTGCTCTGCGGGGTTGATTTCTGTGCAGCCATCTCTGATCGTGTTCGTTCGTTGTTGTTATTGCATTTTAAAAATGGCGCGGTTGACTCTTATGAACGAGTTGCTCTCCCGACACATCTAGTGACGTCAGGCCCTGGCCAATCAGTGGCCTGCCGTCTGCCGGCGTCACATTTTCAGCTTGACTCAGCTCGCTTGGAACCGGCCGAGTAGGTACTACGAAAGTACCTGGTACCAGATACTAACACGTAATGGAAACGCATACAAACCGTGGCGAGTCGAGTCGAAGTCGAGCCGAGTGGGTACTAGTGGAAAAGGGGCATTAGTACTTGAGTCTTTTGGATGTTCAATTTATAGCCTGAGACTGAACCAAAAGCATCTAAGAATGATAGCAGTTCCGGAATTGAATTTTTCGGTTTGACAAACTAATTAAAACATCATCTGCGAATAAAGAAATCTTGTGCTCTTGATCTAATATTTTTATACCAGTAATTTTATTGTTTTGAGTTATCCCCTGACTCAATGGTTCAATAAACAGTGCAAACAATAAAGGGCTCAATGGGCAATCTTGTCTCCTTTCCAGGCGAAATAAGTTTGATATTGTTCCATTTATTTTAATTCTGGCTTTTGGTTTATTGTATAATGCTTTAATTGGTTTAATGATTTGATGCAATGGTGATGGTTTGATGAAATCCAAATTTGTCCAAAACTTGAAATAGGAACTCCCAATTAACACGATCAAAGGCCTTCTTGGCGTCTAAGCTTAGCATTACTGCCTGGGATTTGTTTTTGTTTATCTGTTCAACCACATGTAGTGTTCTATGAATGCTATTTTGTGTCTGTCTTTGCTGAATGAAGCCTGTTTGGTCTAAACTTATTATCTGAGGAAGGGTTGGTTCAATTATTTTTGCCAGAATGTGGGTAAAGATCTTATAGTCTTGGTTCAGGACACATATTGGCCAATAACTTTCACAATCTGACTTGTCTTTACCCTCTTTTAGAACCAAAGAGACCACTGCTTCTTTCCAAGAGAGAGGAGTAATACCAGTTTTAAGCACATGGTTGTATGTAGTTTTCATTCTGGGGGTGAATAGGTCCTTCATCTCCTTGTACCACTCTGCCGGGAATCCATCTGGCCCTGATGCTTTGTTGATCTTTGAATGCGATATTGCCTTTTAAATTTCTTCATCTGTAATTTCACCAATTTTACCAGACTTATTTTGTTCGTCACTCACTTTGGGAAATTTTATGAGGTTTAAAAAAGCTTCTATCACTTCTCCATCTGTTTTGGGTTGGGAATACAAGTTTGTATAAAATGTTTCAAAGGTTTGTTGGATATCTTGTCCTTTGTAGTGTGTAGAATTTGTTATAGGATTTTTAGGATTTTTTTTTGTTTTGTTTTAGGATTTTCTGCCCGTTGCTTTTTTCATTTATAAGCTAATAATTTAGCATATTTTCCTCCTGCTTCATAGAATTTTTGTTGTAGAAAAGTCCATTTTTACTTAATGTCACTTGAGTACATTTCATTCAGTTAATTTTTTTTCTTACTCATTTCCAATCTTATTCCTGGATTTAGAGTCGTTTTGTGCATGTTATTTAATTTTTCCAGTTCTGACTAACTGTTTAATTTTCGCTTTTTTTGTTGCCAAATTAGAGCAGTAGCCTATAATTTTTCCCCTTATAACCACTTTACAAGCATCCCAGAAAATTTGTGGGGACACTTCTCCGTTGTCGTTTTCATTGAAGTACTGCTTTTTATCCGTTCTTATTTGTTCCCGCATTTGACCTAGAATACCTGTATTTAGCCCCCAAATGGTCTTCTTTTTTTCAATGTGTAATACTATATTCAAATAGACTGGTGCATGATCAGATAAATCCATAGTTCCAATACTGCAATTTGTGACACTATACATGTCCCTTTGAAACATTAGATAATAATCAAGTCTAGAATAAACCAAACGTGGGTGAGAAAAAAAAAGTCCTTTTCAGTCGGGTTTAGATCCCTCCATATGTCTGTGAGGCCTAGCTCCCTCATCCTCATGTTTCTTCTTTTTCCCATAAAGGGTTTTTTGAAGTTTTTCCTGACTCGGTTCGAGGGTCTAAGGACAGAGGGTGTCACAACTGTACAGATCTGTAAAGTCCCTCAGAGGCAAACGATGTTTGTGATTTTGGGCTTTAAATAAGTAAATTTGAAATAAAATTAATTAGATTAAATTTAAAAAAAATTTCCACTCACACGATGGGGGAGCATAAACATTCAAAAAAGTAACCAGAGCACCCTGTAGATGTGCACTCAAAATTTTATTTTCTAGAGATTAAAATTACCACCCCTCTCTTTGAGCCCTGTCTATAGGAAGACGAATATTGGTTAAATTTCCATCTTTCAAGTTTTCCATGTTCTGAATTTGATATGTGTGTCTCTTGAAGGAGAGCTACTTCAATTTCTTCCCTCTTTAATTTTGCCATAATTTTACTTCTTTTAATTGGATTTCCTAGACCATTTACATTATATGTAATTACCTTAATTGATTTGGTATTTTGCATTATATGCCATTTGGATAGATTTCAAATCCCTGCACGCCTGGTTATAATAAAAGCATCCTACACCCCTGGTGCTATAAGTAACAATAGCACAAACACGAACATTAATTACAACACAAAGAACATAACAAAAACATGTATTGACTTCCAATGGTGAGGTCTCTTCAATGGCCTCATAACTCAGTTTGAATGTGAGTATAGAGGGAAGGTCTCTTCCACTTAACGGTGAGCGAGGGCCCTCTTCAGTCTCTAAGCTGAAGAGGGCCCTCGCTCACCGTTAGGTCCATATCACAGGTCCACAATGTCCAGTAAAATGTCCCGTCTTCAAATATTCAGTCCTTATGCCCTTAATATTATTTTCCTGGGAGGTGCAGTATCACACAATTAACCTAGCAGAAAATACCTGTTTACTACTACAATTCTCAACATCTCCCAAAGACATATAAGTATGCAGCCTGTAGTGGAAATCTGCCCTTATTATGTTTTCCTTAAGCTATTAATACTTATCAAGTGTCCTGATATATGAATCTATGGAGTCGCTCTTTGAAGCCATGCTTGACGCTGGTGTTCTCCCGGTTTCCTCTCCTTCAACTGGATCACCAAGACAGCTGGCTGATCTGATCCAAAAGGGAGGTTGGGTTTTTCAGAACCGTCACTGGTATCCCCCTCTCTGCCATATCTGCTGTTGCCGCCTCTGCCGAGTTGTAAGTCACCATGCCTTCCTTGTAATACACCTGTAATCTGGCCAGGAACGGAGTCTGAAATCGAATGCTTCTTTCGTTCAGTGCAGCTTTCGCTTCTGCGTAATCCCTCCTCTTCCTTAGCAGCTCCAGTGCGTAATCGTGGTCTATCTGTATCTTCTTCCCCTGGAAATCGAATCCCTTTCTTTTGCCATTTCTTCTTTCGTTTTAAAGTTCGAGAACTTGACCATGATGGATCTTGGCTTTCAGGTTTCATGGTGAGCGCCCAGTGCTCTCTTGATATTTAATGTTGTGGAGGTCGGCAGCTCCAGGCCTTTAATTAACAAATCTTCCACGAATGCAGTCATTGTTGTCGTGCCTTCTTCACCTCCTTCCTTCACCCTGTATATTCTGACATTCTCCTGTCGTGAACGCCCCTCCAGGTCCATCAGTTTAACTTCTGTTTGCACCTGAAGTTCCACCAATTCAGCCAGGACCTCCTCTGAAGACTGGATTCGAGTCTCCGCCATGTCTATATGCTCCTCTGCCTCTCCCACTCCTTTGTAGATCTTATTAATGTCCTTTCAGATATCATTCAGCTTCTGGCTGGAGTCCTTTCTAAACTCTCGCAGCTCTTTCAGGATAGTTCCAAGATTGCTCTGCTCCAGTTGTTGCATGTCCACTAGCATGTCGTCGCTAGCTTGCGATGCTCGATCTTCTTCTATTTCATCGTGTTCCTTCCTTTGTGTGACACTTTTCTTAACTTTCCTGGGCATAATCTTAAGTCCGTTTCATATGCATTTGTATTTGCATGTCTCTGAGGGGTTTCGAATTGTAGCCGGGCTGTATTTAATTTTACCATCAGGAGCCTGTTAGTTTATGCTGCCATCACTTCGCCGTTTAGACTGGAAGTCTAAAACTACATTTTTAAACCATTTTTACTAACGTCTACAGAGAAATTGACACCTGTCACTTCCAGGAAACCTTGTATGTAATTAGCAGCTACATTTTAACTGCTTTCTAAGAAACAATGAACTCACACATATTCACACGTCCAGTGGAAAGTAGATCTAGTGCCTGCCAGAGAAAGTTTAAACCTCACAGTACTGTGAAATACTACAGCTGAAAGAGAAGAACTGAAAAAAAGACAAACAGTCAAAGAAGAGGAGAAACAAACTGAGATGATCTCAGATTTACACCTGATACCATGTGACACGGTCTGCTCTGGATACTTGAATAAAGAAAGAAAGCTTCTGTTAATGCAGGCGAAATGAAATGTTCGGACTAAAGCAGGACCAAGTTACCTCTGTGAGTCAGAAACAGGCCAACAGGAAAGAGACAAAGAAAAAATGGATGGCAGACGACAACAGAGGCAGAAAGACAAAGAAAGAAGCAGACAGATTTCTTCTGTCTGTTCCTCAGAGGTGATCAACAGAAACCAGGACCAGGATTCAAGATTCTGGTTCAGTGCTGTGACCAAACCTAGCTGCTCCACAACAGAGAGGCCCCAGACACAATAAATTACAAATAATATTTTACTGATACCTGATCAATAATCTGCTCCACATTGACCTTCAGAGGAACAAGAGAGCAAAGAACTAGAAGAGTCCAGAAGAGGAAGAGTAGGATGGATGTTCGACAGCCCTTCATCCTCTCTACCTGGATTATAACCACTGCAAGAACCTGGGGAAGAGGAGGAGCAGGAGGAGGAGGAGGAAGAGGAGGAAGAAGAGGAGGAGTGTGTCTCAGTGAACATATTGATCAGCATATTAGAAACTTTTTGGTTTGATTTGATGGTTTCCAGGCAACCAGCCTGAGGAGTGATTGGTGGATCTGATCCGTCACCAAGGTAACCGGTACCCGTATAAGGAGTGGTGACGTACCAGAGTGAGGCTCCGGATCAGTGGACCGATCAGGATCAACAGGTGGTTCTGGATCTCCTCGTTCTTCTTCACCAGAAAGTAAAAAATCTCCAGAAAACCAACGGAAGCCAGACTGAGACCCAGCAGCTGCAAGGGAGTCCACAGAGAATAGATCCACATGAGACACCAGAGACCAGGTTTAAACCAGAGAGACCAGAGACCAGGTCTAGACCAGAGCACTGTTTTCTTACCATCTTGCTGCAGCAGACTTTGGATAGTGGGATGACGCCTCGATGTGGGCGCAGCTGCAGGTACAGCAGGTAAAGAGGAGAACAGGTCCACAGGTAAACACAAGGGAACCACACCAGTACAGTGTGCTGGAAACACTGGGTCAAGTCCGGCTGGGAGGTGTACCAGGTCAAGTTCCAGTCCTGAAGCCAGAAAACATAGTTAGTGTTCACCTTATAGCTCAAAACTGAAAACACAGAAAAGTAATCTGTAATCAGGTGAGTCATATAAACAGGTGAGTCATATGTAAACAGATGAGTCATGTATAAACAGGTGAACAGGTGAATCTTCTCTCCTGTCTCCTTTAAATGAGACTCAGACATAAAGGTAATGTAACATGTGACTCACCCAGAGAGGATCCAGGCCGCTCACTCTGCACAGCTCCTCCATTGATACGACCCTTCTTCTACTGTTTACTTCCTCTGCTGCCTTTCTTCCTCTTTTGTTGACCTGTTTCACTGTTCAGCTGCTGCTCAAAGCTCCTGTCAGAGACGAACACTGTCGAGAGAAAATACTCAGTCTCTCTCTCTCTCATATATACTGTGTCTCTCTCTCTCTCTCTCCCATATATGCTCATTGTCTCTCTTGTTTCTTTTTGCCTCATATGTAAATTTTTCTTTCAAAGTAAACTTTGTCATACAAGTTCATTTTATTGTTGCCAAAACTAAATTATATATTATTGAGTAATTAAGGTTACACAAGATGACCAATCAACTTTTCTCATGAAGACAAACACATCAAACAGGAGCCATTCTCCTCAACATCTCCTTTAATTTACGGAACCAGAAATTTACCAGGAAGATTTTCCATCAAGTGACACAAAACTTTATTTGAATACAAAAACATGAGCCTTGTCACTGCATCTCTAAATTCAACATCAGTCTGTCAAACCTGTTTCCAGAGTCCACACACACATCAGGACGCATCAGTGTGTGTGTGAGTGAGAGTGTGTGTCCTGAATTATACAACTGCTATTTAACACCACCATGATAAATAACTGTGTGTGTGTGTGTTTGTGTGCATACACATACTACATGTCTACGTTTTATTAAGCACTATCAATCTGTATTATAATATATCAATTACTGGATTTTTGACCAAATATTGATTTTATTGATTTGCTGTAAGAGAAACAGTTTGTGTTCAGGTGTTGACTTGAGCAGTAAATTTAACTGAATATGGAGGAATGATGATGTTTTTGATAACTGTAGTTGTATTGTCATACAAAGTTTGTATGATCTCTTAGGAAGGAGCAGCATTGGTCACATGATCAGTCACGTGGGGTATTTATGAACTATAGTGCATCACTTTTGGTAGGTATGAGTACGAACATAAATGAGAACAGCCTGAATAAACTTTGTATTTTTGTACCATCAGACTCCAGAGCAGCTTCCTTCCTCTGTGAGACTCACCCTCTCCTCTTCACCATAAATAACACTGATTTATCTTCAGCTTTGTAAAGAAGTCTTTATGTCACTATGACTGATTTATCGGCTTATCATTCATTATCTGTTTACACCGGAACTCTCTGTCACAGGACGAGTTCTAGTTGTTAAAAATACTGTCAACAGGACTGATGAATTTACCACATTTGCTTTATACTTTTCTTTGATTTGTTGCAGGGTCTTTTAACTCTCCTTGTCTTGCTTGCATACCTAAACTCATCTTTAATGTCATCTGACAGGACACCTCCGGGTACATACACTGTGAACTGTTCCTCAACTTTGACCGTAAAGCTCTTATCATTTTCCAGGTCAAATTTGTGTTTCTTCAGTTGTTGCTCAGTCTCTTCGATCTCCACCTGCTTCTTTTCAGCTGATGTGAATGAGCTGAAAAGAAGCAGTAGTTCTCTGGACAGTATTTTGGACTCACCTTTTGTTTTGTTTTAAATTAAATCACCTTAAACTGCAATCTGCCTCTGGTCTGCTCCTGGGTCCTCTTTTCTCTCAAACAGAGACGTAACAGAAAGTCTTACAATCAGAACAGGCTTGGTTCCTTTAGTCTTGAAGTAGTAAACATGAAACACTGAGACATGGACTCATGGAAACAAAACGGGAAACGCAGACAATATATACACAAAAGGTAATGGGCAACAGGTGGAAACAATCAAGGGCGGGGTGCAGACAATCACAGCAGGCGGGAAACACACAATGGGAGGAAGTTAAGGGACCTGAAACGAGAGGAGAGTTAGGGATTTCAAAATAAAAGACAAACGCCAGAACAGGAAACAGAAACATGACAGACATGACAAACTTAACAAATACGACGAGACATGACACAGAGGAAGTGAATGTTTACGATTGCGAGCAGTTCCCAAGTACACCTTATCTAACAGACTGAAATTAAAGCATGGCATATCTCTAGTGTCATTTAAGCAGTTATTTCACATAACATTAGAAGAAAAACATATAGAGGATTTGGTTTTATTTACCTTTACCACTTTTAAGATGTTTGTAGAAGAACTGGAGATTAATTCTTTGTCATAAATGGTTCTTGCTTTTCTTAAGGTGGATGTGTTTGTTTCTGAGTTGTCTAAAAATTAGCCAATGGGCTGCTTCGCCAGTAATCTAGAGCCCAGAATTTGTCCCTCTCCTTGAACTTCATGGATAATTGAGAGCCAGGTGATTGTTAAAAGGTGCAAGTTTATCAATGACAGCCAGTAATGAATTATTTAAATATTCCAATGTCAATTCTACATCTGGTAAATCAGAAATGTGATCTATATTTTTGTCAGCACGATAACTGAGAAAGGCCTGTTCATGAAACGTTTTTAAATTTCTTTCGATAACAGTCCTAGAGCTTAGTCTTTGCAGTCACTGCGCCTAATGCAGACTACAGGACAGTGGTCACTACAGCCAGTGAAAAAAGAAGTATCCTTTGTCTCTCCTATTGGACAGAATCAGACTGTGTACACTGTGTTTTGAGACACTCACGTTTGGTCTGGTCGACTCATCAACCAGCTGTGAGGCTGAGACTGTCACACACCTCTTTTAGCCTATTTAAATAATTTTTCAACCAATATAGTTTAAATCTACCTAGACCCAACATCTCTGCATTACTACAGTGAGCAAGTAAGTCTGCTAATTTATTAATTGCACTGTATACACCTAGCACATTAATTGAATTGTCACCAGGTCAGTTACCTTTCAATGCAATAAATTCAAAAGCCTGTGGTACAGGACAGCATTTAATATATTCACCTATTGTGGCGCAGGTGGCTCAGTGGTAGAGCGTGCGAACACACGTCCGAGGGCCTCGATGTCTCGGTTTGCACCGGACCCCGGTTTGACTCCTGGCCGGGGTCCCTTTGCTGTGTGTCGTCCCCCTCTTTCTCTCCTGTCTTTCCTGTGTCTCTCTCACTGTCCTCTCCACAAAAAAACATTAAAAGGGTGTAACCCCTGAAGAAAATACTTAATAATTCACATATACAGCCCCCCACAGACAGAGGCACAGCAGAGTTTACTCACAGATGGCAGTGTTATCAACATGGCACCATGGATGGCTGTGTGTTAGAGAGCACTGAATCAACATTCAAGATTTTATTATCACATGCACAACAATTACATGGAGCAGTCGCTGTTTTGTTTTGTTTTGACTGAATGACTCAGTGACTATTGATCCTGTTGGGATGTCTGAATGACAAGAAAAAGAGATCACTGAGATCATTTCCAAGTCGTCCATCCTTCATTACAATTTATTCACACTTTAATGAATAAACCTGTTTGGGAAAGACATGAAGAAATGAAATAGCACCTGTTAATTATATCCATCTTTTATAATTCTGACTGTAACTTATTCATCAGTAATCAGAAATTTACATCATTCGTCAATTACTGAAAGTTTAAATCTGTCCTGGAAAGGCTGGAAAAAAGAAAAATCAAATGATTACAACTAAATTAAGACATGGCAATAAAACAAAGACATGGCAAAAAAAAGTGTTAAAGTGGTTAATGTGAATACTCTTATGTCCTGTAAAGTGCATGTTACTGCCGGAGCCCCGGTCCTCTTTGTTCTCTCCAGTCTTGCAGGTTCCTCACTGATTCTGGTTGTGGTCCATCTGTCTGAGGTTCACTGGCCTGGTGGGGACATGATCTGTGTCTGTGCTTGTGGAGAGAAGGTCGAGTGGCCCAGAGCTCCATATGAGGACATCTAGAGATGCACCTGGACTCACAGGACTCATTTCCATTACCTGTGATACCTTCACACATGGACTAAACCCATGAACTCAGTATTATCTACAGTTTATTACGACTCATGTATAATTCCATAATATGATTGATGATGTTCTCTGTACATGTGGCATCTATTGCACGTCTGTCCGTCCCAGGGAGAGGGATCCCTCATCTGTGGCTCTTCCTCAGGTTTCTTCTTTTTCCCATAAAGGCTTTTTTGAAGTTTTTCCTGACTCCGGAGTTCGAGGGTCTAAGGACAGAGGGTGTCACAACTGTACAGATTGTAAAGCCTCCGAGGCAAACGATGTTTGTGATTTTGGGCTTTTAAATAAATAAATTTGATTTTTTTTTTTTTAATTGAAATTAACTGAAAACAATTTTAAAGTTTGAAATTAAGAGTAAAAATAAATTTGGACTGAGGGAAATATTAGTCAGTTGCTGCTGCGTTTGTCAGGAAAACACCAAATTAAATATTGAATAAAAACAGCAGGTTGGTAAAAACTGACAAATAAACAGAAAGATGTTTGAACGTTTTCTTACCTCATGGAACAGCAAACTCCAAACAAACGCTCAGGAAACACTCAACAAACCTAACCCCACTCACACACACACCACACACACACACACACTCACACGCACACACACACACACACACTCACACTCACACACACTCACACACGCACACTCACAGACAGACACACACACACACTCACACACACACACACCTAACCCCTGCTGGTACCTTCCTTCCTGCTGACTGCTGGATGTTTGACCTTGGCCTGCCCTCTGTTTTTGCTCATCCTTGTTACCGTTTATCATTGAAGGACACTGGTTAACTTTTGCGTCTGAGTCCTCCCCCGTGCCTGAGGGTTAGGGTTACTTTTTAATAGAATATTTTAATATTCATACAACACTATTACTATTGTGTTACTCATATTTTAATATTCATATTACATTCATATTTAATTACCATTACCAATATTTAAACAGCAGAAGTCCAAAAAATGTCAGTATGTAAAAATGTAAATACTATAATATAAAGTACTGTTTGTACCTCATAAATGTCTTTATTACTTTAACAAAGATGCCATGTACACACACACACACACACACACAGTACAAAGAAGAACAATGCAAAATAGAAATGAGAAACAGTTGGATTATGGGTGATAAATGAGTTGACGGCTGCCTCAGGGACTTGTGGGTAATTGGCAGGATGTTTCTGTTGCCTTGGTAACAGGGAGAGGAGGAACCAGGTGGATCTTTGATCTAAAAAGAATAAATAAATAAAAACAAAGAGCAGCTCACCAGCTGTGTCCTAATGATCAGTCATTTTAATCCTTATTTGAAGACATCACTGATTTGATTGATACATACTGGAGATCTGAAGCTGACGTCCACCGACGATGTCGCCGCCCCCTCGGAGAACGACGAATTTTTATTGTCTCCCCCGGCACTCTGTGAAACACAAACAAGTTTCCTTCCTTCCTTCCATCCTTCCTTCCTTCCTTCCTTTTAATGCTTACCTCACTTCCTTATAAGGTATTTCCTCCGTCCGTCTGTCGATAAAACTGTCGGGCTCCACCAGCTGCTTCCTGTACAAACACAGTGTTAGTTTGAGTCATATTTATACAAATACCTTGAGTACTTGTAGTTTCATTATGTATAGTGGCTGTAGTTGTTAGTAGCACTAAAAGTTATGCAAGATCTCACAACTTTCGCACTCAGTATCTAACCTTTTTTTTTTTTTTTTTGGTGTGTTAGACCCTTTATTGTTTTTATAGACAGGACAGTGAGAGAGAGAGAGAGAGAGAGAGAGATGGGAAGACACACAGCAAAGCGACCCTGGGCCAGGAGTCGAACCAGAGCCCGCTGCACCAAGACTCAGGCCTCAAACATGTGAGCACACACTCTACCACTGAGCCACCTGCGCCACGAGATTTGTGATAGGTGACATGACACCACTATGACCATGAAGGAGTATTTATATGTAATTAAGACATTAATTATGTCATTAAGTGTCATTCGGTCAGTTATGTCATGTATAATGATCAAGCTGACATTATTTGGGATGCAATGTGAAAGAAACTATTTAGTTTTATGTGTTGTCCGTTAGTTTAGAGCTCAAACTGTCGGCCTGAGAAGTAAAGAGCGTTGGGATGAGTCAGGTAAAGCTGGCATGTACACGTGTTGTTGGACTCTGGGAGAGTTGATGTGTGCGCTCAGCCATCACTTCATTTGTTGTCACCTGACTGAGACTCATCATTCTCCTCCTCAAGCATCTTTCTTCATCCAGGCACTTGTGAGCAATAACTAACCAAGTGATGTTTTTAGTAGTATGCACTAGCAAGTAGAAATCACTTTAACAGAATAATTATTAAGAACAGTTCTTATTGGCATTAAAAATTAGAGACTCATATTCCTGCTAAGTGGAGGCACCGTCATAATTCTACTTACTGGATGTGTTTCCATCTAAAGGCATCTGGACTCCATCTATGAAGAAGAGACAGCATTAGTGTTAGCCGTAAATGGACAATAAGTGAATTTTAATATAAAATATATGCTGTACATAAAATATAGTGTATAATATACAGTGTATAGTTTATAATCTGATATAATATAATATATGATATACAATATATCATCTTTGGCATTATGATGATTCATTGGGTAAAACTGATGGCATTAGCATTAGCCTGACCAGTATCAGAATAAAACTTGAACTGTTAGCATTAGCATTAACATTTATGGTCCATTACAAAATGTTTGTAGACTTGTCTTTGTGACTACATGGAAAAGTTAAGCAGCCACCAAGGATAGATGACGTATTGTTTTATTACTGTTTTTTTGTTCCTCTTCTGCGTTGCTCACTATTACTCATTTCTGTTGTCGTTTCTGATTCACCACCACTGCTTGTGTTGCCACGAGAACGAGACCTGGTGATCAAAGTTTACAGACACCTGAAAATATGTTGTTTTCCAAACCTTTCCAAAACTTTTCCAACTGAACTCAATGAAGTCTTTTTAAAATTCTTATTTCAATTGGAATATATTTTTCCATGTTTTAAAGGGTTCATTTTTCACATAAAAAAGTTCCAAATGAAAACATCATTGAAACTGTTGGCGACTCACCTCCTCCTCTGCTGTCTGATTGGTCGATCTGCATCCAGACTTCTACTCCGCCTAAAAAACAAAACAAACAAAACAAACAAACAAGAAATCATTTCTTCATGTCACTTCTTCCTCCCTTCTTACCTCTGTGGTCTTTCTCCATCTCGTTCTTCTTCTTCAGTGTTTGAAGGAAACTTTGGGTTGAAGAGGCCGCTGAAACCAAATCGTATTGAATTAGTAATCAGATTACTTCAGTAAATACTAAATTACATTTACATTACATAATTGAACTCACAGTGTAATCGACTACATCCATAATATAATCAGATTACATTCAATAGTATATTTGAGTGATCTATAGTCGTGCTGTGTTCAATAACATCTCATCTGACACAGATTTGATTTCATATGTTTTTATTGTTATACCTCAGAGGACCACTGTTCTCCCATGGTGCACTGGGCTTCACCTGGTTCTGCTCAGCCGCATCCTCTGACCTGCAGGTAAAAAAAAAACTTCAACACATGATCACAACATCAAAATGTTCTCTCTCTTTTCTCATTGGGACCCAGAGTATCTCGCTCTCTCTCTCACCTGTGAACAGCAGGTGGCGCTGTCTGCATGCTAATTGGTTCACTGCTGACACTCGCTGTCTGATTGGCTGAGGGAAAGAAGGCCAAGACAGTGAAATGTGAACTAATACATTTAAAAATGTGATATTAATAACCAATGTTTTACTGTTCAGTTTGTTAATATGAAATGAAAATATAATAAATAAGATGAATGAGTAATAAAAGATTTTTTTTTACTTTATGAGGTGTAACTGCAAAACAAAAGTGTCATTTTAAGTAAAAGTACACAGATGAAAAATGTTTTCATGTACTCTCCTGAAGCGAGCATCACTTCTGATATTGATCACATTAATAATAATGAGAAAATGTGCATACAGTAATATTTTGGTCTCATACATAAATGAGATGTTGTTGTTTTGTTGTTGATTGTTTTGTTTCTCAGCACGCTGACACTCAGCCGACGAAGAGCCAGAGAGGGTGAATACGTAATGCTGCACATGACAACACAAATCATATTATTAAAACATTTTGTTCATCCCAGTCATTTTAAGAAGATTTGACATTCTTACATATTTTACACACAATAACAAGTGAATAATAAGAAGAAATAAGACTAAATGGAAAAGACAACACATGATGTCAAGCATTTAACAGGAAAGAACCGGGTCACTTAAGAAATAGTATTCCTAATCTGATGAGATTAATAAAACATTTTTTCTTTGTGTGTGTGTGTGTGTGTGGGGGGGGGGGGATCAATGAAATGCTTCAAAATGGGTATAAAAGAAGACACTGATGTGACCGATTGTTTAAAAGCAGTAAACATGAGGTTGGTGTCTGCTGATGTTTCAGATGTTGGTACTGAATGTTTGGATGAGTATGTTTCACTGTTTCACCGTCTTAAGCTCCAGAACTTCTGGAGAGATGTTAGAAATATTTGTCAGATGTTTTATACCAGTTTCTCTTCAAATGTGAGCAGAATCAATCAAATCTATATAAAATCAAACATCGTGTATCAAACTGTATAAAACAGCGACGTATATGTGCCACAAGATGGCAGCAGTTACACTTAAAGTACAATAAAAGTCTTAGTTAGAAAATAAATTGATTCTGGAATTGATTCCAGAAAATAAGGAGGCTTCATACTAAAGCAGAATCAAATACACTTAAACAGAAATAAAGACCTGTCATTGATATAAGTATGCTTCAAAATAAAGGCCTCCGCAGGTGAGCTAAATAAAGGTCAATCTGAGCACAGTTTGTTATTTCAGAGACAATATGTGTAAATCAATGGGCACATCCTAAAAATACTCATATTATTTATAAGCCGTATTGCCCAGCCCTGTAACAAACACACATCAAAAATGATAGGTTGTGTGTGTGTGTGTGTGTGTGTGTGTACTTACCTGTTGTGTTTATGTGTTAACAGATTAGACTGCGACATCCTGAACAAAACAAATAAATGAGACATCAGAATAAAGAATAAATGTTTCAGTGTGATTTTCTGAAGCTGAATGTGAAATAATCAGAACAGAATATAAATACACACATATGAAGTTCACTGATTGGTACAATATTTTTATTTCAGTTTAATCTGAGTTAATGGAGAAAAGCTCCTGAACATCAGACTCAGTCTTTGGTCTGTCCCCCTTTAACAGCAGCAGACCTGAAGATGTTTCCAGCAGGATCCTCAGTGTTTGATGAGCTCAGAGGACAGACTGGGACAGACCAGGACAGTCCAGCCTCCTCTGAAGAGCGTCTGTGGTCCTGATGCTGCTGAATCCTGTCTGTCCACCATTACCTTCTGCGGTTTGTTCTGGTTCCTCCTGATCAGAGAGGAGGTTCACAAAGTGCTGCTGCTCCTCTGAATCCACTACAGACTCCTCCTGACAGTCCGTTATTAATCACTAAATCAATACATCTGTGATGTGCTTCATGTTTTGATCCTCTGATGGTTCTTTGGATCCAGCTGATCCAGTTTCTGCCTCCTCAGGAACCTTTAGTGTTCAGAATAACACGTTGACCTCTGACACTTTGACCTCTGACGCTTGGTCCTGATCCTGTTTCCCTCCATCAGAGCTGCTAAGTGATCTGCTGAGTCATCTTTCTAACAGATGAACATGCTGACTCACCTTATGAGATCTGAGCTTTAGTACAAATGTGTTTAAATTTGATTTGTGAGCAGAAATAGGGCTGAATCTGAATCTGTTCTCTTCATTTTACATGTCAGAACTTCTTTGAAAATTTTCTGATTATCTCAAGGTTTATGTGAAAACATATTTAATGTGGCCTCAGACTTTTGGACAACGTTGTATATATATTGTAGATACATATATTCCCTTTAAACCACTTTATGGACAGTTGCATCTGTGAAATATGAATAAGCGTGTGTGTGTGTGCGCACCTGAAGAAGACATGATGTTCAACACAACACCTCCACAGACGTTTGCAGCTGGATCGATCTGACATCTGAAAGAAGAATGACGTCTCTGAACCCTGAAACACAAACAGAAATCTCTTTTTAGATGTTGATTTTTAATTTGAACATTATGTTAGCTTTAGCATTCGCACTGCAACAGAATAAGTGTCACTGATGCTGCAGATACAACACTGTCATCAATTCTTCGTTTGATTTGGTTTTATTGCTACTTTTTTGCCTCTTCACGTTATTTGTGATTGAAGGTGGTTAAAACAGTTAACATTAAGTTTTTATTTTTCTTGGCTCACATAGTAGAAACATTTAATAAGAGCACTGGATATTTAAGTTGCTTATGTACATGAAACTTATGACACACTAACTTCCCTCAAGCAGATCAATAAGTTTATCTGAACTTCTAAACTGTTGGCATCTTTATGATTATTAAAGTATCACAAGCATTAGCATCACTCACATGTTTTCCAGCCACTCTGAGTTCAAAGGTTTCGTCCTTAAAGTGAAGCTTAGTGATTCTCTGCCTGAAGGAAAAAAATGGTCCCAGATCACATGATGGGTCACATGATCAGGTTTATTGACAATTATATAAACTTACATACTGATAAAAAAATATGCTGTAATTGTATATCTATAGAGACTTAGATTTATCATGTAATGTAAGTTCATGTTTATGTTGATGACTTATCTTGAGAAATCAAGCATGCCAATCTGGACATATTAATTAATAATATGAATTTCAGTATTCTGTTATAGGCTGATGACATTATGCTGGTTGCAGAGAAAGAGACTGATTTACAAAAATGCTGATTATTATGAGTTCATGGTGTAGTAAATGGAGATCTTCCTATAAATAGCAAGAAAAACACAGATCATACGTTTTAGAAAGCAACATGAGCAGTGCAGCAACCATATCTTTCGGTTTGGATCAATACCTTTAAAGGCCACCACTCATCAATATCTTAGTTTTCTCTTTGATGAAAACACAGGCACCTGATCATGCTATCCATCATTGAGCCATGAGATGCTTTCTTAAATTGATTAAATACACTTCCAAGTCGGAAACTGAAGGGGACACAGGACGGGAGTCCTGCCTTGTAAATGATGTGATGTGGTCCTGTTTCCAGATAAAAACTGACCAAAAACATCTTTTGCTGGGTCCGAGCACACAGTTATACTTGGTCAAAATTCTCTCTTTAACTTCAGGAAGAATTGCAAACAACAACATTTAAGATCCATAAGGAACTTTGTGATCTTGTATATTATAAATTGTCGTATCCATCCTGTTGTTGATTTTTGATTGTTCAGTGTGTCGAAGCCCTTATGGCCCTTAAACATGATATAATATCTTCTGTATAAAATGATGTAATTCATTTATGTTTATACAAGCTTGTTATGTTGTAGTATATCTGTTTAATTTATGTTGTTTGTTATTTATTCTTTTTTATTATTTATTTATATATGTTTATATTTATACAACTATATTTACATTGTTTACCTGTAATCATTCAAACATTTATTTTTATTATTCTTAACATGTTTATTTACCACTACCAAAGACTGTCAGTGTGAAGAGGTCTCACTCTGAGCAAAAGAACATATGAACAAAGATAGTTAGTGAGGTCTCACTCCTACCAGAAATATTTTCCCACCAGCACTTTGTTCTTGTAGATGACCACGCCCACTGGATTTGGACCCAGGAAGTACTCAGTTTGGTTTTCTCCCTGGCAAGGAGTCAAGATGAATGAGTAATAACACAGGAAATTCATTTTTATCAGGATTAAGATATTTGCTCAACAATGAGAGGTAGACAGTGAATGACGGAGAGTGAAGTGTAGTCTGTATTGATCAGTGATCTCACATAGGCGGGGAACAGAGAGACTCCGAACATGTGCAGAGAGCTGCAGAGAGACAGCAGGAGACCCTGAGCCTGATGACGAGACATCCCGCTGGACAACGACACAACCAGAGAGCTACTTTATGTTGTTCTTCTCACGTTTCATCGTTATTTATTGAGACAGTTAAAGAGTTCTGTGTACCAGAGGGTTTTGTAGATCTGTTGCACTTCCTGGTTCTCCTCAGTCGGCTCGGCAGCCTCGATGTGGTCGCCGCGCTCGGCTGAAGAAATGAAGACATTTAAAAACACTGTCACACTCCACTAATGAACAAAATAACTTTTACATTAAATAAATACTGAAAAAACATTTTTAGTATTTGTTCTATGACTTCTGAGTCTATTTATATTATAACACACAATCTTTAGAAATGTATGTGAACTCTTCTATGGTGCAAATATAGAAATTCCGAAACTCTTCATTTTAAAAAAGGAACTCAACAGCAAAGATAAATAATTCCTATAATTATAGTTCTAAACATATTTTCTATGCTGTTTAAACTGTTTAAAGTAAAATGTACATATAAATATTATCACAGACTTAATAGACTAATAACATCAGGAACACTTTCACTTTTAAATATTTCAGGATATTTTAGAGAGATGTTGCTGCTCTAAAGCTTATTGTTTTAATATTTAATTATTCATTTCTTATTATTGAAACGCATTTGGTGTCTCACCCTGCAGCATCAGAGCAGAAAATCGAGGTTTGAGGTAGGGGGGGCACAGCAGACGTCCTCGACGGACGTCCTGACAAACCTGCAAGTAAAACAGATACCTGACAGAGAAAACACCTGAGTTATATTAATCAGAACCATCAGAATCAATACACTTTATTTATCCCAGAGGGAAATTTGGTGATCCAGTTTCTCTCATATAGAGAACATAATAGAAATAAAATCCTATAAACTATAAACAGGACATATACAACAAACACAGTTAAGATAAATTTAAATACTGCTTATTGCATGGGAGAGTGTGTTATTAGTTTTATTTATTCATAAATGAGAAAGAAACAAAATATCACAGCATCTAAGCACATGATGAAATATTTTATACAGCGCTGACACCTGGCACAAGAGACATGTTATCTTTATTTTATATTTGAGAAAAATAATACATTGAAATGTATTTATTAAACATATATATACGACAAATATATGAAAGGTATTGTAATACTAATAGCAATGGTAATACCAGTTTCTATTTTTTATCAGCAGCTTTTATATACTGAAATAAAATTAAAAAATTAAACACGTCATAGAATAAAAATAACAAAAAGTCACAATATTTTCTTATTTAATAAAAAAGGTGATTTCTTCTTAAAATATAGAAATAATAATAATAATCATCATCATACATTACCGTATAGTTTCATCTTTAAGTTTGGACGGATCCTCGGCATAAAATTTGATGCCAAAGTAGAAAATATACGGCGGCCCAACTGCAATTAAAAAGGAAAAAAAGAAAACTGAAAATAAAAATTTGTCAATTTGATAAAAAAAACAAAGCATTTTTTGATGTTCAAATAAAATCTGATTAGTGAAATGATGTACTGTAAACTTTGTCCTATACAGTGTGCTAGATAAAAATATGAAAATGAAATAGTAAAGAAATTATAAAATATAATACAAAACAAACTTTAATGTCAGTAGGTATAAGTTTATGTGTTTTATTGTCTTTAAATTCCATGTCAAACTCACAGAGGTCTCGATGTTGTGAGAGAGTTTTTGAAGGATCCAACCAATGCTGTCGTAAACAAAAACAAAATTAAATGCAATCACACTTCACAGCAAACTAAACTGAATGAACACTTTTGTAAAACTTTATAGAAAACGCAACAAAACTTTGTTGATTCACATTTTTGTGTTTTTGTTTTTGCCCTTTCCTTGTTTTTGGTCATTTTCTTGATATCTGTGTAATTTCTTCTATTATTTCACACATCTTTATTGTTTTTTAATTGTTCCCTTTAATTTCAGCATTTCTCACTCACTGTCTGCTGTTTGTTATCACAGAATCTCAAACCGAAGAACTTGACTTCAGCCACTTTCAGGTGAGAAAACACCTGCTGCAGGAGGATTGCTGCCTTCGAAGATCTCTGAGAATTCAAAAAGTTCAGTGAGCAGACAAACGTCTTCAGATGTGTGACGCCACAATACAAAAGGACAAAGACTTCAACAGCATTTAGAAATGACACCAGAAAGAACATGAAAAAATAAAGTAAAAACAGGAAGTTGTGGTTCACCTTGATCCCTCGCTCGGCCGTCAGTGTGAGCTTCCTCTCATCCAACAGGAGGACTTCGCCATAAAATTCCTCCTGATTCCCACGAAAACAGGTCATCACTACTGTCGACTTTAAAAAGACATTAAAAAAAAAAAAAAAGACTGGTCAGTTTCCTGCAGCTAATTTATAAAAACTGCAAAGCATGAACCAATCAGGAGCTGAGTTACAGTCAACTGTGATTCTCATTAAATGTACAAATAAACTTCTTAAAGTTCGTCAGTCAGCCATCCTCATTCATGTTGACAATAAAGTCTGTATTATCACCTAATAATGATAAAATAACATCCTGGCCTTTATTCAACCACATCTTCGTAACCTTGGACCTTTTTATCTGCTCCAAATTATGAAAAATGTTTTTCCTTATTTCCTTCTTCAACGTTTGCTGGAAACTTTTCAGGTGGAAGGTTTTTCATCTCTTCCAGCTTCAGTCCTGGTTCGTGTTAGTGTGCTGCACATACAGGTCCTTTTTCTTCATGTCACTGAACACACCTGACAGATGTCCTCACCTGCATACATTACCCACAAGGCCTCCGTCTTAAAGGGGAAGGCTGGCCTGCTTTCACAACACGTGCTGACAGTGGGAATCAGTCAACATCAAAATGAATACCAAACCATCTGGCAAATATTCATTTTTGTAAGCCCAGTCCTGCAATATAGTAATGTATAAAAGTATAAAAAAGGTAAACCTCTCCATTGTTAGTGTGCTAACATCATTTAACTGACGTCATATAAAGCTAACACCTTCTCTCCACGTTGTATTTACGACTTTAATCGTAATTTTTAACTAAAAGTATTTCCTGTCAGATAATTTAATGTTCAGTTCTTCAGTTTTATGGGAATATTAGCTGCAAAAGTATTACCAACAACGTTTGCATTACTGCTTACTGATCCCTGAACAGCCTGAGAGACAAAACCCAGGGCAGCGCATCCATGTTCAGGTGATCAACCAATCAACCGATCAATCAGCTCACATCCCAATTATTGTTGTCAGGAAACAAAGTAAACTTACCTGAAACTCTGAAAGTAGAGAAGATGAGCCTGTTTCTTCCTCATCTGCAGATCCTCTTCATTCCCATCAGCTTATTCTTTTCTTCACTGCTTATTTTCCTCCTTTTATTCTTCTCCTGTTTTCTTCTTTTCTCCCACAGTCCTCCTCTCTGTCTCTCTGTCTCTCTGTCTGTCTGTCTCTGTCTCTCTCTGTCTGTCTCTCTCTCTCTCACTCTGTTGATGTGTTGCCTTGGAAACGAACCCCCCCCCCCGTCTCATTTTAACTTTTTGTTTTTTATTCTTGATCTTTTATGAAAAAACTGATTGTCGGTTTATTTTTCAAAAAGTATGAATAACTTTTCCACACTATTATGGTATAAAATAAAATAAAGTGTATTAATTTAATTAATGAATTAAGTTTATTATTAAAGACACAACAAATCAGCTTTTATCTGTTTACATTCATCTTTACATTTCATTTCCAAACTTTCAAATAATAACTCCACTTTTTCCTTCCTCTCTTTCAGTAATTATTTTAAAAGGATAATGAGACATTAATATTTATCTGTATTTATCTATTCAGTTTAATATTTTGTTTGTATATGAAAAGATTTGTTTGTGAATATTGTGAAACATAATTTAATGACTGTGAGGACACTGCTCGGTGTTTCTGATAAGGTAAATGTGACGCTGAAAGTAAAGTTGGTTTCATCATGACTGAGAACTGATAAGATCCCGATAGACTGGTTCAGCTCAGGATCCTGATATCTTAACGTTACCTGTGAGCAGCGGTAACGCCTCAGGCCTCCTCTTTCTTCTTCAGCCACGATCGTATTTCTTACCTCCATCGATCCACCTGATACCGTCAGACTTTCTTTCTTCCCTTCAGCTGAGCATTTAAATTAGTAGGCAGCGCTCAAACAAAAACACCTCTGTCACTTTACCTTTTAACTTTGTCTGCTATAGTTTCTACTTTTATTCTTATTCTATGTGTGTATATGCCTGTTTTTATTCTGGCCTTTCTCTATTGATCTGCATTATTTCTGTCTTTGTGCTCACTGCAATTTCCCAGTTTGGGATTAATAAAGTATCTATCTATCTATCTGTCTATCTATCTATCTATCTATCTATCTATGATGATCAATAAAAGATTATCTAATCTTACAAACTTTGCCTAATCCAAAGGGCCTGACTCTAATCTGAGCCTGAAAAGTCCATTTTAATAATATAAAGTAAGACAGACTAAATGTCCTCACTAAGGTTTAAATATCAGACTGATCCTCACAAAGATAACAATATGAACCAACACACACTCTCTAATTAAACTGAATGGAGGATTAGTGCTAAATGCTAATCCGTAGTGATGCAGCGTAAACAGAAAAAACCTCTTTCATTTGTTTATTTAATGTAATTAAGCCAATTATTAAACACTCCTGACTAATGTTTGTTGGCTGAATAAAATTTAACAAGACTGGAAGAAACATGACGAGTTAATTGTCTCATTTTTCTGTTATTCAGTTTTACTAATTTATTTATTTGTATTTTTTAGTTTTATTTGTGAACATACCTTATGTTTTCTTTTTCTTTTTATTATGCATCTTTATAAAAATAAGATAATTTATATCTATTTTAATATTTAAAAAAAAACTTTCAAATTAAACATGGAAGTACTCAGTTTGATGCAAGAAAAAATATAAAAAGGTTTAACCAACCTTTACTCTACAAACACTGGTAATGTGTAATAAAACATATTTAGAAATAAACAGAATACAGTTTACTGTGTTATACTGTGTTATTTTTCTGATATTTTAATATTTAATTTTTAAATATTTAATTATTCAGTGTTTTTAACATGTTTTTAGAGTGCTGCAGTTTATGTCAATTAGCTAATGGAGTCAGATTAGATTTTTTACAGTGAAGGATTAAAGCTGCAGATATAAACATCTTGAGTCCTCAGTCACACTTCACTCTTTGGTTTCCAGTCTGGTATTTTAATATTCAAAATTGTATTTGACACGCAATTCATACGTTAATATTTTTGAATTTTTAAACTGTTTTACAAATCTTTATGATAAAAGAAGCATCCTGATTGGCTGATTGAAGGACCAATCATGTCTGAGGATCCTCGACCTCCTCTGTGTGTTCAAATTCTGTCTCTGATCATTCTCATCTGTTTCGGACTCTACTGCATCATCAAGGTAATGCCTGTCTCCAATGTTCCCTCTAAGTTGTGCGCTTGCACAATCCCCTAACCCAGCACATAAAATAAAATCCAAATAAACTAAACACATAACAATTTATTCTGTACCATTTTGCAATGCAACTCAGTGAGTGACAGGTGACAACAAGCGGTAACTACAGTAAAATAATGACTAATACTGTCCAGCCAATGATATGATGCAGTTTACATGTGTTTACTTACGTAGCTATTCAATGTTATTAACAGCGCTTCATGCGTACGTGCTGCTGTTCTGTTTTGCAGGTTAACGTATATCTAACAGAGCGGCGGAGTTAAGAGAGGTAAATGCTGATAACCCCTTACTGTGGTGAAAAGAACGGGCAGTGGTACATCCACTCACCGAGCCAAAGTAACAAAGAAAAAAGAAATGCAGTTCTTTTAAGATGGAATGGATGTCTCAATTCTTCCAGAACAGGACCCTCACCCTGAGATACAACATACTACATTGTAAGTGGGTCAAATGACTTCTATTAAAAGGAACGGAAATTACTGCTGTAATTTGATTCTTTTTATAAGCCATGTAACTTGTTATGATCTCAGGTTTTGGACAGGTGTGAGACTGGTGTGGCCACAGTTTGCACGTCTGATGTTGCTCACAGTGATCCAAGGAATTCTCAGTGAGTTTGTGTGTATGCTCAGACACGTTAAAAATTAGGGGGACATTGCCTGTCTCTCTGCTAGCACAGCGGTAGCATTCAGAGTTAGCACTGACACATTTCACAGTGATGTTAAAAGACTTGTTTTAGCATTAGCATTCAGAGTTAGCACTGACACGTTTCACAGTGATGTTAAAGGACTTGTTTTAGCATTAGCATTCAGAGTTAGCACTGACACGTTTCACAGTGATGTTAAAGGACTTGTTTTAGCATTAGCATTCAGAGTTAACACTGACACGTTTCACGGTGACATTAAAGGACTCATGTTAGCATTAGCATTCAGAGTTATCACTGACACATTTCACAGTGATATTAAAGGACTCATGTTAGCATTAGCAGACAGACAGACAGCTACAACCTTATTTCTATAAAAACAAGATAGGCCAATAATGCTGGTCTCTGTAAAACAAGTGCACCATCTGAAAAGTGTAGTACTGAATACAGATACTACAAAAATATTCAATAACTTCTATTTTGCAGTGAATTCAATTAAAAAGGATTCAAATATAGTGCTTAAGTTCCAAATTTATTTTATTAAAATTAATAATGATTATATAAATGTGACTTTAACACCTGTAAGAAATAAAATATCCTCACATGCTTTACAATCTATAGAGAGATAACTAAATAACTTAAATTTAATAATAGAAAATAATTTAAACAACTTTAATGTGGTTAAAGTGTGACAGCTCCAAAAAAAAACTTGATGGGGCAATCTCAGTTTAATTAGAGTGTCAGTTATTGGGATGTTCTGAATATTTGGTACAAATCCAAACCGCAGTCACAAAACGGCTCCAATGAAACACCAGTGAAGATAAAGATCACAAATCATTGGTCAAAAGCCCCAAAGGGGGACATGTGCGGAAAAAAAAAAACCCTGTAAAAACTGATAAAGGTACAAACCTAACAGTGGGTCTCAGACAACATTAATGTTTGACCTAACATGCCCAAAATGATTTTACATCAATAAGAAGTACAAAAACAGACAATCAATACACAAATAGTCAGTCAGCATGTTCACTTAATTTCCCCTTAACTTTCCCCTTAACTGTCGCATCGGAAGCTGTGAATCTGACGCTAACTTCAGCATTGTCAAAAGAGAACAGGGCAGAAGTGGATATATTCACTTTCCTGAAAATCCAAACTATATTTGATGGTATCAACAACCAACTAAAAGATGATAAGGTAATTATACCTCTGTTAAGTCATTTCATGCTCTGAAGGTAAAATGTAAACAGTGTGAACTCTCACCAAAAAGTCCAATGTGTTGAAAAGGTCGTGGTTTGAAGGTGTTCAAGCAGTGTCTATCAGGGGGCATCGAGTTTATATAGATGCTCTAATTAAATTAAGGAACCATTGTCTCCAGGAGAGAGGTGAGCCAAAGGGTTCAACCAAACCTGGGCCATCACCTGTTCGAACATTCAGCACTAAGAAAAGGTGAGCCAGCCTTCAGTGCTTCACTGCACTCATCATAAACATGTCTATTGTTTTGTGAGGTGCTGCCACAGTACAGTGGTGTAGTTTCACCAAAGACATTTACGATAATGTGACAAAACACACAGTTGAACTGTGATTGTGTCTTTACAGCTTTTTAAGGCTCTGTTTTCACACAAACAACACACCGGCAGGAGGAAGTTCACTGAACAGGAGGCTGCTTATGGACATGATAGCCACCAACAACGCCCTCAGACAGGAGATAAAGATGGTCAGTGCTGACCAGGAAACATTTGTCAGTGTTTTTACAGTCGACCACATTCTCAAATGCAACCTGGAGGCAATGAAGCAGCTACACAAGCTACTAATGTGAAGACAGGCGAGATGATCAGGTGTGATCACCAGCTGTGAATAACTGATTCACTGCCCACCAGTGTGTGATGGTGCCATCTTTCCAGCGTGATCTCCAATCAAGTTTTTTTCTGCTGCTGGAAAGTATTTTATGAGAGGCTGCTGGATGCACATACACAAAAGGAATTTGTCTCAACACCATAGGCAAATGATAAAGAAACCACTACTCACATCCTCATTTACCTCACAATAAGAGTGTTTAATACTCTAAAATTTACCTATTTACAGCACGCTAAGGTGACTCAAACGAAGTGAAGCATGCAAGATGGTTAACTGAACACTATCCCCCCAACACAGTAACAAGCCCACCCCAACAAAACAAAAACAGAAAAGTGATGACTGAATAAAGGAAAAAGAAGTGGTGGGTGAAACAGGGGTTCGTCGTTATTGAGTCTTCTTAGAGCACTAAAGGAAACAGAAACACATTACTATACAAAAGGAAATATATATATATATATATATATATATATATATATATATATATATATATACTAAAAACAAAATAATATACTTTGATAGATTGGACACAACCTCAAGTCAGAGACATGCATCTGACTGGAGTCTAAATTTACAAGGACATATTAGTATTGTTTGAAAGAAACTAAAAACATACAGTATTTGAAATAATCTCAAATCCAAGATCAGTCCCTCATCAAACATGGAAACTGAATAAACACATTTTTAACTTTATAAAATCTGATTGCATATGATGAGTCAAAAGGAATAATTCATTGTTCCACATTTTCAGTTTTAAAATGCTGTTAACATATTTAATTTCTTTTGATTAAAGGTTGTTAT
Source organism: Scortum barcoo (assembly GCA_023238725.1). Classification (NCBI taxonomy): domain Eukaryota; kingdom Metazoa; phylum Chordata; class Actinopteri; order Centrarchiformes; family Terapontidae; genus Scortum; species Scortum barcoo. The sequence continues at coordinate 23,271,584 of CM041545.1, read as the reverse complement.
AAATATGACAACCAAATCAACACCAAACAAAAGCTCAGGTGTGTCTCAAGGCAGGAAGAAAGGCCAGGTGAGCATTCCGCCCCTTTTTATAGGTTCTATTCTTCCTGTTTAGTTCACAGTTATAAAAATGATAATACACATTTTCAACAGAGCACAATTTGTAGATTTTGACGGAAATGTTTGGTTTTGATGGGGATGGGAAGATGGTGTCATTTTAATGTCTGCTAAAAGTGAGAAAAAGTTAAAATGAATGAAAAATGTGTCAAAGCAATTGAGAAAAACTGAGACATACAATAATTCACAAAGAAAAACACAAGAGACAGACACAGGAGCAACAAGAATATTTTATTAGGTTTTCAGAATGACACAAGAAACACAAAACACACATGACAGCAGTAGTTTTTAGGGACAACACATACAAATGAAATGAGGTTTAAACAATAATTATACAGATATATATATATATATATATATATATATATATATATATATATATATATATATATATATATATATATATAAATTATAAGAAATAAAATCCCCCACTCACCCATTTCCCAGGTCGTCTGTTCCTCCTTCAAGCTCGGGTCCTCTACCAGAGGAAGCCTGAGGGTCCTGCACAGTATCTTAGCTGTTCCCAGCACTGCACTCTGCACTCTTCTGGACAGAGATCTCAGATGTTGTTCCTGGGATCTGTTGGAGCTGCTCACCCAGCTTGGGGGTCAAAGCCCAGAGTGCTCCGATCACCACAGGGATCACTGAGGTCTTCACACCCCACATCCTTTCCAACTGTTGGTATTTCTCCAGTTTCTCGTGTTCCTTCTCCTTGATGTGGCTATCACTTGGGATCGCCACATCTATCACTATAGCCCTCTTCTGCTTTTTGTCCACCACCATAATGTCTGGCTGGTTTGGTTTGCCATCACCTGTTTGTCCGTCTGCATCTGGAAGTCCCACAGGATCTTAGCGCGGTTATTCTTCCACCACCTTTGGAGGTGTGGCCCATTTTGACCTCGGGACTTCCAGTCCCAACTTGGTACAGATGTTCCTGTACACTTTGCCAGTTATGGCGTTCCACGTACACTTACATCCTGCTGTTATGTATTCGATTGTCTCAGGGGCGTCTTTGCACAGCCTGCACCTTGGATCTTGCCTGGTGTGGTAGACCCCGGCTTCTATCGCTCTTGTTTTCAGAGCCTGCCCTTGTGCTGCAATAATAAGTGCCTATGTGCTGTCTTTTAGTCCGTGCCATGCACCCACTATGCTTCCAGCTGTTCTTCCCTGTCAGGCTTCTGCTGCCTGAGGTATTCACTGAGCAACTCGTCACTGGGGGCATCTTTCTGATATACTTCTTCTCTTTGTTGTTTCTGTGATGATCCCACCACCTGGCCAGTGGGTGTCTCTCTCTCTGTGGGTTTCTGTTGGGTTTCTCTGTTATTTTTGCAGGAGCTCCATTCCAGCTGGAGGGTCATTAGGGGAAGGAATTACACCTGGACCCGGCGTGACCTCAGTATAAATAGGTCTCCACTGCCCCACTCGCTCTCTTGTGGGCTCTCTCTGACGCTCCCAGGCTCTGACCAGCATAGCGACCACTTTTGCTTTGTTTCTCTGTCAGCTGTTACCTAGTTGATCAGAATATTTCTGTTAATAAATCTCTTTGTCAAATCAGCCAACTCATGGTGCCTCCCTGATTGTCACAGTCCCTGAGCCGGGCCGTGACATTGCGTCCTGCATAGTGGCTCTGACACTCACTAGTCCTCAATAACTGGCAGGGCATAGGTGTTTATCACACAGACCTTGTTCTTTCCATTCAGCGGACTTCTCGGGACTTCACTTCACTCTCTGGAGGTATTGGCTATGGCCGACTTCCTTGCCACCTCCTCTGACTCCTTCAGTTCTGACTACCCTCCTTCTCTTGGTTACCATTCGACTACACTTGTTGAGGTCGACTATCTTTTAACGTTAGGATCACTTTAGAATCAGCCTGCCCCTTGTGAGCCAAGCCAGAAGCCTCCCTGGTTTGTTAGCAGACTCAAATAATCGGTGCCCAACGTAAAATATTGCAGTTTCTGCTTTTTGTGCGAGAAGTCCAGCTTCTGCAGGGCCGATTTAGAGGGAGTGTTTAAACTCTTTCTCTAGGTGAGAGATCTGGGTTTCAAGCTCGAGCTTTAGAAAGGTGGGATTACTGAGGAGGGAAGGACTGAGCCACCAATGACTTGCAGAGGAGTCGTAGCAGGGGGCTGAAAGTTCCAGTGTGATAAATGAATGATCTGAAAGTGTCATAGATTTTGTATTATGCATGTCATAGCATGCTCTATCCCTGTCCAAAGCCTGTCTTGATCTAAAAAAAATAGTAAATCTTTGAAAATTACTTAAAGAGAAAATGAGAAAAAAAAGTAAACACCTTTTGGTTTCAACAACCTCTAGGTGTCAAATAAATTCAAGTCACTGCAAAGCTCCCTGGTCACTATTGCCACTTTAAATGGTCATGTAGATTTACCAGGACTCTGGTCCAACTCCAAACATGAATTCAGGTCCACGCCCAATATTACAAGTGGTGAAATGAGGACAACTCAGCCAGTAGACTCAAACTGAAAGAAGCTTTGAATGCATTGGGGCAGTAAACACATCCCAAAGTGATCCTTTCTCCAAATAAAGAGCCAGAAATAATAACATATTTTCCTTCAGAACCCTTAATACATTTTTCTAATGTAAAAGGCAGCTTTTTATGTAAGGGGATCGTCACCCCTCTGCTTATGGAGTTGAAAGATGAGAATAAAACTTGGCCTGCCCAGTCTCTTCTTAACTTTAGATGTTCAAGGTTGCTTAAGTGGGTCTCTTGCATAGGGCTAAGATGGCACCTTCTTTTTTAAGGATCAAATGGATTTTGCATCTCTTAATTACATTATTGATTCCCTTCACATTCCATGACACTAATTTAGTGATGCTCATCCCAGTTGTACTGTGTGGTTCAGCATCATATACAGAATCATCCATACAAATCCATTGCTCATCAACACTGAAAAAAGGCTGAAGAAGATGAAACTTGATTCCTTTTTTTAGCCTTAGTTCAAGAATTGACTCCATTAAAATGCATATATTGCCAAGATTGTTATATCTTTTTCAAACCTTACCAACAGAGATTAACCAAAACCAATTTAACGAGTAAGACAAAATGCTATCCAGGTATATATGGCAAGGTAAAAGACCAAGGGTTCACCTCAAAACGTTACAGCTAGCTAAACAAAAAGGAGGATGGGGATTACCTTATTTTAGATATTATTATTTTGCAGCGCAGATGAGGGCAGTGATATGATGGTGCAATCGGTCATATACTGCTCAATGGAGAAACATTGAGGAAAAAATGCTTTCCACTCCCATACAGGCAATCTTAGCTGATAACAACCTTCAAACCCAAATAAATAACATTGATAACCCATGGGTGAAATGGACCCTTAAAACATGGAAAACTATCATAAAGGAACATAAACTCAAGAGCGATATTATAGCTTTTAAATGGTGTGCTTATGACTCAGAGTTTACACCTAATAAATTGGACTCTAGATTCAAGGACTGGATAGCTAAGGGTATAACAGCCTTATGTGGTGTAATGAAAGATGGCAAACTGCTCAGTTTTGAAACGCTTAGAAGGACACATTTATTAGAAAAACAAGACTTTTATCGATATCTACAGTTGCAGCATTATGTTGATACACGAAAAGAAAAATGTAACAAAGACAAGCACATCTTTGATTGAATTGTTTACGAAAGCCTACAACTCAGAAACTATTCATAGAAATATCTCATGCTTGTATAAGGGTCTGTCGGACTCGAAATCACATTCAACTTCACATATTAAAATAAAATGGGAGAAGGAAGGAGGGATAACTATATCAGAGGAAGAATGGACATCAATATGGAGGTATTAATGGATGTGTACCAGCTCACAGAAGTGGAGGGAGTTTGGCTGGAAAAGCCTGATTAGGTACTTTAGTACACCTTTCCAGAAGTCCTGATATGATAATAACTCCCCTATCTTTTGGAGGAACTGTGGAAATCATAGCGCAAATCATACACAACGCCCTACAGGATATCTTCAAATGCGAAATACCCCTCGGGAGTAAGACTTTGTTTTTTGGACACATATCTGAGGAATGGCCGAAAAGAGATAAACATTTAATAAATATCTTGCTGGTGGCCTGTAAAAAGAGGATTACCAGGAAATGGTTATCACAGAGCCCAACTTTAAATATTTGGATGGACATCACAATGGAGAAGATAACAGCATTTGTTAATTACACAAATTGGAGAAATTTGCTTCATACTGGGAAAAGTGGGTCAAATATGTCATGTCCCATAGGCCTGATTTTATTTTTACAAACCAGTGACTGTGCTGTATGAAAAAGACCACTTCCTACACATACATAGTATTTTGTTGTTGTTATTGTTGCTGCTGCTTTTTCTATTCATGAAAAAACAATAGAGAAACACCCAGCGGGTACTGCAGAGGACAGCGACACCAAAGGAGGCCATCACTACAGAGAGAACAAAAAGAGAAATTCCCACACGTCTCTCCTAAAAAACCTGCTCCTATCCCAAACAGGAAAAAGATACAAACAAGCTTAAGTTAAATATTCTTATATGGCTGTTTTAAATAAGAAAATGAAACAAAATAGAAAACTGAAACAACACAACCCAGGCTCACATCCTCCGTCATATATAAAATGTAAGCAAGACATATGCATGATAGTGAGGTAAACAATTGTTCATCGAGTCCGGGCATACACACTGAGGGGCTCAAAGCACCCGTCAGGTTAATGTTGGAGTGTGTAAACATGGAGAGGGAAACTAGCCCCTTCGACTCAGCTCAATATGTAAACATGAAAAAAAGGGTGCAAAGGACCACAACAGGTGCAAAGGACTTTCCATCCTTTCCCTGAGGCAGCGATTTGATGGCCTGTTTAGGATTTCTGGTTACTGAACAAAGAACAAACAGCTTCTGCAGCATCTGCCAGCTAACTTGTTAGTGACGGGAGCAGACTCAGGTACTAACTTTCCAAGGAGGCAGAAAGAGGTTTTTTCTCTGGCCTGTTTGGAGACACTGAGTAGATATTTAACTTTTGTAAACTGAGTTTCACATTTGTGATGTGTTTTCATTGTTTATTATAGATGACATCTTGTTATTTCTGCTTCATTACTGACTCGGGACGCATCCGCTATCTTTCTTTTCACACTTCATGTGTTTCCATTTTTCTTTATGTCTCAAACAATTTATTCTTCTTTTAGTTAGATTGTCTTTTACTTTTGTCATCTTCTAAATAAATGCTTGTGGATACACATGCTGCTCTGTTTAATGTCTCTTCTACGCACAACTCCAAACTCCTTCAGCTTTATTAAGTAGTGAAATGGTCATTTAGTATTGTAGTTATTAAGCTTATTATTAATCAGTTCCATAATTTTTCCCTTTACGAAGCCTGGTGGCCTGAGGTTGGATATAATGTAATTTAAGTACTATTATTTGACATAATTATGAATGATTTTTTATAAGGAATGATTTCTGATAGTCAGTAGATAGTTTTGTGAGGATATAACTTATATATGTATGTACAGGATGTGTCATGTTAAGTTATACTTGTGTATTATGTTATAAAATAATATGAAATAATGTACATGTTGGACTCACACATCTTATATGACATCACGTATGTTGTTGTTGATGTCATGTCCTCCCTCCTCCTCCTCACAGGCAGCCTCCTCCTTCTCCTTCAGTTGGTGGTTGATCCTCGGTGCCTCCTGTCCGCTCGCTACCGCCTTCACCTCCTTTCGCTTGTATGAAGTCTGCCAGAGGGATGCTGAAGACGAGGAGGCGGCAGCATCAACTGATGTGTGGACATGAATATACGTTCACACACGTGACATTCATATTTAATAGTTATCAAACAATTAACTGTGTCATCATTCAAACTTTATTTGTACAGCACCTTTCCTACAAGAGTCTCATTGATATTTGAAATTTTGAGTATGAAACCAGCTGCTGTTTGTAGTTTGTTGTCATAGCGACAGATTACATGTTAAACTGAGAAAAGGGAGACTGCAGATCAGTAAAGATGTTTCTCACATCAACGCTCTGAAGTGAAGAAACTCAGCTGCTGTAGTTTCTTCACTACATTTGTGTTAAAGTGTCATTTGGAGAGATGTGAAACATGAAATTGAAATGAGAGTAAAATATTGGACAACATTGACTGGAACCATTTGACACAACAATAAGACAAAAATATAACAATCAATGTTGATCTGGATCAGATGTTAAAAGACGCAGTTATATGTTTGCAAAACTGTGACATTACACACTAAACGTAAACACAGAAATAAAGAAAAGCATCATCACACCATGAAATACTAATAAACACCAAACAAGTTAGCAACAAGCTAAAGCAGCAGTGAAATTAGCATTGCTTTTTGTAAACTAATGTTATTTCTCTGATCTCTCTCTCTGATCAAACCTGACTGTTTTCATCTCTCTCTCATTTATCTGAACAACATCTCTAAAGTTTCACACAACAGAGATGATTTTTTACTCTCATGAAAACAGATGCACAATCTGTCATGCAGCTGCTAAGATCCACAACTTGTCTCAGGAATTGTGAAGCTTCACAACCAGCAGCCTGGGGCCTGGAGCCGCTCTCTCTCTCTCACACACACACACACACACACACAGACACACACACACTCCATTAAATATTTATTAAGAACACAAACCTAACTTAAGAACCACAAAAGTTTTATTTGATTGTTTTCACAGTTTATCAAAATTGTTGATATGAAATTTCACCTGATTTCAGGTCAGATGTGACTTTTCCACACGATGGATCAATATAAACAAACATTATTATCTTATTATTATATTATATCTTATTATTATATCTTATTATATCTTATTATTATAGATTTTCAGCATAAATGAGCTGATTCCAGCACAGACTTTATAACAAATAAAATTAAATTGCATCAGTATTCTCAAAACTGAGTGAAAAACAAACAAAAAACAAACAATAACAAACAAAACAAAACAACAAACAAAGCTAACAGACAATATTAGTACCTCTTCAAAACAAAAGCACAAACAAAAACTATGGCTTCAGGCCAAGACTTTCAAAATAAGAGTAAGCAGGAATAATCAATGCAATTTATTTTCTAAATTACAGGTTTACATTTAGTTATTTTATATTTTCAATAAATATTGATAAATATTGATAACAACAACATTTAAATACTTTCTGTATGTAATATCATTTATCATAATACATTTAAAAAATTAAAATGAATGAACTGATGATGATCAAAAATAGCAATGACAGACTAAAAAAAAAAAAAACTGGTTTACTGCGACAGGTTGCTGAGGCTCCGACTGCTGGAGAGGAAATTACCCATAAAGCTCGGCACCTGCAGGCCCGTCATTATGGTGATACCACCGCACCACACCTGCAACGCAGTTTTACTACCGTAAGTACAAGAAGTACTACACTGCAAGTACTGTGTCAAATACCACATAAACAGTGAAACTGTCTTCGCGGTCACACGTAGCACATTTCACTGGTAGGCGGGTAAAGGTAGTATTACATGCAGAATTACATGTAGTATTACATGCAGTATTACATGTAGTATTATATGTAGTATTAGATGCAGTAGTATTACATGCAGTATATTATGTAGTTTTAGATGCAGTATTACATGCAGTATTACCTGCAGTATTATATGTAGTATTACATGTAGTATTAGATGCATTATTAAATGTAGTATTAAATTTAGTATTACATGTAGTACTGACCGTGAAGGCGGGGATGAGCGGCTGGCTGAACTTTGTTTTGAAGGAGTGAAGCAGACGAAGCCGATCGACGTCGATGAAGGATAAATCACCTGAAACCAAACAAGAAACCAGGTGAAGCAAAGAGACAAACATTCAGGTGAAGCTGAATCAGTGAAGAGACGAGGCGACGCCCTCCGACAGCAGCTGAAGTGAGACTGAAGCTGAACAGACTGAAAGTAAGCCATGTGCTGAAAGAGTCCGTTAAAGTGTAAATGTACTTTTGTCGTTAAAAAAGGAAACACTACTGTGAGAACAGAAAATCAAATTAAAGTGAAATCTTTCTTGGTACCGTTGTCGTAGTCGCAGTAGATTCCGATTCGTTGAGGCAGCGGCCAATCCAGCACTTTCGCTCGGTTGTTGTGTTTCGCAGCGAGTGAAATCTGAAGCCATTGGCTGGCATGAAGACACCATGAACCAGCGCTCTTTCCTAATTGGTCGAAGCGGCCCAGACTTGCCCGGCAGGCCACGCCCACACTGAATGACTTCCAGTCAGCCAGGGGGCGGAGCTCCCAGTAGTGACCGCCACCTGTTATCTCCTGGTCACCTGGAGAGTACACAAATCTGAGTTTATACACTGACAAAAAAAAAATATCTCTACCTCTCTGATTTCTTCTAATTAAATACTAAAAAAATTCTTAAAAAAACAATCAAAAAACCCCAGAGGGAACAGGAACAGTCTTTCCTGTTGCAGCTTTCAAAATAAGAGTTTGCCATTCATTTGAAACAATGTGTGTTTGTTATGAATGTAAAAATGAAGGCAAAAGTGGTGGGAAAAAATTATATTTAATCTCATATTTATTTCATTGAATCCATACATAAATAATAAAATTTGTGTAAATTAATTTCATTCATCCTCTGCATTTTAAAAGATGTTCTGAATGTATGCGATGTTCAGCAGCATGTAGTATCGGTACAGGTGTTACTGTAGTAGTACTCAGTGTGAAGTACCCAGCACTGTGTACGACTCTCCAGCAAATCGGTCGCGTCCTGCTCGACTTCCTGCTGTCTTATTGGGTGAAGGTGTGGCGCTTCTGCTGTTAACAAAGATAAAAATATAAAACGTGTCAAAGGTAAAAGAGTTCAAAGACGTATAAACCCTCCATAATACAAAAGTGAATAATAACAATGTGAAACGGCTAATGAAGTCGAGCCAAAGCAAGGATGCAGGAGAGAGAAAGATGAGAAATGTGAATAAAACATAAAATATAACTACATATTGCAATTAAGACAACATATATGTATATAATCATAATATTGTACTAAGGAGAATGGATTCGTCCCAAAACAGTAGATTACATACAAAAGTCTTAATAATGTAAAATACTGTGTTAAAACCAACATTTTTAAACATTTAGTCAAATATCTTTAACCCTTTACCTAAAGAAGACACACATAAATGAATTGTTTATTTAATAAACAAACTGCTCAGTTATTTTATAAACGAACTGGTGATTTATATTTTTAAATATGATAAACATGTTCACAAAAATAAAACATTTAAAAATGAAAAATACAAATATCAGTGTTACTAATAAAGCTGACGTGAACGCTTTGATGCTTTGAAGCTTCTGCTGTTTCCTTGATGATCGAGTTTTAAATCAAATTATGTTGCTTTATTAAATTAGAAATAATTACCACAAAAATCCCAAATAGCCATAAAATATAAGCCTACATGAAGCAAATCGTTTATTTTGGGCTGTGGCTGTCATTCATTTGATGTAATTACAACACATTTTGTAGCTGTTTTCATTTCAATACTAAAAGTCCTTCAAGTCTGATATTTGTCCTTGTTTCTCATTAGACAGAGTTCAAAGTGGACGAGGACCAGCGCGTCCAATGCTAAAACTCTACAACTATCAAATACAAATGGAAAGATCTGAAGATTTCATTAAAAGCTATAAAATACATGCTGTCAGCAGTGAAGTGATTGGCTGCATGAAGCGGGGAATGGTGGATGAAGAAAGTGACAGGTGACACTGTGGTTGCTGAGCAACCAATCACTGATGACAGTTTATACCTGAGCGTGTCGGGTCGGACGCAGTACAGAGACTACAGAGGGACAAAAAGGTCAAAACACACAAACAGCAGAAGAGAAACAACTGAAGGATTGAACAAACCAAAAGTAAAATAAAATTAATCAGAATTTATTTATTTTAAATTTCTAAATGAACCCTTTCAGTTCCAGCAGATCATTTGAACTGATCATCTGTCTCTCTGGCAATCAACAGATCAATAGACCAGGAGCTAAGCTAACTGACAGCATCTGATCACTCAGTTTCATAACTGCTGACACTGAACACCATTCCTGATGAGCATTTCTTTTTATACTTTTTTTTTTAATACATTTTTTTTTATACTTTTATACTTAAAGCTTTTATAACCTACTGACACTGCAGGTGACTTCTGACCTCTTTTGTTGGTTAGGGTCATTTCTACATGTTTCTATATGCCATTAAACCTGGTGACATCATTGGTGACATGTTTCCTCACCTGCTTTTATTCTCTTTTCCTCTCAGTCGGGGGTCATGACCTTTGACCCCCTGCGGCTCCCAGAACACCGTGTCGCCTTGAACCTTCAGCTCAGCGTGAGCTGATGCCGCATCAAAGCCAAAATTATACGCTGGAAGAATAAAAGAAGAAGAAAAGAAAGAGATTATATTTTTTTCTCTTCTTTGAACTTCCTCCATCAAGGTCTGTTCTTAAAATAAGGAAATAAATCATTGACATGTTCCACAAGAACATTAAAAAACACAAAACACCTTCAGGACCAGCATCTGATCCAACAGTCTGTCCTAAATCCTCCTCCATCCTCCTTGAATCTTTAGTTTGTTAAAATCCTACTCACACTGACAGTTGTTTCTATTATTTTTGTCCACACCGTACATATAATTCACTCATTCATTCATTCCTTTATTCACCTTTGGTTTCGATAGCGACAGGCTCGGAGAATTCACCAGCAGCTGTTTTGTTTCTGGCTCGAACTCGAACAACGATGAACTGAGAGTCAAACTTCAGACCTGAAACAGAAAAACTTTTGATCTGCAGTGTGACCTCTGACCTGCGATGTGACCTCTGACCTGCAGTGTGACCTCTGACCTGTGATGTGGCCTCTGACCTGCAGTGTGACCTCTGACCTGTGATGTGACCTTTGACCTGGCCTCTTACCTGAGACAGTGACTTGTGTCTCTTTGATGTCGTGGATTTTTTCCCAGCATGCCTCTCCTGCAGCTCTCAGTGAGCTGTCGTTGTTTGTTTTTCTGTATTCAAGTTCATAGCGTTCGATTCGTCCGCTAACACTGTCGCTGTCACTGTTAGCCTCCCCGGCCGGTTGCCAGGCAACTGTGATGTTGTTGTCACGGACAACACAGCTGGAGACGTCAATGTCTGGAGCTCTGGGAACTGTAACAAACACACTGTCTGAACAACTGAAGTACAAAAAGATCTCTGACTGACTCGTTCGTTCAACTGTCTTCATCTGCAGTTGTCATGGAAACTGTTGTTTGAACTTGGAGAAGGTTGAAGACTAAAAGTGAGAAATAGACCTGAAAGTGAAATTTGAATTAAGATTTCTTGCCAAAAATCCCCAAAGTAAATTTAAAGAACATTTTGGCAAAAAAGAGAAAAGCACAAAGAAATATAAAAAAGAAAAAAAGAAACAAACAGTTCCTTTGGGAGGCTCTGCCTGTTGGCTGATCCGGGTTCGGCCGGGTTTTCTTCGGCTGTTGGCTCTGTGATTGACAGTCGCCCAGCTCAGGGTGTCCACCGCCTCTCAGCCAACGTGACACTCCAACGGTAATCAGTTTAGGAAATGGATGGATGGATGAACTATTTGTAAAGGGGGTGATGTTTAGTTTTCTGTGTTCTTTGTTTGAGGAAAATTAAAATGTCAAATATGAGACAATGACATGGTAATGATCAAATATATTAAACATATGAATGACCACCAAAGGTAAACTATAATGAAAACGAAGCAGTAATAAAAATACGAGACCACAGAAAACATAATTTCTAACAAACAAACAGAGAAGAGGAAAAGGTCTGACTCACCTGGCAGGAAGTGAAGTCGCTGAAGCCCCTCCCTTTCTGTGCTGAAGTCAACAGTAAATTGCGTCATGTTCTCCGACACCGCCGGACGAGTCGTCATCCGGAACGCTGGAGCCATGGTTACCCTGGCAGCATGGGGGGGTATGTTAGGTAAAGGGGTGGGGTTTCCATGCAAATCATCAAATCAGAGCTGATTCATTTATGACTCTGAACTGATTTGTTAATTGTGTTAATGTTAGATAAGAAACAAAAAAACCAAACAGAAAATAAAAATGGAATGAAATTAAAATGATTACAACTAAAAACCGACAATAAACAGGATGAATGAACTCAAACTAACAATATTTATTTATGAAAGTACAGGGAGTTCTCGGTTTACATCGTCATCAACCTTGGGCGTTTCGGGGTTACGTTGCCACCTCCCATAAATTTATTAAGAAAGTCCATCGTTCCAACGTACATAGCGTCTCTGCGACGTTAAAACAAATCCTGTACAGTGTTTTTATGTCCTAGATTATGATTTTACCACTGTGTTAGAATAGGTGAGTGACAGAATAGTTTATGACTGGTGTGTGTGTGCATGCTACACAGCGTTCTGACTTTCATTATTGCGGCTGTTTGTTCGTCAACGCCTCAATAAGTTTGTAACATGTGCAAGTATGTGTGTGTCAGTCACACATGTGAGTTCAGACTTGCAGTGAAAATCGCGTTACGCCGCATCTGTAGGAACGGAACTCTGACATAAGTCGAGGACTCCCTGTATTAAAGTGACACATATTTTCATAAATAAATTATAATAATTACTGGAAAAAAAGTCAGGTCATTTGAACATAAACATACCTTTCTTTGATTTGTTTTGCGGCCTGAAAAAGAAAAAAGAAAACAGTTAAGTTTTACTTAACTGTGCAGAAAAACGAGTGTATTTTATGTTCATTTATGATGTTTATTTTATGATTAATTTCATGTTGTTGACCAAAATTTATTTTGTTTGTTTAACATTTAGTCTCTTTATTCTCCTGTACTACCTTTAGGAATTCCTCTTCATTGGTGATCAACAGTGTTTGATTTGCAAACTCCAGGAGTTCTTCACACGACAGCAGAGCGAACTTTCCCTCTGATAGCTGCTTCTAAAAATGACAAACAAATCAGAAAATGATGTTTTCAAAGTTAAGAGAGAAAGTAATAAATAAATCTTCAGATGAGCAATAGGTGTGAGAATGGGTTAGGGTTAGGGTTATGAGTTTTATTCATTTTAACCCTAAAATGGGTAAAACTCATTTTAAAAGAATGAGACGATAAAATTCTTTTAATAAGATATTTTTTAAGGCAATTGGAAAGTAAATAGGAGTGAGAAACTGAAACGAACAAGAAACTAGAGGATGTGATGGGAGCCATAAAACACAAAAACATTTGAATGTAAATGCCAAGAAAAGAAACAAAAAGGTAAATATAAATATTTTGTTAAAACAGGGAGAAAGAAGTTTCTAAAACTAAAAAAATGTTTTTTACCTGAAGTTCCGTCTCTTTCCTCTGCTTCTCCTCGTTAATGACTCCACGAAGCTCCGCCCCCTTCACTTCAAGGGCGGAGTTTAGCAGTTCAAGCTCCACCTCCAGTTCTGTCATCACCTTGCATGACTCCTCCTGATTGGACAAACACGTTTACTTTATTATTTTTTTTTACACTTTAATCTTTGCTTCTCCCACCTCTCTAACCCCCCTTCTCCCTCTCAGCCAATCAGTTGCTGACCTGTAATCCTGTTAGTGTGTTGTCGACTGCCTCCAGGAGGTTTTGGAGCTCTTCGTTCTTATTGGCTAATGTGCTGATGATCCTGCGCAAAGCTTCCTACGTAACAAACAAACACACTTGTTTTTTAACAGTAACATCTCTTTCTTTGGAAACTTGAGAGATTTACGAGCTGTCATCGAGTCAAACATCACTTTCAACATCGCAGCTTGATACAACTTTCTTACTGTTACCAGATTCGAGTTTGTATCACTGTTTCATCAGTGATTGAAACCTTTGGTTTTGTAGTGGGTTTACAGTGGAGCAGTTTTAATCTGCAGTAATTTTACAGTATAGTAGTTTTAATCTGCGGTAGTTTTACAGTCCAGTAGTTTTACAGTGCAGTAGCTTTAATCTGCAGAAGTTTTACAGTGTAGTACTTTTAACCTATGGTGGTTTTAATCTTCAATAGTTTTACAGTGCAGTATCTTTAATCTGCAGTAGTTTTAATCTGCAGAAGTTTTACAGTGTAGTAGTTTTAACCTATGGTGGTTTTAATCTTCAATAGTTTTACAGTGCAGTATCTTTAATCTGCAGTAGTTTTAATCTGCAGAAGTTTTACAATGCAGTAGTTTTAATCTGTGGTAGTTTTACAATGCAGTGGTTTTAATCTGCAGTAGTTTTACAGTGTAGTAGTTTTAATCTGTGGTAGTTTTACAATGCAGTAGTTTTAATCTGCAGTAGTTTTACAGTGTAGTAGTTTTAATCTGCGGTAGTTTTACAGTGTAGTAGCTTTAATCTGTGGTGGTTTTAATCTTTGGTAGTTTTACAGTGTAGTAGTTTTAATCTGTGGTAGTTTTACAATGCAGTAGTTTTAATCTGCAGTAGTTTTACAGTGTAGTAGTTTTAATCTGCGGTAGTTTTACAGTGTAGTAGCTTTAATCTGTGGTGGTTTTAATCTTTGGTAGTTTTACAGTGCAGTAGTTTTACAGTGCAGTAGTTTCACAGTGCAGTAGTTTACATCTCCAGTAGTTTTACAGTGCAGAAGTTTTAATCTGCAGTAGTTTTACAGTGCAGTGACCTGGGTCTCCACTGAAGCTGAATGAGCGCAGAATGGGCGAGTGACATAAACAATGACAGGGAGAGAGAGAGAGAGAAAGAGAGGAAATATTTTTCGTTCATAAATTAAATATTTCATCTTGTCTGTTGAAATGTTTTGTGTTTTATGTTGAGCTGTGTAACTGTAAAATACAAAAATATAAAAAATATATATAAATATATATAAAAAAATATTAAAAAACACAATATACTATGTACAGGTATATGTGCGATATATTATACAGAGGTATATATAGATGTATATGTGCAGCACTTTATTATGTAAAGATATATGTACTTGATATTATGTAAAGGTATATGTAATACACAGGTATATGTGAAGTGTATTATGTGTATGTGCAGTATGTGTATGTGCAGTATATTAGATATAGGTATATGTGCAGTATATTTTATAAAGGTATATGTGCAGTATATTATGTGTATGTGCAGTATATTAGATATAGGTATATGTGCAGTATATTAGATACAGTTATATGTGCAGTATATTATATACTGGTAAATGTGCAGTATATTATATACAGGTATATCAAATTCAAATTCAAATTCATTTATTTATAGCCCAAAATCACAAACATTGTTTGCCTCGGAGGGCTTTACAATCTGTACACACTTGTGACACCCTCTGTCCTTAGACCCTCGAACCGAGTCAGGAAAAACTTCAAAAAACCCTTTATGGGAAAAAGAAGAAACCTGAGGAAGAGCCACAGATGAGGGATCCCTCTCCCTGGGACGGACAGACGTGCAATAGATGCCACATGTACAGAGAACATCATCAATCATATTATGGAATTATACATGAGTCGTAATAAGCTGTAGCTATACTGAGTTCATTGGTTTAGTCCATGTGTGAAGGTATCACAGGTAATGGAAATGAGTCTATAATGTGCAGTATATTATGTGTATGTGCAGTATATTATGTGTATGTGCAGTATATTATATAAAGGTATATGTGCAGTATATTATATAAAGTTATATGTCCAGCATATTATATAAAGGTATATGTGCAGTATATTATGTGTATGTGCAGTATATTATATATAGGTATATGTGCAGTATAATAAATATAGGTATACGAGCAGTATACAGCATTACTACTATAAAAGTATTATTACTAGCACAATATTATGTATAAAACAAGTATAATAAAGTAAATTGATCTCTTATTTCCTATCAGTTAGAAACATTTATAGTTACCTTAAAAAGAGAGAGGGGAAGAGATAGGTAGAGTTACACTGACAGAAAGGTCAAGTTACAGAGAGAATGAAGGAGGTCGAGTTACCTGAAGAAAGAAAAACACCTGAACTGTTCAAAAATTAGCAGGCCATTCATTCTGATACTCACTCGACCAGAGAGAGAGTCTTACCTGCAAATCCCCCATTCAAAGTGATGCTGACTCGACCAGAGAGAGAGAGAGAGAGAGAGAGAGAGAGAGAGGCTGCACGGTAACAGCTAACAGCTAGCTAATCTCTCTCTCTCTCTCTCTTTCTATGTGTTCTCGAGGTGCCTCGCCCTCATCTGACAAATCAGATGAGATCAATTATTGATTGATCAGGTTCTTACCTTCTGGTGGTCCATCACCTGACAGAGAGAAAGAGCGAGAGAAATAGAGGGGGGAGGGACTGTGGGGGTGACACAAACACTGACAGGAAGTGAAGATTCAGCATCACTTCCTGTCTGGAGTTTTAAAATAAGACCATGGTGCTAAATCTGATTCAGATTCAGATTCCTTTATTAGTCCCACAGCGGGGAAATTTACAGCAAAACAGCAGTGAAAACACACAGTGGAAAATAGACAGTAAGAAATGCAAGACATAGAATAAAATAAGAAATAATAATAAAATATAGAATATAAAAAAATAAAAAGAGAAATAGTAATAAAAATAAAAATAACACAAGATAAATAGTTATAACTATAACTGTAAGTATACCTGTACATAGTACAGAGGGAGTGTGCCTGAGAATATACAGAGCTGTCAGACTGTCCTGTAGAGGGGGGACGTGTCGTTTAACAGGGACGACAGCTTAGCCATCATCCTCCTGTTTCCCACCATCACCTCCACTGAGTCCAGGGGGCATCCCAGGACAGAGCTGGCCCTCCTCACCAGTCTGTCCATTCTCCTCCTGTCCCTGTCTGTGACAGACTTTTATTTTGTAGTAGCTTGTTGTTAAATGGTTTGTTGGAGGACTGATCTGGATCGAGGGTCTCAGGAGGGGTTGTGTTAAGAGAGCGTAATCTGTGATGTTGGAGTAGAAAATGGAACGCTGCATTTTTATGGAAAGCCAATGAGACCATTAATATTCTCAGTTTCCTCGCTGTTTTATTCATTTGTTAATTCAGTTTTATATTTTATTTATCTGATTTGTATTGAATATTATATGTATATGTTGTATTGTATATTTGTATATATATTTGTATACCTTTTCTAGTTGTATATTGTCTTAGTTGTATTTATATTTTAATTAATATTTAATTAATATTTTAATTCAAATTTTAGGTCTATATTTATTATTCTATTATTACTCCTGTACTATTATTTATTTCTATATTTTTATTCTTTAATTTTTTTTGTGTTTGAGTGTTTCTATTCCTGGTGAGAAGATTGTTGTTCCATCTTAACACAAATAAAGTTTTAACATTTATTTATCATTGATAGATCATTTTATAGATCCATGGCATTGAGCCAAAGAGGAGCGGCTACGGCTCCCTGTAAGGTTTATCACTGATGTTAAAGTCATACACGTACGCAAAGCTTGGTGACATTTCGCAAACTCTTGAAGGAACTTCTGCTTGTTCATTGGAGGTTCAAGCATCAGATGAAAGAAAATGGCGGACAGAGCCTTTATTAATGAGCTGACGAGCATCCTGTTTTTTATGTCTGAACATCAGGAAGTCAGAAAATCAGTTTGAGACCCAAAAAACACACATTTCACAAAACACATGTTCACACACACATTCACATTAATCCTGCACCAATATCTGATAGAATATCAATCAAAAAAAACATTTCCCAAAGTGTGTACAGTTTTTTTTTTGTCTTCATGTAGGTTTTCTGGCCGTCTTGAGTGATATAAGTTAATTTTATCCACATTCTCAGTGATGGAGCTGCCAAACTCCTCCTACAAAGTGAAATCTCATCTGGACTGAAGTTTCCATGTTTATATAAAGACCTTCATAAGAAGAGACACGATGAAGTTATCTTCATTCTCATTAACCACTTAAACTGGAGTCATTTAAACCTCATGTTTACTGCTTCGGTCACATCAGTGTCTTTTTTTCCATCCATTTTGAAGCATTTCATTGATCCAGTGTTGATTCAGTCTGATGTGCAGCTAGTATGCTGTCATATTTAGATTTATGGATATATTTCTTCAAGCTCTCATAAAGGTGGTTTACACATCATCTGTTCATATTTTGATGACATGTACATTTTTAACTGTAAATATTTGAAGAAGTGTTTTTAGATTTGATATCTAGAGGAGCCCAGACAACAAACAGTCGTGGTTTTGTTGTGCAGCAGCTGGACCCCGTTAACACTGAGTGTGCTGCCACAAAAGTTAGGTCAGCATGATAAAATATACTCTGTGGTACACTGCCATCTACTGGTCAGTGGTAATGCAGCAGTCAAACAGGCACAATATTCAGTTGAACAGACAAGCAAGACAGTGCTGAGTAATATTGCTGCTGAGCGTTTTTTCTACATGCTTCTGCCTTGGAAACTATTTGTCTGTTAGTACAATGTGTTAGAATAATAAGCAGATGTATTTTAAGTGAGTTTCATGTTAGACATTTTCTGTTGTTTTGGTGAAACGTGTTCTGCTAGTTAGCAGTTACAGCAGTAAGCTAACTCTTACCACTGTGATTTGTACCTGTTGTGAGGAGTTAGATGCTTTTTCACACAGTACAGTACAGTTACACTTAGATGCATGTATGTAGTTACACATATACTGTATATGTTGATGTTTATGCACTGATGTGTTGGTATCTCTGTAATGTTTCAGTTTTACAAAAAATCAGAGAGAGAAGAAATAAGCAAGATATCAAGTTAAACTTCAGTAAAATGCAAGAAAAGTCAAGCCTTGTGTGTATTGGAGAATCTCTAAATGTTAACTGGCTTCTTGTCTAGCTTTGCACAAGAGAACGCACTGCAAGGGCAGTACACTGAGATGTCTTTATCTCAGTGTACTGCCCTGAGAGTTAGGGTTTGGAGCAGAACCTGGACCAGAACCTGGGGGAGGGATGGACTTATCCTCCTGATGTTGTTTAATCTGCGGGAGCAGTCAAAGCGATTCTGGCAGCAAAAGACCAGGTGAGCTTCAGGGGGTGAGCAGACATCCTCAGAGGAAAAACTGAATTATTCATGCTTTGGGTTAGGGTTAGTGTGGTAGACGTGCAATAGATGCCACATGTACAGAGAACATCATCATCAGTCATATATGGAGTTAAACATGGGTCGTAATAAACTGTAGATAAACTGAGTTCAAGGGTTTAGTCCATGTGTGAAGGTATCACAGGTAATGGAAATGAGTCCATGACTCCAGGTGCATCTCTAGATGTCCTCACATGGAGCTCTGGGCAGATTAATTGTCGTGCTAACTGTCAAGCTAACTGTCAGGCTAACTGTCAGATTAACTGTCAAGATAATTGTCAGATTAACTGTCAGGCTAACTGTCAGATTAACCGTCGGGCTAACTGTCAGATTCATTGTCAGGCTGTCAGATTAATTGTCAGATTAACTGTTTACTTTTGTGTACATGAATAATGAACTAAATTTATTTTGCTTTTTTGAAAATGGGATTTTGCTGAGACTAAAAGAAAAACCTGTTGTGAAATTTTATTTGTTCATTTTGATGAAGTTGAAGTTTAATTTAAACATTTATAATAAAACAAGCCACAAACTATAACTCCCTGTGAAAAATGGGGGTTATGGTTTGTTTTTAAGTGGAAAAAAACGTAAACTTTCATTGCATAAATCGCCGTTTTGTAATCAACGTTTTGTAAGTTTGAGCCATGTGTTTATTAAGGTCTGAAATAAAACAAGATGAGAACTTAATTATTCCAGCACTTTCTGTGATGTAGTATGCTTGCTTATATAGAAATTAGAAATGACTCTTTACATTAAGGTAGTAACCTAGCCCAGTGTGAACAGAGTGTTGGGGGAATCACTTTTTTTTCTTATTCATCAAACCAGTTTTTGCAAGTTCCCGCAATTTTTGCAAATTCCCGCAATTTCATTGCATAAAATTGCATAAATATCCTGCATATTTCATTGCATTTTTTAAGAAAATGTGCCGCATAATCAAGGATTTTCACCCGCAACAATCACAAAAAACTTTTAATTTCCTGATTATTTCTTTAAACTGAAGTTTTACCATCATAAATATAATAAATTATATATATATATATATATATATATATATATATATATATATATATATATATATATATATATAATCCTGTATCAACTTTGTTTTTAAACCAAAAATTAAAATGTCAGAAATTAAGCTGCATGTCAGTTGGTTTGTATGAAATGTTTTATTTTCAGAATAAATGCTACAATAATATTTTATAGAGTTTAAACAAGTATAAAAGACAAAGAGTCGATTAGTGTTCCAAAACAAAAACTGTAAAAATGTAAAAACAATTTTCACAAAAGAAAAAACAAACCATAAAACATCTTGAATTTATTTACACCAACAGTAGGCGGCGCTCTGACATCACTAACATTTAAGCTCCGCCCTCACACAGTCCAGGAAGTGATGCTGACCAATCAGGGCTCACAATTCATTTACATAGAAATTTTTTTTTTGTTACATATAACTTTTTAAAAACATTTTCAACTGGTCCATTATTTTTAGTTACCAAGACAACCAGGAAGTAAACAAATAAGTGCTGATGATTTGATTTTTTGTTTAAAAAAAAGGAGTGTAAGTTTTTTGCATTGTTATAAAAAAAGGATTAAATTTTGCTTTTATACATTTAAAACCTTTAAAGGAAAAATGTTCATTTCTCTTTTTTTAAATAAAAATTTGTTAGTTTTTCTAAATCTGTAGATTTTTTTATTTTTTTTTGCAAAAAAACAATCATTGATTGGTCAAAAACATTTCCAAAAAAGTCAAAAAGACTAAAAATAACTAAAGTTGTGGTGGGCGTGGTCCGTGTGAAGATTGACAGCTGCTATTTTCAGAATAAGTCAGTTTTTTATTGAATTTTGACTGTTGAACTGTTGAACAACATAAAAAAAAGTAGAAAAAAAATAAATAAACAGAAAATGTATGCAAAAATAACTTGATTAAAGCTGATTGGTTCTCAGCAGTGTTCAAGCTGTTGCCATGGTTACAGTAGTGAAGGGGCGCAGCTTCGCTCAGATCATTTTTAGCTTATTTTCTTTTTTTAAACAAGTCAAGAGTGGCGGAAAGTCATAAATCAGGAAATAGTGTGATCAGGTGATGATTTCCTCCTCTAACCTCACGGTGGCGCCATCATGTCACTGAACAAAGCTAACTTAGCTTCAGTGCTAGTCTGCTCAGATCTTAGTCTTAGTTAGTGTTTCCTGCAGCACTCTACAGTGATTGGCTGAGGTCAAAGGTCACCACACAGGCTTTTCTTTGTAGAGTTTTAAACAAACTGGTTTGTTAACTGACCAATCAGCTAACACCCCCCCAACCCAACATAAAATAGCTAGTTAGCTTGATGCTAACTTTACAGCAGTAGTTTAATGATGTTAAACTTAAGATAGGTTAAAATTTTAACAGTTAACATCTTTCTGTGATTTAAATTTTAGATTGAGTAGTGTTTTGTTTTGTAGCTAAGAGAGTATGACATTACATCTTCATTACATCATCATGACATCATCGCCGTGTTTCAAAAATCCTAAAAACTGACAGAAACTTTGGTCTCACAACTGAACTGTTTTAGTGTTTTTACCAAAAGATGTTGCACTTTAAATATCTTTTGTTCTGGAAAGACTACAGGCTTTTGCTGACCACGCCCACCTGATGACCACGCCCATTTTCAAACAAACATGAAAGAAAGAGAAACTCTTCTCTGTTCATGATCATCACTTCCTCTTGATGGGGCAGACTGTGTGATGATGTCATCACTTCCTCTTGATGGGGCAGACTGTGTGATGATGTCATCACTTCTTCTTGATGGCGGCGAGGTCTCGCTGCAGCTCGGAGAACTTGGGTCGTTCTTCGGGGTTGTACTGCCAGCAGCGCTGCATCACTTTATACACGTCGTCAGGGCAACGCTGAGGACATGCCATCCTGTAACCTAGCAACCAGGAGAATAGAGTGGGAGGAGTTAATGTCTTGCTAATGCCTTTAACAGTTAATCAAACTTAATGATCAGGTCTCAAACAGACTTTCTAACTGACACTAAAACTTTCGAACTGTTTGAATTATTTTTCTGTTACATCATAACATTTAGGTGAACATGATGTTTGTTATTATGACCGCTTCACTCTCTGCTGAATGATGAAGGTGATGATGAAGAACTGGGGGGCAGCTTACCTTTCTCCACCTGCTCTCGAGCCTGCTGATTGGTCATCCCCGGATAAGGACACACCCCCAAACTGAAGGTCTCCCATAGCAGGATCCCGTAACTCCACACATCACTCTCTGAGCTGTAACGACCTGCAGCAGCCAATCACAGAGCGCAAGGCAGGTGTGTGGGACAGGTGTGAGACAGGTGTGTGGGACAGGTGTGACAGGTGTGACAGGTGTGAGACAGGTGTGTGGGACAGGTGTGTGGGACAGGTGTGTGGGACAGGTGTTACCGTAGTTCAGGGCCTCGGGTGCTGTCCACTTGATGGGAATCTGTTTGAGTCCAGATGAAGAATAAATGCCGTCGTCCTCCTGGCGACTCATCCCGAAGTCACTGATCTTCAACACACTGCCCTCACCCACAAGACAGTTCCTCGCTGCCAGGTCCCTGAGAGACAGACAGGTGGAGAGAGAGAGAGACAGGTTACTCCTGAGGGTTTGTGTTTCCTCTCAGTTTGTCTTCTCAGCCTGTTTTTTTCATCCATCCATCTTCTAAACCTGCTTACCCTGACACACAGGGTTTTACAGGGTCGCAGGGGTGCTCTATCTTGGGCGAGAGGCAGGGTACACCCTGGACTGGACGCCTTGCCAGTAAGTCGCAGGGCTAACACTGAAAGACAGACAAACCATTCACACTCACATTCACAATACCTAGGGGCAATTTAGAGTTGTCAATTAACCTGCATGTCTTTGTAATGTGGGAAGAAGCTGGAGTACCCAGAGAGAACCCACACAGGCACAGAGAGAACATGCAAACTCCACACAGAAGGGCCCGTCAGCCAGGGGATTGAACCCAGGACCCTCTTGCTGTGAGGCAACAGCCGCCTGTTTTTTTCCTTCATGTGAATATGAAACGTCTGATCAGTGAGAACGCCTGTTCACCTGCCTGCAGGTGATTTACTGTCCAACATCACTGAGCACATTGATGTTAATGATCACACTGATGATCAGTTATGTTTCAGCTGATGTGTTCACAGTCTGTCTGACACTGCAGCGCTCTTATTTTCACATTCATGTACAGAGAGTGTAAATTGTTTCTGTGTTCACTGAAGTCCCATTTGAAAAAACTGATTCAAAATCAATCAGCAGCCTGGGAGCTAATCACAGTTCAGTGCTGATATAAATATGGATTAGAAGAGAGAAACACATATCAGATACAAACATTTAAGGAGCTCTTCGTTCATGATTTACCTGTGGATGCAGTTCTTACTCTCCAGGTACGCCATGCCGGCAGCAGCATCTACAGAGAAACGAACCAGCTGCTTCGTCTTTAACTCGTCCTTCTTCTTCCTCAGGAAAGACAGGAAGTCTCCACCTGTCAGACACAGTGAAAGGTCACACAAACACAGCACAGCAGCATCTTAGAAAACAAAGCGTCACCTGTGAAGAAGCTCCACCCACCAGGAACCAGCTCCATGACAATGTAGATCGGCTGTCGCTGCGTACAAACTCCAATCAGCTTCACAATGTTCGGGTGGTCATATTGCTTCAGGATCCTGCAGCCAATCACAGAGAGGGGACACGAGACACCAGCCAATTACAGAGAGGGGACACGAGACACCAGCCAATTACAGAGAGGCGACACGAGACACCAGCCAATCACAGAGAGGCGACACGAGACACCAGCCAATCATAGATATGTCGCCAGCTGTATTTAGTTGTTTAGTTTATATTTATCTTTATATCTTCTTCTTTGCTTCAAGTGTTTGTACCAGATTTTCATGGGGTTCTTTAACGAGCACTGATAAAACATTTTTCCCTTCATGATGTATCGATTGATGTACTGATTGGTTGCTGTTTCAGTGTATTGATGCTGACCTGGCCTCAGACAGGAACCTGATCTTCAGCTCTGGAGGTAAATCTTCTTTACACGTTTTGACAGCCACTGGTGTTTTGTCACGCTGCAGCGTCCCTTTAAACACCTCGCCAAAGTTACCCTGGCAACCAGCAAGGCATGATGGGAAATGGAGGCAGAGAGACAGTGTGAAAACTGATAAAAACAGAAAAAAAAAAAAACTTCACACAACTGAGACTGATGACAAAAGGAAACAGGAAGTGAGGTCACCTTTCCCAGCAGCTCCCCCAACATCACATCCTCGTGGTTCAAGATCCACTTCTTATCCTGCACACACACAGAAACACAGAGAAACACACACACGGACAGGGAAACACACACAGATAAACACACACACGTTTAACAGATTAACCTCACTGAACTTTATATACACACTGTGTATGTGGTGTAAATGTAACATGTAATTTCACAAACACACTCTCACGTACACTCTGCTGTTCAGACGTTTGCAGTAGTACCAGTAGTACCAGCAGTAGCAGTAGTAGTAGCAGTAGTGCCAGTAGTACCAGTAGTAGTAGTAGCAGTAGTAGCAGTATTAGTAGTAGTAGCAGTAATAATAGTAGTACCAGTATTAGTAGTAACAGTAGTAGTAGTAATAGCAGTATTAGTAGTAGTAGCAGTAGTAATAGTAGTACCAGTAGTTAGTAGTAACAGTAGTAGTAGTAATAGCAGTATTAGTAGTAGTGGCAGTAGTAGTATAGTAGTAGTAGCAGGAGTAGTAGTAATAGCAGTATTAGTAGTAATAGCAGTAGTAATAGTAGTACTGTATAAATCCCTGCTAGTTTACTCATTGAAAAGTGTCACCACCTGATCTTTGTAGTTTCTGTCATACATATTGATCAGTATCAGTACTGATGAATCAATCATCCATCCTCAGTCATTTGAACGTGTGTGTGTGGAGTATAAAGAGAGGTGGTTGCCTTGACGACGGGGTTGAGCAGCACGACTCCAGACTTCTTGGTGATGACCTGTTTGGTTGAGAAATGATGCT
The DNA here is from genome assembly GCA_023238725.1 of Scortum barcoo. NCBI lineage: Eukaryota > Metazoa > Chordata > Actinopteri > Centrarchiformes > Terapontidae > Scortum > Scortum barcoo. Next base: position 23,246,440 of record CM041545.1, on the reverse strand, counting down.
CGATGAGCTGCGGGATGGTGGAGAAGCCTGTCCCTTCGAAACGGTACTGACTCTGCCAGAAAGAGAGAGAGAGTTTTCTTTAAATACACTGAATGGAAAACACCGATCAAAGCACACACGTCTGTGTTTATACGTACATCGGCGTACTGGATGATGAAGTGTCGTCTCTGTTCGTCCGAAAACACCGACAGGAATGACGTACTCGCCCGGTTTACCGTGACTCTCCCTCACAAGGAAGTCTCCCTGTTGCCGTAGTAACTCCTGAGCCTCGGTGCGTGGGATGGCGCCGTGATACCACTCCTGCTCCGCCAGGGGGCGCTCCGAGGTCGGGATCACGTCAAAGAACTGCTGCAGAGAGGAACAACACACTTTGTGTGAACAGGTGCGTCTGAATTCAGGTGATCTGTCAGCGAGCGGGAACAGAAGAACTGAGATCTCACCGAGGTGGACGAGCCCAGCATGGCTTTTGGAGCGCGAATCATCCCAGCCAGAGAGTGACGCAGAGTGTCAAACCGAGAGCTCCTCTCCTTTGTTTTATCCTGAACACACAAAACAGAAATGTTTCCTGTACACTCACTCAGTCAAAATACGAGTGAGGTAATGTATAAAAAATGTGTATAATAAGTAAACACGTAAAAAAGTACACGTGTCAAAGTAAAATAGGTATAAAACTAAATGACTTCTGTCGTCCAGCTGTTTGAATGTTGAAGTTTTAGAGTCTTGTAACGCTGCCTTTATTTTGAAAGAGTATGAATTAATATATAATAATTTTTAGCGTGAATATTTTTTGACATAAGCACTTTCTGTTTCGTCTGTACAGTTCAGATAAATCAATAATCAGTAACTATATAATTACGGTGGATCCGACGGAGCGGGCGTCGTCCTCATATGGCAGAGCGGGGGGAGGCGGTGGTGGTGGTGGCGGGGAAGCAGCGGCAGCCATCTTGGCATCGAGCATGGCCTTCTGGGATGCGAGGCGTGCCTCGGAGCCGCGCAGTGATTGGACGGCGTGATGAAGCTCGAGGAGGGAAAGTTTCTGACTGAGCAGCAGGACACAGCTGAGGGCGAGAGACACAGACAGAGTGAGGGGAGAGAGAGAGCACATTCTCCTTCTTCATCTTTCATTTGATCCCTCTGACTCACTCGCTCTTCCTCTCTGCACTCTTCTGACTCGTCTGGATTTTAGTGTCGAGGTCGTCGGCCAAGGCCTCCTTTGTCCGCAGATTCTGCTGCGTCAGCGCCAGCTCCTCTGTCGCCGAAGACGACCTGCAAAAACAAACAAACCCAAACACAGATGATGAAACTACAGATACACACATCCTGGGTAAAAATATAAGAACAAACTTCATGAAACAAACTAAAGTTAAAAAGAGTTTAAGTTAAGGAAACTGGGGAATACTTTGAAAGTTCAAATAAAGAAATGAATTAAAGTTAAGTAAGTTTAAAAACAAACAACACTTCAAACCAACATAAAGCTCATTACAGACAAGAAAACTGGTTCATCAATTATCAGAACTATACAACTAAAAGGCCTGAATTTTTGTTCTATTTAAACGTCTTTACGGAGCAGAATTTTATTCAAGTTTAGAAACTCTTAAGAAGTTTGGTCATCATCTGATCAGTATCACAAACTTTCCAAAGCAATTTCAAACTAATCTGGGACCCTATTGGAAAGTTTTGAAACTTTGAGGTTTTTGAGGTTAAACCCAAAGACTTATTTTGGCGGGTTAGGGTTACAGAAAAAGTTTTAGTTTTGTAGTAGCTCACATGGCCTGCAGGCTGTCGGCCGTCAGCGTGTTCCAGAGGATCTCATTGGCTGGCAGGTTATCTGTTTCCTCCAACAGAGATGCGTCAAACTCCACGCTCGCCTCAGGAGTCTCTGGAGACCTGTGTGGGGACAGGTACGCTGTTACCATGGTACCCAGGACAAACACATGCACGCAGTTATTACAGTAACCACAGACTGACCTATAGGCGTCGATGAAGTGTTGGTACTCTGCCAGCGGGTCGATCTGCTCAACAGCCGCTGAGATCTCCTGATGGACTTTGACTATATCCTCCGTCAGCAGGCTGCTGATCTCACAGTACTCCTCCAGGATACTTTTACTGCAGTAACACACAGAAAAATACACCTTGAAATGAAGACTGACGAGGAGGAACTCCTACAGCGAGGCCTGTACGTGGCTTTGTTCTCAGACAGTGACCTGTCAGGACAAACCTGAACTCTATAATGTCTCATGAAATCCTGTGTGGGGAAGGTTTAATGCAGCACAGCAGCCTCAGGACCTCGCCACAACACCCATCACATGTTGTGCTATCAGCCCGTTTGGACCACACTGACCTCGCGTTAGACCTCCAAGGACAGAAAACCACGTGCCATCACTCGCAGTCAGAAATAAAGTGGACAGGTTACACACCTGGTTACCAGATAACGTGCTTGTGCACCCAGCTGAGAAGTTGTTTCCACCTGTGATACTGATAGAAAGGTCTGGAGCCCTGTGGTGGAAACGCCAAAAGGACCTAGGGTTCAGGTTCAAGTACAGGTTAGGAACGGGGTCCAAGCGTACTATACTGAAGGTTTTTGGTGGAAACAAAGTCAGACAGGCAGCAGCTCTTCTTCCTCTGCAGGCTAAGGAGGATCAACATGGACTCCAGGATCCTCTGCAGCTTCTACAGGTGACCCATAGAGAGGATCCTGACTGGTTTCTGAGGAGGACCTCTACACCCAGCAGGGCAGGAAGAAGGCCAACAGGATCATTAAAAACCCCGACCCCCCACACACAGACTGGCATGCCTGCTCGCAGCATCCGGACCAGAGCCAGGATCAGAGAAGCTTCATCCATCAGGCTGATGAACCTCTCTAATGATCTATCTAATGTATTGATTTCTTCTATTATACACACACAAACACACACAGACTATGCATATATACAGTGTACTTACATATTTCCAAGTTGTTCAACCCTCACTGTGTGCATACAGATATGTGTCTGTCTTTATGGACAGATAAGAATATATTCATTCATTTTTCCATCCCCACACTCCTGTTTTATATTATATTTTATTATTATATTGTACTAAATATACATTCTATTTCATCTCTACATTTTGAACTTTTGCACTATTTTATATATTCTGTCTCAGGTTCACCGTTCAGGTGTGTGACTTTTTCTAGCACTGTTAGGGTTAGGGTTTGTTACCCTAACCCTGATAATCAGTAATCAGCTTCATTATATTTGTTATTCCTGATTGATCCCTTGAACCTGAGCTAAACTCAACAGGCACTGAAAGAAAGTGTCTCCTTTACAATGACCCGGTCCTGTCAACAAGAAAAAACTTAGCGCTCGTCTATGAGACAGACAAACAAGCAGTTGGTACGTATTCAGGTCACAATAAACTTTAACTCAGCTGGGAGAAAACAAACCAAAAGGGCTTCAATGGAAAAATCAATAAAACTCAATCAATCAAATCAATCATGAAGTCCATGATGTTATACGGCAGCGAAGTAAGGGGGCACAGACTCAAAAGGATTAGAATGATCTGGACTGAACCGGACCAACAGTAGACTGTGAAGCATCCAAACAGCAGCTAGAGTCGCATTAAAACTGACCAGGACTCAGTCTGCATCCTGGACCTGAGGCGGGCCCTGAGGCCCCTACAGGCTCCTGTCTCTGGAATAATGAGTGCACTTTGTCATCATGTCAGCGGTTATGTGACTCACGCGGCGAGCGTCATGTCAGTTAGCGTGTCAGTGATCATGTGACTCACAGGGCGAGCGTCATGTCAGTTAGCGTGTTGGCGGTTATGTGACTCACACGGCGAGCGTCACGTTAGTTAGCATGTTGGCGGTCATGTGACTCACAGGGTGAGCTTCATGTCAGTTAGCGTGTCGGCAGCCATGTGACTCACAGGGCGAGCGTCATGTCCTCCTGCATCCTCTGCAGAGCGTCGAGCAACGCGGGTGCTGCGTGGCGTCGGTATTCATCCTGCTGCGTTCGTGCGCCGCACACCGCCAACACGTACTGGTTGTGGAGATTGTGAAGCTTCGCCGTCGCTTTGTCATAACGCTCCCGGGCACGCTCTGCCTCCCGACCTGTGATTGGACAAGAGTGATGTGTCAGTTTTTACGAAAGAAAGAACATTTAAAGACTCTTCTATCTAAGAAACTTCTAAGAAAAACGGTTCATTTCTCTATTCATTTGACCTTTTTACTCTGATAAACCTTCAGCTTTTAAAAATTCTCAAGTCTGAATATTTCCTGAAGATTGAAAGAAACCTTTGGCCAGAGCCTCTCTGTACTTCTCTTTGGCGTTGTTAGCATCGCGGCTCAGCTGACGATACGCCGCCTTCAGTTTGTCCAGGTCGCTCCTCGTTACCTGGCAACGACAACAACAATAACAACAACATAAACATTAATTACATCAACAACAACAGCAGCAGCAGCAGCAGGCTGACAAAGAACATCCGTTTTACTTCATGTTGGTGTCCATTAATCACTTTAACTTTGAAGCTCACAACTTGTAAAACTATGCAGCACTTCATCCCTCACAGACCCTGTGCCCCCCTGACCTTGTGGTTGTGGCTCTCCAGCTGCTGATGAAGACTCTGGTAGCTCTTCTTCACTTGCTGCTTGTCTCGGATTAGCGTGGCCAGGCGGTGAAGAGGACCAGAGTTCAGATCGTCAGCGTGACTCCTCATGACCCGACCCAGAGCCTCCGTCTGCCGAATCACCTGAGACCAGGACTGAGACAGAGACCAGGGCTGAGACAGAGACCAGGCCTAACACACAGAGACACCTGGTCTCAGGTTTGGGCGGGGCATGGGGGCTGATGGACAGGTGAGTGGGCTCACCTTGCTGCTGACGGTGCTGATGTAGTCGGCAGCTTCCTGTTTCTCTGTTTGCTGAGTCATGCTGAGCAGCAGAGCGGCATATTCTTTATCGCTCTTTACTCGCAGGGTCATGAAACGTTTCACCGTCTCCAGCAGCTGCAGGTGACAACACACACCTTTATACCACACACACACAAACACACACCACACCTTTACATTGCACACACTGATGTATGAAGAGGAGACACACACACCTTTAACTCCCAGTCCTGCAGTTTCAGGAGTCCTTCGTGGGAATTCCTCAGATCTCGACCGAACCCCATCCTGAATCTTACACACACACACACACACACACACACACACACACACTCTCTCTCTCTCTTTCTTTAAAGGTGGGGGCGTGCGAGGAGTGACGGCATCGTCCTCTGAGGAGAGAGAGAGAAGGAGAGAGAAGACAGCTCAGCTGTATTAGCATGTAACATATGTGCAACATGCTTCAAGAACAATAATAACTGATTTTTCCACATGTTGTTATTTCTTCTCATCCAAAGTGACTGAAGTATCCCACCAGTCTCTTTAAACAACTTTTAATAACTGCCTGCATGTCCCACATATATTCATAAATAATCAATATTTAACATATTAGTCAAACACAAACCTTTTCCAAAACTTTCCAAACTCATCTCAAACTTCTTCAATGGAAAACTTTAAACTGGAAACCAAACTATTTAAAGTTTTTACAGACTGTGTTTCTGACCCTGAACGTCTCTTTAACATCTATTAAAACTAATTAACCTGATGCTAAGCTAACGCGAGCTTAAGTTTCCCATTTAAACTAATGGAAACCTGATGCTAAGCTAACGCTAGCTTCCGTAACCATTTAAACTACTTGAAACCTAATGCTAAGCTAACGACTGCTGCTAAACCTTATTAGCAGCTTAAATACAAACAAACATGAACAGATTTTTACTGTTTTACGACTTTGAATAAAGAAGCAGAGCTCCGCCGTCTCTCACCAGCGGCTTGTTTTCACCGAGAAGCGGCTTGTTTTCACCGGGAGGCGGCTTGTTTTCGGCGGCAGCTCGCTGTCCTGTCACCGCGAACCTCTGCGGTCCTCCGGTGGGCTCATGTTCTCTTCTTCTCCGGGTTTCTCTCCTTCTTTACCGGATACTCCTCCTGTCGTCCGGCCGCGGAGCTAAGCGGCTAACAGCTAGCTGGGAGGGGCTTCCGCGGGAAACGGAACAGAGGGGGCGGGGTATAAATATTTATGTTAATAGCTTGAATATCATTCATATAATTAATATTCGTTTCTTAATTTCCAGAAACTCTCAGTACGTACAAAGAACAGACTGCAGCACGAAAGGTAGAAAAAATGAATAAAATAAAGATAAAATAACAGCAGCTTGAAGGTAAAAAAAAAACATAACTTAAACTTAAAATACTACGCACAAGTGTAACTATAGAGAGCAACAGAGTGATGTGGACAGCTCATGTACAGAGGTAGGTGTGTAGGTATGATTGTGTTATGTACAGTATATAAATCAAAATCAAATCGAAAATTTATTTATTTAAAGCCCAAAATCACAAACATCGTTTGCCTCGGAGGCTTTACAATCTGCACAGTTGTGACACCCTCTGTCCTTAGACCCTCGAACCGAGTCAGGAAAAACTTCAAAAAAAGCCTTTATGGGAAAAAGAAGAAACCTGAGGAAGAGCCACAGATGAGGGATCCCTCTCCCTGGGACGGACAGACGTGCAATAGATGAGATGCCACATGTACAAAAAGAACATCATCATCAGTCATATATGGAGTTAAACATGGGTCGTAATAAACTGTAGATAAACTGAGTTCATTGGTTTAGTCCATGTGTGAAGGTATCACAGGTAATGGAAATGAGTCCGTGAGTCCAGGTGCATCTCTAGATGTCCTCATATGGAGCTCTGGGCCACTCGACCTTCTCTCCACAGCACAGACACAGATCATGTCCCCACCAGGCCAGTGAACCTCAGACAGATGGACCACAACCAACCAGAATCAGTGAGGAACCTGCAAGACTGGAGAGAACAAAGAGGACCGGGGCTCCGGCAGCAGTAACATGCACTTACATACAGGACATAAGAGTATTCACATTAACCGCTTTGACACTTTAACCAATTTAACCAATTTAACACTGAGTGAGTCCATGGTGTTACTAACAAGTTGGTCAATTTGGGGGGAATTCAAATAATCATGAGAGTCGTCAGAGATACTAGGAAATCTTACTGACTTTAATGCTTTAATGCTGTCGGAATTGTTGCTTCCTTAAATTTAGTCCTAGTACAATCAATTTTTCTAGAGGTGCATTGTCCTGTAATAGGAATTCAAATTATACTAAGTAGTGGTCTGATAATATAGGACTTTTGGGGGGAGACTATTTAAGTGCTCAATATCAATACCATAGGTGAGGACCAAATCAAGGGTGTGATTGTGACAGTGAGTTGGAGAATTTACTCTCTGAGAAAACCCAATGGAGTCCAATAATGAGATGAATGCTGTGCTTAAGACTGTCACTATCCATGTCCACATGAATATTAAAATCACCTACAATAATTACCTTCTCATTTTCAAGGACTAAATTTGACAAGAACTCTGAAAATTCAGATAAGAATTCAGAGTATGGGCCTGGGGGCGGTACACTACAGCAACTAATATTGGCTTTGTGCTCCTCCAGGCTGGAGATGAAAGAGTAATAATAAGGCTTTCAAATGAGCTGTAGCCCTCTTTAGGCCTAGAATTTATTAATAGGGCTGAATTAAAAATGGCTGCAACTCCACCTCCTCGTCCAGTGTCTCGAGGAACATGAACGTTTGAATGACTCGGTGGAGTGGATTCATTTAGGCTAACATATTCTTCCTGACCTAACCTAGCCAGGTCTCAGTAAGGCAGAAAAGGTCTATATCAGAGTCAGATATCAAATCATTTATCAGACCAGCCTTAGAGGCCAGAGATCTGATGTTTAAGAGACCACACTTAATTTTCTTATTATGCTGCTGCTGAGTTGCTACAGCATACAGCAGTTGTGTTAATTTTTATTAGATTTTTCTGAATGACTCCCCTTTTTGGTTTTAAGAGTTTAAATGGTCGCTGGGCAGACACAGTTTCTATTCTATATTGGGTGTGCAGCTGCTCTAATGGAGGCGCAGAGAAGCGTGTAAGACTGCAGCTCTGCTTACTGGTCCAACTCTGGTATGTCATGAATTAGGACTAATAAAACTTTCTATATTTCTAGACAGGAGAGCGGCTTCCAGCCAAAGTGGGATGGATACCATCTCTCCTAATCAGGCCAGATCTCCCCCAAAAAGGCTGCCAAGTTATTAATAAAGCCCACGCAGTTTGCTGGACAACACCTCTTATATACAGCATGTACAGCAGCAGCAGCATGGGTTGTATTTATCAGGAGACATTTGCATGATTAAAAAATATTGTTTACAGAAATGTTATAGGTCAAAGGTTATAGGTTGGGGGCTCCTCCTAAAGTCCACCATCATCTCCTCGGTTTGATCATGTTTAGCTGCAGGTTGTTCTGATCACAGCAGCTGTTCAACCTCCCGTCTATACGCAGACTCATCACAGTCCCAATGATCTTTGTGTCGTTTTCAAACTAGAGGAGTTTAACTGTTGGGTCTCCTGCAGTGGCTGAACTAGACTTTTATACATGGGGTGGCCAGAGGGGGGCAAGGCTTCATCAGGGGGTCCATATGCTGATAAAGTCAAAGTCAAAGTCAAAATCTGCTTTACTGTCAATTCTGCAGCATGTACAGGACATACAGAGAATTGAAATTACGGTTCTCTCAAACCTTGGTGCATGAAATACAAAAAAGAATAAGCAAACTACATCAATCACCTGGGGTGGGCCACTCCTCTAGCTTCGCCCCTGGTCTCCTGAGGTGCAGTCGTTTTTGTAGAGGGAGAAGAGCAGTGGGGAGGGCACACAGTCCTGGAGCTGTTTGTCCGGGTGCTGGATGTGATGCTCCCCAACCTCACCTGCTTTAAGATCCGCTGACAGGTGGGGGGAGGGGGGGGGGGGGGGGGCACAGTGAGCTGGAGGAGTTTGGAGGATGTCCGGGATGATGGTGTCAAACGACAAACTGAAGTCCACAAACAGGATCCTTGTTTCTGTCCTGGGGGGGTCAAGGTGTTGCAGGATGTAGTTTGCCTGGTAGACAAACTGCAGGGGGCCCAGCAGGGGGGTGTGATGTCCTTCAGGTGGGCTAACAAAGATTTCATGACCACAGACGTCTGGGTGACAGGCCTGTAGTCACTTTAGTCCAGTGATGGAGGGTTTCTTAGGGATTGGGATAATAGTGGAGCGTCTGAAGCAGGAGGGGACTTCACACAGCTCCAGAGATCTGTTGAAGATCTGAGTGAAGATGGGCGTCAGCTGGTCAGCGCAGACTTTCAGGCAGGAGGGAGACACACTGTCTGGTCCTGGTGCCTTCCTGATCTTCTGTCTCTAAAAGAGCCGGCACACGTCCTCAGAGATCCTGAGTGCAGCTGGGGGGTCAGCGGGGAGGGCGTGAGGGGGTGGCAGGAAGTGTGAACGGTTGTCTGGTGTTGGGGCAGGTGAGAGGTGAGAAAGATGGCCTATCAAACCTACAATAAAAAAAACACATTCAGCTCCTCAGCCAGACGATGCTCTCTGCAGTGTGTGTGTGTGTGTGTGTGTGTGTGATAAGATAAGATTCAGATTCAGATTCAGATTTCCTTTATTAGTCCCACAGCGGGGAAATTCACAGGCATAACAGCAGCGAAGACACATAGTGGGAAACAATCAGAATGTAGGATAAAATAAAATAAAATAAAATAAAAGGTAAAATAATCCAAGATAAATAAAAACTATAACTGTAAGTAAACCTGTACATAGTACAGAGGGAGTATGCCTGAGAGTATACATATGAGAAATATATATAATATATCAGGGAGTGCAAAAAACAGAAGTGAAATAGTGTTATTGTTTATTGTTCACTTGTCCATTGTCTGCAGACTAGCGGGCATTTTGTTTGTTGTGTAGTCTGACAGCAGCAGGCAGGAAGGACCTGCGGTACCTCTCCTTCACACAGCGTGGATGGAGCAGCCGCTCACTGAAGGAGCTGCCCAGAGCTGTCAGAGTGTCCTGTAGAGGGTTGGGACGTGTTGTTTGTTTAACAGGGATGACAGCTTAGCCATCATCCTCCCGTTTCCCACCACCTCCACTGAGTCCAGGGGGCATCCCAGGACAGAGCTGGCCCTCCTCACCAGTCTGTCCATCCTCCTCCTATCTCTGTCCGTGATGCTGCTGGCCCAGCAGACTATCCCATAAAAGATGGCTGATGCCACCACAGAGTCATAGAAAGATAAGATAAAACTTTATTAATCCCACCATGGGAAATTCACTTGTTAAAGCAGCTCAAGGTAGACAGGCAAATATGAGCATAATATATATATACATATACTATATACATCCTCCATATATACAAATTGTTATTGCACTGGAGATAAATAAAATTGCACTTGGAGTAAATTAAAGTGATTAAAATGACCGAAGTGTTTGACAGATGATGATAATAACAGTAGTGTTATGTTATGTTGAATTAAAAAATCTTGTGGTTGCGATGAAGGACCTGCGATAGCGTTGGATAAATGCTGCATTACTGACTGAAAGGTTGTTTTTCAGCTTTTCAGTGTGGCTCCTCTGAGCTGCTCTGATCTCCTTAGTCAGTGACTTCTTGGCCTGGTTGTTCAGGATCCTGTCCTCACTCCTGTAGGCCTCCTCTTTGGCCTGGAGAAGCTGCCTGAACTTTGGTGAGAACCAGGCTTTGTTACTGTAGGTGAGGAAGGTTTTAGTTGTCACACATGTCCTCACAGAAACTGATGTATGATCACAGTGTCAGTGAGTTAATCAGATCAGGGTACAGGTTACCAATCAGTGCAGTCAAAGCAGGCCTGTAACTCCAGGTTTGCCTCGATGGTCCATCTCTTCAGTCTTCACCACAAACTGAGCAGATTTTAGTTTCTGCCTGTCGGTCGGGATGAGATGAAGCAGACAGTGATCAGAGAGCCTCAGTGCTGCCCAGGAAACAGAGCGACAGGCGTCCTTTAAAGTCCTTAGACTTAGACTTATACTTCACTTTATTGATCCCTTTGGGATGACTCCCTCAGGGAAATTTACGCAGTTTCCAGCAGCATACAGGTAGAGAAGCACACAGATGAAAAAAAAATAAAACAGTAAATACTTAAAATACAAAATATAAAATTTAAAGAATGGGAATAAAATACTATAAGTAAATAGAAAGAGCTGAGTATGGCATCGTGTGAAATAAGTTATGGCTTTGTATAGTATAAGTTAAGAGTTATAAATTAAAATTATTGCACATTATTGCATATGATGTGGTTATTGCACCAGAGGATAAAGTGTCCAATGTGTATGTATGTGTTGTACAAGTAAATGTACAATGGCTACCACCCCTACTCTATGTCCTCCTCCCCCCCTTGTGAGGAGTTGTAGAGTGTGATGGCATGATGGACAAAGGAGTTCTTGAGCCTGTTGGTCCTGCACTTGGGAAGGAGCAGTCTTTCACTGAACAGGCTCCTCTGGTTGCTGATGACGGTGTGCAGAGGGTGGCTGGCATTGTCCATAATATCCAGCAGTTTGTCCAGAGTCCTCGACTCTGCCACCGTCACCATAGAGAGAGTCCAGCTTCGTGCCGACCACAGAGCCGGCCCGCCTGATCAGTTTATCCAGTCTGGATGTGTCCTTTTTGGATATGCTGCCCCCCCAGCACAATTTACCACAGTGTAAAAGAGGACACTGGCAACCACAGACTGGTAAAACATCTGCAGGAAGTTTGCTGCAGATGTTGAAGGACCGCAGTCTCCTTAGGAAGTACATCCTGCCTTTGTGTCTTTCCCATACAGGTGGCTGGTGTGCGTTGTCCAGTCCAGTTTGTTATTGTCCAGCCACAGCCCGAGGTATCTGTAAGAGTCCACAGCCTCCACCTCAGCTCCCTCTAGCAGGACTGGTCGTGGTCTTGGTCTGGACCTCCCAAAGTCGATAACCAGCTCCTTCGTCTTAGAGGTGTTGAGCTGTAGGTGGTTAGTGTGGCACCATGCAGCGAAGTCCCCTACCAGTCTCCGATACTCCTCCTCTCTGTCATCCCTAATGCACCCAACGATGGCTGTGTCATCAGCGTATTTCTGAATGTGACACAGCTCCGAGTTGTAGCAGAAGTCTGAGGTGTACAGGGTGAAGAGAAGAGGGGCCAGCACTGTGCCCTGGGGGGCTCCAGTGCTGCTGACTGACCACCGTGTCAGGACGTGATGTCCTTCAGCCCGACGTACTGTGGTCTGCCAGTGAGGTAATCGGAGATCCAGTCCATCAGCTGGGGGTCCACTCCCATCCTGCTCAGTTTGTCTCGAAGCAGAGAGGGCTGGATGGTATTGAAGGCACTGGAGAAGTCCAAGAAAAGAATCCTCACTGTGCCGCTTCCCTTATCCAGATGGGAGTGGGCTCGATGGAGCAGGTAGGTAGAGGATGGCAATCCTCCACGCCAACACCTGCACCTGGTTGGTAGGCGAACTGCAGGCGCGATCCTGGGCGTGCTTGCACCTGGGGTCTGAGGAGGCTGAGGAAGAGCCGCTCCAACGTCTTCATCAGATGTGAAGTGAGTGCCACTGGTCGGAAGTCATTCAGCTCGCTGGGCCGGTTCTTCTTCGGAACTGGAACGATGCGGGATGTCTTCCAGAGGGTGGGCACTCTCCCAATCTGCACAGGCTAAGGTTGAAGATCCGTTGTAGTGGTTCCCCCAGTTCTGCCGCAGGTTTCAGCGTAGCCTAGTCTTCAGTAGTAGTCTTGGACACACACACTTTGTCTGGGCCTGCGGCTTTCCTGGGTCGAAGAGCTTCCTCAGCTGTCCTCTGACCTGGTCAGTGGTGATGAGTGGTGAAGTGGCGATTGTGTTGATGTGGGGGAGGAGGGAGGGTGGTGTTGTGGTGTCTGGGGGAGGTGTGTGGAGGGGAGAGGGGGGGATGGCTGTGGTGAGGGTGGGGGTGGGGGGGCCAAGGGCTGGTTGAACCTGTTGAAGAAGTCATTCAGTTTGTTTGCCCTCTCCATTGTCCCCCCTACGGCTCTGGTCTTTGTGTTGAGACCTGTGATTGGTCTTCACACCTTCCCAGACCTCCCTCATGTTGTTGTTCCCTCAGCTTCTGCTCCACCTTTCTCCTGTAGCTGTCCTTGGCTTCCTTCACACAGTGTTTCACCTCCTGCTGTGCTGCTTTCATGGCCTCCCTGTCTCTGCTCCTGAAGGCAGCCCTTCTTCTTGTTGAGGACAGTCTTGACTTCCCGTGTTACCCAAGGCTTGTTATTAGGGTAGCAGCGGACAGTCTTGACAGGGGAGACCACGTCTGCGCAGAAGTTCAGGTAATCCGTCAGGCAGTGTGTCATCCCCTCTATGTCCTCACCATGCGGGTTCATCAGCACATCCCAGACTGTGGTGTTAAAGCAGTCTCTCAAGGCACTTTCCTTCTCAGGGGACCATCTCCTGACTGATCGTTGTTGTCACCGGTTGCTTTTGGACCAGGGGGGTATACAGTGGCTGTAGGTGGACCAGGTTGTGATCAGACTTCCCCAGTGGGGGGAGGGGAGTCGATCTGTATGCATCCCGTACATTAACATACAGGAGATCAATTGTCCTGTTGTTTCTGGTCGGACAGTCTACAACCTGATTAAAAACAGCCAAAGTAGAGTCCAAAGTTGCATGGTTAAAGTCCCCAGAGATGATCATGAATGCCTCAGGGTGCTGTGTCTGCAGCCTTGCTGTGACAGAGTGGATTTTCTCACAGGCAGTGGCTGCGTCCGCTCTCGGAGGGACGTAAACACAGACGGTGATCACGTGACTGAACTCCCTCGGCAGATAATATGGCCGCAGGGCTAACAGCTAGCAGCTCGAGGTCCTGCAGCAGTAATCAAGATGTTTGAGTCCCTGATGGGACTCTTAATGTACTGTCTGTATTTTGGCAGTTTGTGGCTGAGCTTTGCTCTGTTGAAGTGCAGTGAACTGTCAGGATGTGCTCACTAGATCTCTAGAGCCAGATCTCTGTGAAGCTCAGAGCAGCAGATCTACAAAAGTCTGAGTTTTTCCTGTTGAGGAAAAGCAGTTCATCTGTCCTGTTGGCCAGAGAGCGAACGTTTGCCAGGTGAATCGACGGGATTCAGTCAGTAATTTAAAGTTTGAGCATTATGTGACCACAGTGATCACTTTAAACTCACACATGAACTGTCTCACTGATGCAGCAGGACTTTAACACCTGGGGGTCTGAATGTTTGACCTTTGTATCTCCAGAGAAGGTGAATGACTCACTGAGCCACCAGGAAGAAGCTTCACACTCACCTTCACACACCTGATGAAACAGAAAACGTTTCATCTCATTTCATCAAACAGTAAAATTCAACAGATCCTGAACATCAGTGTGGACTTTGATCTGAACACTGTCTGAAACTCCTGATATCTGATATCCAAAGAACACCTGTGTCAGTTTGGAGCATTTGAATGAAGACTGGTGGAGATACAGATGTTATTTATCTTAATTGTATAAATACAGAGTGCCCACAGGGAGACAAACTTCAGTCAGATCAATGGGTGGATGGATTCCAGCTCTGCAGGATGTACGTGTGATTTCATTTTGTTTTTATGTTTGGAAATTGAAATGTAGATATGCTGTAATAAGACATGACAATGTTAATCAGTCATTAGCAAACTTTAGACATCAACTGGGTCGTGACCTGAGATCATATAAACTGAAGTTCATACAAATCTGTGCATCCAATTTCGAGATATAAACTGCATTTGTGGCGCCCCCTAGAGGTAAAGCTCAGTGCACTTTAATGTGTGAGTTTGGTGAAAGCTCCTGAACACGTGTGTCAGATTTCAGGTTGAAATCACAAAGCATTCATGGTTTATTGCACTTTGTTAAAATGACTTATTTACATTAAAACTGATTGGTTTGATGTTTTGTTTACAGAACAGAATCAATCGAATTCAGCGAAGCGTAGTCAATAATCCTGACAATGTTTCAGTACATTCATTAGACAGTCAGAGAGAGAGAGAGAGAGCGGTGGAGGGACATCTAGACTGACTGGTGTCAGGTGTTTGGAGAGAGGTGGAGCTACATAGACAATGAACAAGGAGAGAGAGAGGGAGTGGCAGCAGGTCCAACAGGTTTGGGCGAGGCGGTCGAGCGAGCTTCACTCACGCAGTGAAAAGGAGAGAGAGAATCAGAGAAACAGATTTTATTTCTATCGCTCAGTTTGTGACTTCAGTTTGTTTCCAGCAGCAGAGAAGAAGAAGAAACAGGACAAACAGCAAAGGACAAGGCTGTGTTTTTCTTCAAAGACACGGATCAGGAAGAAAAAGAAGAAGAAGACGAAGAACCTGTGGCGCTCTGAAGAGGTGAGTCAGGTGAGTCTTTAAAGTTACCTGGAGACCAAAACACTTCATCCAGGAGGGAACTGAGCTCAGCTCTGCTTTAACTCAGGAGCAGCTTTTATTCCTGCTGAGTGAAAGATCCAGGATCTGAAACAGAGTCAGGACTCAGACTAAAGAGAGACTAAAGCCTCCTCAGGGGGGCGCCGATGGGCAGGAGGGGAAATACAGGGAGGGGCGTGAAATAATATAAAGTCAAGTCACGCAAACAAAAATACAGTAAAGTAATGTAAAGTAAAATAACATGATGTAAAATACAGTAAAGTAACATAATGTAAAGTAAAATAACATGATGTTAAAATAAAGTAAAATAAAGTAAAGTCAAGAAAAATAAAGTTAAATACAGTAATGTTAAATAACATAAAGAAAATGATGTAAAGTAAAATAAAGTCAAATAAAGTAAAAAAATAAAATAAAGTTAAATACAGTAAAGTAGAATAACGTAAAGAAAAATAAAATAAAGTAAAATAAAATAAACTAAAGAAAAATAAAATAAAATGAAATAAAAATAAAAACAGTAAATAAAATAAAGTTAAATAAAATAAAATAAAGTTAAATACATAAATGAAGAAAAATGATGTAAAGTAAAATAAAGTCAAATAAAGTAAAGTAAAATAAAATAAAGTTAAATACAGTAAAGTAGAATAATGTAAAGAAAAATAAAATAAAGTAAAATAAAATAAACTAAAGAAAAATAAAATAAAATGAAATACAGTAAAGTAAAATAAATTGAAACAGTAAAATAATGTAAAGAAAAATTATATAAAATAAAAATAAAGTCAAATAAATTAAAGAAAAAGAAAATAAAGTTAAATACAGTAAAGTAAAATAAAATAAAATTAAATACAGTAAAGTAAAATAACGTAAAGAAAAATGATGTAAAGTAAAATAAAGTCAAATAAAGTAAAATTAAATACAGTAAAGTTAAATAACATAAAGAAAAATGATGCAAAGTAAAATAAAGTCAAATAAAGTAAAGTAAAATAAAATAAAGTTAAATACAGTAAAGTAGAATAATGTAAAGAAAAATAAAATAAAGTAAAATACAGTAAAGTAAAATAAACTGAAACAGTAAAATAATGTAAAGAAAAATTATATAAAGTAAAAATAAAGTCAAATAAATTAAAGAAAAAGAAAATAAAGTTAAATACAGTAAAGTAGAATAACGAAAAGAAAAATAAATTAAAGTCAAACAAAGTCAAATTAAATACAGTAAAGTAAAATAACGTAAAGAAAAATGATGTAAAGTAAAATAAAGTCAAATAAAGTAAAATTAAATACAGTAGAGTAAAATATAGTTAAAGTACAACAAAAAGCAACTTCATGCTTTTTGTTTGTTACGACTCCGTGATCAGCGTAATCGCAAGTTTCTGTTTTAATCTGTCTCCTCTCCTCCTCTCCTCTCCTACCTCCTTCCTCCTCTCCTTTCCTACCTCCTCCTTTCCTACCTCCTCCTCTCCTACCTCCTTCCCTCCTCTCCTCCTTTCCTCCTTCCCTCCTCTCCTTTCCTACCTCCTCCTCTCCTCTCCTACCTCCTTCCTTCCTTCCTCTCCTTCCTCCTCCTCCTCTCCTTTCCTACCTCCTTTCCTCCTTCCCTCCTCCTTCCTCCTCCCTCCTCTCCTCTCCTCCTCCTCCTCTCCTCCTCTCCTCCTCTATCATCACACACGGTCATTGTCTTTCTCTCTCTCTTTTCTCCACAGAGCTCTCTCGCCCTGACTGACTGTGTGTTCTGATTGGACAGCTGCCTGACTGATTGATTGAGTGATTGGTTGATTGACCGATTGGTTGATTGATATTTAGCCCCGCCCTGCTGTGACACGCTGCTATGTCATCAAACATCAACGTCTCTCTGGAAAACCCGTACGGTGAGGTGACCATCCCCCGGGCTAAGCTCCGCCCCTCTGATGACGGCGCTACAGTGATAGCCAATCCAATGGCTCTGAGCAGTAACGATGGGAACCCGTACGGCGCCTCGAGCTCCGCCCCCCCTCCATACGTGGTGAAGGAGGGGGGAGAGGGGGAGGAGGAAGAGGGGCGGGGCCGAGCCTGCTGCTTCCGCTGCAGGAGGAGGAAGTGATGTCACAGAGGACTGCGATTGGCTCTGAGTTATTTATTTCCTGCTCAGTTGATGTTTCCTTCCTTTCGCTGAGGAAACAACAAAGGAAACGAGGAAGCAACAGAGGAAGTGAAGAGGACCAAAGAGAGAAAGGAGGGAGGGCTTCAGTGACGGCCATTTTGTGTTCTAAGCAGTTCAAAAACTACAAAAATATTCAGACACAACACTAAAAACATATATTGTTATTTAAAACGTCAAACTGGAGAGAATAATTTTAATATTTAAAACGCTCCAAACTTTAAGTCAGCTTACAGAGATATTCTCAGAAGATAAACTCAACATGAAAGATAAGTAATAAATAAAGAAATAATAATAAAGAGAACCTGATCGAATCACATCAGGACAAAATGATTAATAAATATTGATATTTATGTATAAATATGCATAAATACACACATACATAATCAAATATACAAATATGTTCATGTAAAAATATATATATTAACATATATAATATATATATATATATATATAATATATATAATTTTTAATTTAATTTTTAATTTAAATAATGTGAACTGATATTTTTATTATTATTTTTGACCATAAGAACACATTCTGCTAACGAACAACATGTGAGGGTGTTTTTCTGTTGTATATATTTGATATTTTTGACTTTTTCCTTCTTTAGGGGAAATACTTATGATTTCAGGAAGTGTTGGAAAGTTTCCATAAAGTATTTATATTTTTACAGAGCAATGATTTTGAACATTTTAGTATGAAGGAGTTTTTAAAGTATGAATCTTGATGGAATGAATCTTATTAATATTAAACAGTTAATTTACTGTAAAACATGAATGATGATTTTTTTTGTACATTTAGAGTTGATGAAATAAAGACGATGAATATGAATGAAGTTTCATGTTTCATCAGATCAATAACAAGATTGATATTGTATATATTATATATAATATATATAATAGTTTTTCTTCTCCCTGGTTTGTTATTATATTATATTATTATAACATTTCCTGTTTCATTCACACTTAAAATACATAAATGGTGTCATCATAGTTTAAGTTCGGTTACTATGGAAACTGATGCTGGGAAACTAACCAGCGTCTCTCTGCTTCTGTTTAACGCAGCTGTTTTTCCTTCAGTCGTTATGAAACGTTTCACTTCTTCAGACGTTTCCAACAGTAGTCGCTGCTTTGCTGCCGTGAACATCGGCGTTCTCGCCGTGGTGCATTGATTTCCTCCACCTTCGACTCGTCGGGCTGTTGAAGAACAGTGTGCAGTTATCTCGACTAACTGAGCCTGTGTCGAATTAATCTGAACACTTTATGAAGCCGCTTTAGCTCCGACTGATTTGTTGGGTTCATTCGAGTCAGGTGTTGGACTTTAATCCAGGCTTTTCTTAGCTCTTTATGGAACAGCCCTCGGGTGTCTTAGCTCCAGATTTCAAACATTTCCTCTCTCAGAGGCTGACTGATCTGAATGTTTGATTTTTAAAGATCCTGGTGATAAACCTTGTTATGATCCCGGTGGTGATCCTGGTGTTTCTGGCTTTAGATAATCATCATGTCTCAAACGTGGCACATGAAGGTTTCTGACTGAATCACTTTTTATTTGTTGTTTTATTTTCTGTTTTCCCTTGTTTACTCAATAAACACATTTAAAGTGAAGATACACTATGAACCCTGTTGCTTGGTGACCGGAGTCAGCCCACACTGAGCTGTAACCTGATAGGCCAACACAGGCAACCAATAGAAACTTGAGAGCAACTCCACTTTCTATTGGCTGATCAGGTTACAGATAATTGATCATTGAACCTGCTAAAGTTTATATTTTAATATGATTATTAAATGTACACTTGGTACAAAATGTATTATTTTCAGTTACTGGTAAGTGAGTAGTAAGTCATCTTTAGAATAATATATATAATTATACAGTCTCTTTTCGATTTTTGTTTTAGTGGACAGTTTTTGATCATTTTATATAGTGAAGTTGTACATTTCAAGGGAAATTTTTCATAAGTTATAAGTTATGTTTTTGTTGTATTGATTTTTTAAAAAACATCTTTATACAGTTAGTTTTTGTAAATTATATTTTCTCTGTTATAAATTATGTATTTTGTATAATAAAACACTGGCAAAGATACAATGATTATTAACATGTTTATGTGCAGTATAAATAATGCTGAAGTGAGTATCAGTGTCAGTCTGCTGTCGGCCGAGCAAGGCTGAATTATTGATGAAAGTGACTCTCTCTCTCTCTCTCTGAATCAGAAAGACGAACGATGAGAAGGAACAGAGAAGAAGAAAAACGGAAAAGGAAAAGAAAATAAAGACAAGAAAATAAGCATTAGAAAGAAGAAGAGAAGAAAGAGAAGATGACAAAAACATAGAAGAGGAAAGAGATAAAAAAAGACTACAGAAACAAAGAAAGGAAAGAAGAAGAAGAAGAAGAAGAAGAAGAAAGGAAAAAAACAAAACAAAAACAGGAGGAAATAAAACAGGAAGAAGAAATGAAAAGAGGAAATGAATAAAGTTTGAAGATGAGGAAATAAAAGACAAAACCAGAATAAACAACAATAAAAATAGGAAGAGAAGTGGTGAGGAAACGGGAAGAAAAACATCCAGGTAAGTTATTGTTTCCTTTCTAACTGTCCAATCAGAGTGCAGCACACAGAGTTCTATCAGTTATTATAGGGTTAGCCACCTGCGGCTAACAATACAGTATCAGGCTCCTGTTAAAGTAATCAGATCACTGTAATCAGCCTGGTTTATATTTTATTTCCCGTTTTTCTGAGTCTGAGCGTAAACATTGGCACAGAGCCATGTGGCTTGTTTACATGTAGATGTTCTCCTGTTGGACACTTCCTGCCTCGTTCTTTCGCTGCCACCCCAACAGAGTCAAACTCAGCACATCAAAGCTAAAAGCAGAACTCAGAGCAGGCTGACGTCAGATCTTCAGTCCAACAAGTCCAAACTTCAGAGCTTCAGATCTTCAGAGCGTCTCTGTTGTCTCTGCTGATGATTTCAGGACACTGAAGCTCCATGAAATCTTTAACAGGAAAACTGAAACGAGCAAACTAACACAAGTCGATGCGTCCAGTCTGTAAGAAGAGACAACATCCAGCTCCAGAAGCTGACCCAGATCAGACCTCAGACCAGAATCTGGATCATCAGAGAGGACCCCCCTCAGAGAGCCTCAGGATCCAGCTCCACGAGGGCTCCAGCCACTGGTCAGTTTACAGGACAGCTGATTGGTCGGGAGGTCGTTACCTGATCCAGAGCAGGTGAGCTTCAGTTACCATGGTGACGTAAGAAATGAACCTCAATCATGGTCCTGAACACCAGGTGGACCCTGAAGTCCAGGCCTCTGGTCTCATTCTGGTTCCAGTCTGACCAGAGCTGTAGCAATAGGTCACCAGTAGAGGGTGCAAAACACACACACACACACACACAAACAACAGCTGAGCCTCCAACATTATATTACAACTCACCTGTAAACTAATAACAAGTAATCATGTCAGTATGACATGTATTGACATTAAAGTCTGTTTATATTAAAATCACACATTCTTCTATGAGTAAAACTTTTTCCTTCTTGTCTATCAGAAGAAAATGATGGATGACAGAAAAAAAGA
This sequence comes from Scortum barcoo, assembly GCA_023238725.1. Classification (NCBI taxonomy): domain Eukaryota; kingdom Metazoa; phylum Chordata; class Actinopteri; order Centrarchiformes; family Terapontidae; genus Scortum; species Scortum barcoo. The sequence goes on along the minus strand of CM041545.1, from coordinate 23,225,405 downwards.
CAGCGAAGAAGAGGAGGAAGTGACCAGTCAGCCCCTCCCCCCTCCCCCCTCCCCTGTTGCCATGGAGACGATGATGTCACTGAGGAGGCAGGACCTGGTGTGCATCGTGTGCTTTGGCAGCTACGACCTGGTGACGAGGTTGCCACGGCGACTGCACTGTGGCCACGCCTTCTGCCAGGCGTGCCTCAAGAGACTGGACACGGTCATCAACGAACAGGTGACTTCACATGTTGAACTGCTGAATCTCAGCTCAGCTGAATGAACTGAAGCGTCAGCGACCAAAGTTCAAAGTTTATAAGTCTGAGGCTCCATCTCCTCTGCAGGTGTGGATCCCGTGTCCTCAGTGTCGGCAGAACACGCCTCGGCCCAGAGGCGGAGCGGCAGGTCTGGACCTGGACTTGGCCTCCTTCCTGGGGGTGAAGGCCCAGCACACCTGCACCTCCTCCTGCTCCCTGTCCTCCTGGAGCTCCGGCCGCAGGGAGGCGCCGGCCAGAGATGCGGCCCGGGACGGGAAGCTGTGGCTGGGAAAGGAGGTCGCTGACGACGGCTGGTCACACGGAGGTCTGGCCGAGCCACGCTTCCATCGAGACGGCAACTGTTGCCCGCCGCTGTCCTATTGGCTGTGCTGCTGGTTCTGCTACACGGGGCGGGGCTAAGTCTGACCAATGAGGGTGCTGATCTGCATTCACCTTTGATGTAAACATATCTGCTCTGAATCATGATGTCAAGATGAATTATTGTTTGATGCTAAATTACCTGTGAGTTTATATATCATAGATAATATCAGGACGGGTGATGTACAACACTGTAAGACTACTCAGTTACAAGTCCTGCTTTGCAAACCAAGCATCAACAGTTAAAGTACCTATTATACAAAAAAAAATGAAATACCAATTTGTACAGAGAAGACATAAAACACGAGTAATGTTTCCAACATATAATACACTATCATATGGACTGTTATCAAAAGTGGAATAAGGCCAAAGCTTGTGAGAAAGAAAAATTTATTGATAATTACATATTTTACAAAAGTAGACGCTGAACAAACAACAGTTATAATTGCAGTGTCACCTTTTCTTTTGCTTGGTCAAACTTCAACATCCACAAAAAGAATTCATTAATATTCACATCACTGTTGTTTTCTGACCAATTGTAGGCATCCTGTTGGATTTCCACCAATCTGCTTCAGATTCACGAGCTAGCTGGTGCTAACAGCTCTGCCTGGTTTAAAAGAGGAACAGAAAAGAAGTTTATCGCGGAACAATAAAGCTTCAAACATTCAAACATGGACGGAGGAACATTTTATTTTGCTTTGTGTCGATCTGAATCTTTCACAGGATGTTTGACTTCAATGAAAGTTAAAAATTAGACGTTTCATGACGTACCTGTTAAATGTGTTTTTAAAGGAACATTTAAGTTTGTTGGTTCAGTTTCTGTGCAGGCGACAAAGACACAGCAGAAAAAGAGAGAGAGATTTGGCATTTTCCCCTTCTTGAGGAACAAGGCATTTGGGGAGTTTGAGTCCTTGTAATAAAAAAAATAAACAACAGGAGGAGTCTGGCCTTTGCGGCTCAGCCAATCAGAGGCTGCCTAGTCCTTCTCCTACTCTTATTCGCTGTCCCGGCTGCAGGTTGAACCTGAAGTCTTTTGGAGCTTCAAACAGCAATACGATGGTGGAGCCGAGGTTAAACTCCCCCACCGCTGCCCCCTTCTGTAAAGCTACACCACCGGCGTCAACCGAGACCACGCCCACTTCACCTGTCGCCTTCAAAACCTGGTTGCCGGCAACGTAGCTGCGGTCGTGGAAGGAGCCTTTACTGTATCGAGGAGTGTTGGTCTGAAGCTCCTGAAGACGAAATACAAGAACTGTTAACACTAATGGGAATGATATTCACAAAAACTTATATATAACAAGGAAATAAGTTCATCACCAGGATCAGAAACAGGAAATAATAATCTGATTACTGAGAAACAACACAAAACAACAAGGTCAAATGATAAAGAAGCTCAAAATCAGAGAAACCCTAACCCTGAGTAGAACAAAAAATATGAACAACTTTTGCAAATAAAATCAAATGTTTTCTTAATAATCTAAAATAATATTTCAATTATTTAAATAATTCCAATATTTTTCTTATCATTTTTCTAATAATTCTACCAAAAAGTCCTTTGAATCTCTTTTTGAATCAAAACAAATTATTCAATTTCCCAATAATTTACTAACAGAAACATTTCTTAAAATGGTTTCACAGTTCCCAACATGCGTCTGTAAAAGAAAACAGAGCATAGCAGCTGCTACCTGAAACTACCTGATAAACTACCTGGTAAACTGATTAATTGAAATATAAAAACCTACAAGAGTTAGAGTAAAGGTAAAGGTGCAAAGTTCTGCTCAAGTAGAAAAAGACTCAAAACACTTCACCTCATCGAAGTAAACCCTGATGGATCCGACATTTGTGGCTCCAACTGCCGTTAATGAGAAGAAGCCGTGCTGCCATTGGCCGGTGAGTGCCACCCGCTCGTTAAGGCAGAAGAGCTCTTTAACCAAACGAGCCACACCCGGGTTCACTGACATCAGCGAGCCTAACGAGGAGAGACGGAGAAATGAGTAGCAGGTAGAGGCCAGAGGTCAGACAGGTGAGCAGATGAACAGACTCTCACCTGGGAAGTGACGTCGAAGCTCCACCCTCCAGTCTGTGGGCGAATGGAAACAGTGGTAGTCACCTGGAGCCAGGTAGACCACGACGTGGAACAGGTCGTTATCAGGAGACGACAGGAGGAGGTCCCTGAAGGACAACGAGTCTAAACAAAGACACACAAGATGGAATCAGTTATCAACAGCGGGTGGACCAAAAAGTTCTCTTGTTCAAGGCAAACAAGACTCAAATCACAACAGGGGAGTCCCAAGTCAACACATGAAGGTCTTGAGTCCAGGGGGTTTCCATCAACGTAGCTAAAGAAAGCCAGAGCTGACTCGAAAGAAAGCCTCGCTTGAACTAACGTCAAGATCTCCCAATTAAGCCTCAAGTTGTTCCACTAACACATTTCAGCCTCATCTAATCGAGGCTAATTCAAGCGAGGCTTTCACAGTCCATGGCTATGTGCGAGTGCCCGAGGAATGTAAGAAGACCCTGACAAGTCGATGGGAGAAAAGCGGATGGTGCAAGAGGAAAGTAGAGCGAGAGAGCTTCTTCTCATCAGCAGAAACACTGCTGCTGCAATTAACAAAGGGAGGGAGATCACATGGAAGAAAAACAAGAAAAAATATATAATAGCCGACAGACTAAATGCGCAAGTTGTACAAGTTCAAGCTGTACAAGCCTAATGCTATTGTTTCATTTCATGTTACACGTTTATTTAACTTTCATCTTATTTCTTATTGCTCTTTTCTTTCATTTTCTTTCATTATTTTATTTAAAGCATGTTGAATTGTCTCTGTGTGAAATGTGCTGCACAAATAAACTGGCCTTGCTTTGTCAATTTATTAATTAATTAGCATTCAAATCACCATACAGTGCGACTACACAGTGGGGCAAAAAAGTATCTAGTCAGCCATCCAATTGTGCAAGTTCTCCCACTTAAAAAGATGAGAGAGGCCTGTAATTTTCATCATAGGTACACTTCAACTATGAGAGACAGAATGGGGGGAAAGAATCCAGGAAATCACATTGTAGGATTTTTAATGAATTAATTGGTAAAATAAGTATTTGGTCACCTACAAACAAGCAAGATTTCTGGCTCTCACAGACCTGTAACTTCTTCTTTAAGAGGCTCCTCTGTCCTCCACTCGTTACCTGTATTTAATGGCACCTGTTTGAACTTGTTATTTATCAGTATAAAAGACACCTGTCCACAACCTCAAACAGTCAGACTCCAAACTCCACTATGGCCAAGACCAAAGAGCTGTCAAAGGACACCAGAAACAAAATTGTAGACCTGCACCAGGCTGGGAAGACTGAATCTGCAATAGGTAAGCAGCTTGGTGTGAAGAAATCAACTGTGGGAGCAATTATTAGAAAATGGAAGACATACAACACCATTAATAATCTCCCTCGATCTGGGGCTCCACGCAAGATCTCACCCCGTGGGGTCAAAATGATCACGAGAACGGTGAGCAAAAATACCCAGAACCACACGGGGGGGGGACCTAGTGAATGACCTGCAGAGAGCTGGGACCAAAGTAACAAAGGCTACCATCAGTAACACACTACGCCGCCAGGGACTCAAATCCTGCAGTGCCAGACGTGTCCCCCTGCTTAAGCCAGTACATGTCCAGGCCCGTCTGAAGTTTGCTAGAGAGCATTTGGATGATCCAGAAGAGGATTGGGAGAATGTCATATGGTCAGATGAAACCAAAATAGAACTTTTTGGTAAAAACTCAACTTGTCGTGTTTGGAGGAGAAAGAATGCTGAGTTGCATCCAAAGAACACCATACCTACTGTGAAGCATGGGGGTGGAAACATCATGCTTTGGGGCTGTTTTTCTGCAAAGGGACCAGGACGACTGATCCGTGTAAAGGAAAGAATGAATGGGGCCATGTATCGTGAGATTTTGAGTGAAAACCTCCTTCCATCAGCAAGGGCATTGAAGATGAAACGTGGCTGGGTCTTTCAGCATGACAATGATCCCAAACACACCGCCCGGGCAACAACGAAGGAGTGGCTTCATAAGAAGCATTTCAAGGTCCTGGAGTGGCCTAGCCAGTCTCCAGATCTCAACCCCATAGAAAATCTTTGGAGCGGAGTTGAAAGTCCGTGTTGCCCAGCGACAGCCCCAAAACATCACTGCTCTAGAGGAGATCTGCATGGAGGAATGGGCCAAAATACCAGCAACAGTGTGTGAAAACCTTGTGAAGACTTACAGAAAACGTTTGACCTCTGTCATTGCCAACAAAGGGTATATAAACAAAGTATTGAGATGAACTTTTGTTATTGACCAAATACTTATTTTCAACCATAACATAATTTGCAAATAAATTCATTTAAAAATCAGACAATGTGATTTCCTGGATTCTTTCCCCCCATTCTTGTCTCTCATAGTTGAAGTGTACCTATGATGAAAATTACAGGCCTCTCTCATCTTTTTAAGTGGGAGAACTTGCACAATTGGTGGCTGACTAAATACTTTTTTGCCCCACTGTATTATCAGTGGTATTAGGCTATTATTATTAGATTTATATTTAAAACAATGGTATAAAACAACTTAGGAAAATTGATATAACTCCAATGTGTTTAATCATCAAACATACATGAGGAGGCAGCAGCTCAGTCTGTGGGGACTTGGCTTGGGAACCAGAGGGTCACTGTCTAGTCAGGTCCACAAGGACCACATGTGTTCATTAAAATTACACAAGCTACCATAGGAAGTTGTCTTTTTATGAGCACATTTTTATTAGTTTTCCTTTTTACTTTCATTATGGAGGAGACATTACACTACAAAAATAAGTCACTGAAATCTACCTCTGTACTTTGAGGTCAGCATATGTTAGGCACATTTGTATTCACATAGTTGGATGCTATTTTCAATTCATTATTTATTATGAATTTTATATGTATTTTTCTCAGAGCTCTGATTTATTTATTTATAAATTGTGCCATATAAGGTTTCATTGACTAATTTGACTAACATAATGAAAGTGTGGAGACATGATTTTCATGAGTTTTTCAGTTTCTTTTTACAAGACATAAGCGGTGCGAGCGCGTGGAAATCCACCAGGCGGAACTTTGTTTCTGGAGTCTGTTTCAGCCTGTCAGATATTCTTTGACACACAGCTAAACTAAGCTTTACAGTTAGCTTAGCTGCTCCGGAGCAGGCTAGTTCTGCGGCATTAGTTACCATGGTTACTCAGCGGGCATTCAAATAAGCCACGATGATGGAGCGAGACTCTCTCTTAAATGAGCCAGACTTATCGAAAATAAGCCAGGCTTTCCCTTAATCCAGCTTTGTGGAGCAGCCCTCAGGTCAAGACAGGTAAATACCAGGACCAGAAATGTACCTCACCAGGACAGGTTGAGTCCCAAAGGTGAGGTCAAGATCTAAATGGTGTGTCTTGAGTCCAGTGCAGATAATCCGTACACCAAATGATGACGGTTTGTTTGACGGGTCTCCGACGGGTTTATCATCGATTTCTTACGTCACATGGGGGGAGTGGGTGTCATCTTACCATTGCTTTTGCTCTTCTGTGGACCCAGGAAGTTCTCCAGACTGTAGGTGACCCCCTTCACCTGCTCCACCTCCGAGTTCTTCACCTGACCAAAGTGGAGGATCCTCCCGTCAGCTGGAGAGACCTGACAGGGAAAAGAGACAAGATTTAAACCTGGAACAATCAAACCCACTACAGACTACAGATTACAAATAAATCCAACGACATGACGTAAACTGTCTGACCTATTTATTTTAGATTATCTGAAACGCTGAAATAACTACATCATGATGCAGATTTGTAAAAAGTCAGAATTCCACTTTTTCAGGTCTTTCTGCAAGATGACAAACATCAAGTTTTAAAAAGTAAGTTTTCTGAATGGAGTCTGGCTCCATCAGGGCTAAAGATAACGATGTAGAATAAAATAATCTAAATAAATATGAAGAGGTATCACAGAGATAAGAGGAGAGACACACCCGTCCTTCACTTTGAAATCAGTTTGCAGAGAAAGTTAAGCTTCGTGACTGTGATCTGTTCACATATTGGCAACAGAAAAGCATCAAAAAACATAAAAAACTCTTAATGTGCGTAAATCATTACAAACTCTTTAAATCAACTGTAAATCTGAACGTCGTACATCACTGACCAAACTCAAACTACCATCATGTATTGAGTCTCACTGCATGTTCACTAAATACAAAATAATTTTCAGAAATGAAAAAAGATAAATGAGATGGATGGATAGAAATCTAACCCCACGAAAAAAGAGTGACAGTTTAGTGAACGTGCACATATAAATCATTTACTGCTTTTATTTATTCAACCATTTAAAGACAACTACAAAATATGAAAAAGAGATATAACAAATATAGAAAATAGAACACCTGGATCTTGAAAAGAAGAAGAAAAGAAAAAAACAAAGAGGAGCAGGAGGAGGAGCATTACCAGACAGGAGGAGGCGCAGAGCGGTCGCACTGCAGGTTTGAGACGTCGACGGAAAAACTCGCCCAGATTCCTGTAATGATGCAAATCCTCCACCGCTGCTTCCTGTCGGCCACAGACAGGACGAGAAATACACCGAGTACTTCAAACAGCCACTAATAATACTCTGACTGTGTATAAAGTACTTCATACAGTGTATAATAATACTCTGACTGTGTACATAATGTACTAAGTACATAATATAAACTCAAAGTTGGTCCCGACCTGCATGTTGACCCCGAAGGTCCAGATGTAGAGGGAGTAGACGGGTTTCCTGAGCCAGGTCGGGAGCTCCACACCGTTCAGACGACCCCAGGCGCGAGAGAGGAGGCGAGTTGGGAAGGAGCGGTACAATGCCACCTGCAGCACCAAACAGGAAATGACATATTACTATGGGGCAACAGAAGAAGAATAATACAGCTGAGTAAGTTGAGGAGATGGTGAAACAGGAGAGAGAAGGCTGAAGTAGACAAAGATGAAGAGGAACAAGTCAGGAGAGAAAATGAAGTGAATCCTAAAAGAGCAGAAAGTGTTGTTAATGGATACTTCATTTTAATTAATCTCTCCATTAGAGATGTGATCCTACCATCTCCTTCACTTTGTCCATCTTCTCGTACATTATTATCCTTACCTCTGCTGTGTGAGGAGGAGTTCAGCACTCCTGTTATCTGATGATGAAGAGTTATGTCACCTTTAAAGTCCAGTGTTTGATTTTGAGCAGCTGGATGTTTAGCTATGGTGGCTAAGCTAACATTAGCTAGTTTGTGGTGAGTTGTAGCGTTAAATAAGAGAGACTTCAGTTTACTGACAAAGACAAAACTCGGTGGTGAAACTTTCATTTAATCCGAACTGAGCAGGCAGGTGATGTTTGTGTTTAGCAGGTTTTTAAAAAAAATCAACATGGAATAAATGAGAACATGAATGAAAACAGATAAAAAGTCAAAGTCCTGAACTTCTAACAACCAACATGCTCAGATTTCTGGTGTTTTCTGTAAACTCAGATTGTGATTTATTTTCATCTTATAAAGTAGCTGTGACATCCAGCAGAGCTACAGGATCATCATCTGTTTGTAATCACCTGACACTCAACTGCTCACCTGGCCTCACGTGTCCAACACGTTGACCTCACGTGTCCAACACGTTGACCTCACGTGTCCAACACGCTGACCTCACCATGTCCAACACGCTGACCTCACCGTGTCCAACACGTTGACCTCACCATGTCTGTGAGCTCTGTGTTTGGTCTCCTCCACCTCCTGAGGGAAATTTCTGTCTCTTTAGCTGCTAAAAGCTCCACCATGTTCACCTGCTGCTCTCAGTCTGTCTGCTGTAAACCAGAAACTAGAAGCTAATCGAGACTGAAAAGCTCCAGAAAGCTGCAGAGACGGAAACACTTCAGTGCCACAGATGTAATTTATTATCAACAGAGAAATACTGATGCTTCAAAGAGGAGGGGAAGGAGGATATCAAAGACAAATAAAGAAAAGAGAGGAAAAATAAAATAAGAAGACAAAAAGATACTGTTTGTTTACGGTTGTTCTCCCTTTCCATTTTTCCAATCAGAAGCCAGCTGACAGCTGCTCTTACCCGATTGGCCAGCGGCCGCAGAGCGCTCACGGACAGGACGTAGCAGAGGAAGGTGATTGGCCGACGGCGCCAAGGAGCGGGACGACACACACCGCCACTGAGCACGCTCAGACGGCGACGGAGAGCCAGGCGAGGCACCTGGAGCCTGATTATGATAATGAGATCGAATGTTTCATGAGGGAGGAAATAAATCAGTAAACTGAGGGAGGAGACGGAGGGAAAAACTAAAACTGAACAAAAAAACAAAGAGAAGAAACTGCTGATCTGTTAAAGCTTATCTGCATCTTTTATAATAAAAGAACCAATCACAGAAAATCTCGTGTTCTTACATCACGAACAAACTCATGTTAGCAGCTGCCTTTAAATCCCTGTTTCAAATGTTAACATCAAACTCAGCTCAGAGACTGAAACAACAAAGTTGATGATCAGAAACACGTCAGCGCTGGTTTCTGCTAACTCAGTTTACAGAAAGTCCTTCCTGCTGCTGCATTCAGGTCCAACTGAGCTGCCGTCACACTCGACAGAGAAAACTAATAATGATCCGACATTACCGTCATAAATAACAAAGAAGTGGTAATGGACGTTCTGACAGCTCAGCTAAATGCTGAAGCTTAAACATGACTGCATTTTGACTGAAGCTGGGAGCAGATAAACAAACTACTGAAAGTCACATGACCAGTACAAAGAGGATAAAAACACGGGTGGACAGGTGTGGAGGGGGTGGGGCTTGTGTGTGTTGAGGGAGGAGGAGAAGCGGATGCTAATGCAGCTAGTTAAGCTAGTAGGAACGCTAACAGTTATGGGAGCATGCCAACATCTTGATTAAAAAAAAAAAAAAAAAAACTTTAAAACACATTCATTTACATATATGTCTTATTTATTATTCTATTATGTTTTATGTTATAATTATTTGTCTTTGAAACACATTTCTCCAATCATTTGAAACCTTTAGTTATAGAAATACTTGTTAATTTGTGCATATACAAATACAAACAAATTGTTTGATGTATTCTTTTGCCTACAATAAATCTAATTCTTCTTTTTTTATCTTTTCATAAATTATTTTAATATGTTTATTACTACAAAAGTCAACCTAATGAATGACCTTTTATAGAATCATTATAAATAATTAATATTAATAATAATATAATTATAATTATAAATATTTTGTCTAAATGTTTGAAACTTGTTTTTTTAAACATTCACATGAATTATTAAAAGACTAAACGATTTTATTAAAAATTTATCTATCTTCAATAGTAACAAACAGATTGAATAAGCACATGACATAAATATCATGTATGTAAATATAAAAAGACATATACAGGCTGTTGTCTGAACACATCCTAAGCTTTTTAAGGCTAACTGGGTTAGCAGGTTAACAGGTTAGCATAGGATCAGCTGGAAAGAGGCTAACACAGGCTAAGCTAAGCTATAGCTAAAATAGCTGACCTGCAAAGCTGTCACCGTAGAAACCACACACACACACACACACACACATACACACACACTCAATCCTCTCTAACCTGGAAACCCCCCTCTGATCTGTGTCAGTGTCTCTCGCCCTCGAAACTGTTTCATCAAGTCAATTCAGTTTTACCTCAGATCATCCTGTCTGTCTTCCTGCCTGTCTGTCTGTCTGCCTGTCGATTTTCTGTTTCCGCTTGTTGCCTCAGTCTCTGGTGCTTTTTGTAAGTAGTGAGCAAGATACTGATAATTACCTATGTTATTATTATTATTATCATGGTGGTTTGCAGTCTGATTTGATTCACAGTTTGGATCTTTGTCTTCTAACTTTCTCTGTCTGAATAATATTTCATTTGACAGATGAACTTTACATTTGCTCTCTTTTCTTTGTTATACTTCTGTTTCTTCTCGTCTAACTCTCCCACCTGAATCGTGCGGTTGTCCTCACCCCTCTCCCTCCTCCTCCATCTCTCTCGCTCTCTTTCTCCCCGTCCACACGCCGCCGCCTCACCTGCCGCAGGTGGTCGCGCTGCTGCCGCCCGGCCTGGCGAGGCCGCGAAGAAAAACTCACCATGAACGAGGTGTTGATGGAGACGCAGAGGAGAGAGACGACCGACAACACATGCTGATGTTTCTATCACACAGGCAGACAGACAGGCAGACAGACAGACGGGTGAGTCTGCTCACTGTGAGGAGAGAAGAAGAAGTGAGAGACAGACGAGTGAGAGAGGTGTTAATACTGAGGAGGACCGCCCCCCTCTCACTCCTCCTTCTGTCTGTCTCTGTCTCTGTGTCTGTCTGTCTGTCTGTCTCTGTCTGTCTGTCTGTCTGTCTGTCTGTCTGTCTGTGTCTGTCTGTCTGTCTGTCTCTCTGTGTCTGTCTCTGTCTGTCTGTCTGTCTGTCTGTCTGTCTGTGTCTGTCTCTGTCTGTCTCTCTGTCTGTCTCTCTCTCTGTCTGTCTGTCTCTAAACATCCCTGACAATAGTTTGTTTAATTCAGAATTATTTAGAAACTAAACATCAAGAAAAATATGAATTTATTTAAATTTCTTTTAAAATCATTTAATCAGTTTGTTATAAATATGAAACGAGTCATTAAAAAATATATCTGACTACTGCTAGACTGAAAATAAAATGCATCTTTAATTTAATCTAAATTATTTGAATGTGTTTTATCTACATTTTCCTTTTTGTTTATTAGTTTCATAAAATGTAAAATAAATAAATATGCTGATGAATAAACAAAGAAGAAATAAAAGTAAAGAAAACAAACACTCAGAGTTTGTTGTTTTTAACTATTGTCCAATCAGAGCTGCCCTCTGCCATGTCCTCAGTGAACGGACCAATCAGGAGGCTTGTGTGGCAGTGAGGAGAGGGGGCGGGGCCTGAGAGAGGTGGTGACGTGTCACTGCAGGGCAGAGTGACCGGTCCGTGTGACATCATCACTGTGACATCACGTCACCTTTCACCCAGTGAAGAGTGACAGGGAGAGCATTAGCGTGTTAGCATGTGCAGCTCACACAGGACGTGCTCAGTAATGTTTTGTTCTGTCGTCATGACGATAAACTGCCAGTATATTAAGTATATTTGACAGGAGCATCATTATGACCCCGAGTATGACAAACAAAGGAAACAGCAGAGATCACGAGAGACGACAGAAACAAAATATAAAGTCTCTGCCAGGAGATTTCAAACAAAACAAGACTTCAGATGAAGAACAGCTGAAGACTGACTGCTCAGACAATAACCAGTGACGAGAAAACAACAACAACAACAACAACAACAACACTTCCTCTGTCAAACACACAAGGACACGTTCAGTCTGAAACAAACACATATATGTTTGCACATACATACACTACGTGTGTGTGTGTGTGTGTGTGTGTGTGTGTGTGTATAATGTGTGTATATATATTATATTTATTATATATAATTTCATAATAGCAAGCAAGCAGGGGGCTTTATAATATAACACAACAATATAGTGGATGGAAATCCAGAAAGTCACAAAAGCTGAAATTATAAATAACATAATCATTAACCAGTAACTAGTCAACAATAATCAGTAAATCGTTAATAATAATCAGTAACTAGTCGACAGTAATCAGTAACTAGTCACCAATAACCAGCAACTAGTAAACAGTTATCAGTAACTAGTCAACAGTAATCAGTAAGTAGTCAACAATGATAGGTAACTAGTCAACAGTAATGACTAATTAGTCAACAATAATCAGTAACTGGTCAATAATAATCAGTACCTTGTCAAGAGTAATCACTAACTAGTCAACTGTAACTAGTAAGAGTCAACAGTAATCAATTAGTAGTTATCAGTATTCATTAACTAGGATTCAGTAACAAGTTACTAGTAATAATACATAACTAATAATCAGTAACCAGTGACTAGTTATCAGTAATCAGTAACTAGTCAAAAGTGATCAGAAACTAGTCAACAATAATCAGTAACTAGTCAAAAGTGATCAGTAACTAGTCAACAATAATCAGTAACTAGTCAAAGGTGATCAGTAACTAGTCAACAGTAATCAGTAACTAGTCAACTGTAACTGTAATTAGTAAGAAGTTATCAATATTCAGTACCTAGGAATCAATAACATAACTAGTAATCAGTAACCAGTGACTAGTTATCAATAATCAGTAACTAATCAACAATAATCAGTAACTAAACTAACTAAGTATTTATCAGTATTCAGTAACTAGGAATCCATAACACATTACTAGTCATAAGTAATACATAGCTAGTAACCAAAGACTAATTATCAGGAATCGGTAACTAATAATCAGTAACTAATAATCAGTAATCAGTAACTAATAATCAGTAATCAGAAAGCAGCCAACTTCTGAAAGAGAAAAAAGAAAAGGGAGAAGAAGAGATAGAAATAGGAGAGGAAGAATCAGCAGGTGTGTCCTTTGCTACCTGTGTGGGTGTGGCCAGTGGGGGTGGGGCTCCACCCTCCTGCTGGCCATGCAGTCTGTAGTGTTGGTAACCAAGGTAACCACTACCTGTCAATAATAGGAGGGGGAGGGGCCGAGGGCGGGCAGGAAGCCACGACCTGACAAGCGACCTGAGAGGAGAGAGAGAGAGAGAGGAGGGAGGAGGAGGCAGAGGGAGGGAGGAGGAGGAGGAGGAGGAGGAGGAGGAGGAGGAGGAGGAGGAGGAGGAGGAGAGGGGAGGAGAGGAGGAGAGAGGAGGAGGAGGGAGGAGGAGGAGAGGGGAGGAGAGGAGAGGAGGAGGAGAGGAGGAGAGAGGAGGAGGAGGAAGGGGAGGAGGGGGAGGAGGAGGAGGAGGAGGAGGAGGAGGAGGAGGAGGAGGAGGAGAGGAGGAGGAGGTGAGGAGGAGGAGGAGGGGAGGAGGAGAGGAGAGGAGAGAGGAGAGAGGAGGAGGGAGGAGGGAGGAGGAGGAGGAGGGGAGGAGAGGAGGGTGAGAGAGGAGGAGGAGGAGGGAGGAGGAGGAGAGGAGGAGGGAGAGGGAGGAGGAGGGAGGAGGAGGAGAAGGTGAGAGAGGAGGAGGAGGGGAGGAGGAGGAGGAGGAGGAGGAGGAGGAGGAGGAGGAGGAGGAGAGGAGGAGAGAGGGAGGGAGGGAGAGAGGAGGAGGAGAGGAGGAGAGGAGGAGGGGGGGAGGAGAGGGAGGAGAGGAGGAGGAGGAGAGAGGAGGAGGAGAGAGAGGAGGAGGAGGAGAGGAGAGAGGAGGAGAGAGAGAGGAGAGAGGGAGGAGAGGAGAGGAGAGGAGAGGAGGAGGAGGAGGAGAGGAGGAGGAGAGAGGAGGGAGGAGGAGGAGGGGAGGAGGAGGGGGAGAGGGGGGGGGAGGAGGAGGAGGAGGAGGAGAGGAGTGAGGAGTGGAGAGAGGAGGAGAGGAGGAGGGAGGAGGGGAGGAGAGAGGAGGAGGAGGAGGAGGAGGAGAGGAGGAGGAGGAGGAGGAGGAGGAGGAGGAGGAGGAGGAGGGAGAGGAGGAGGAGGAGAGGAGGAGGGAGAGGAGGAGGGAGGAGGAGGAGGAGGAGGAGGAGAGGAGGAGGAGAGAGAGAGGAGGAGGAGGAGGAGGAGGAGGAGGAGGAGGGAGGAGGAGGAGGAGGAGGAGGAGGAGGAGGGAGGTGGGAGGAGGGAGAGAGGAGAGAGAGAGGGGGAGGGAGGAGGAGGAGGGAGAGAGGAGGAGGAGGAGAGGGAGGAGGAGGAGGAGAGGAGAGCAGGAGGAGAGGGAGGGAGAGGAGGAGGAGGGGGAGAGAGGAGGGAGGAGAGGAGGGGAGAGAGGAGGAGGAGGAGGGAGAGGGAGAGAGGAGAGGAGGGAGGAGGGAGAGAGAGGAGAGAGAGGGGAGAGGAGGAGGAGTGAGGAGGTGAGGAGGAGAGAGGAGGAGGAGGAGGAGGAGGGAGGAGGAGGAGAGAGAGAGGGAGGAGGAGAGAGGAGAGAGGAGAGGAGGAGGAGGAGGAGAGAGAGAGAGGAGGAGGAGAGGAGGAGAGGAGAGGAGAGGAGGAGGAGAGAGGAGGGAGGAGGAGGAGAGGAGGAGGAGGAGGAGGAGAGGAGGGAGGAGGAGAGGAGGAGAGGAGGAGGAGGAGAGGAGGAAGGAGGGGAGGAGAGGAGGAGGAGGAGGAGAGGAGGAGAGGAGGAGGAGGAGGAGGAGAGAGGAGGGAGGAGGAGAGAGAGGAGGAGGAGGGAGGAGGAGGAGAGAGGAGGGGAGGGAGAGAGAGGAGGAGGAGGAGGGGAGGAGAGAGGAGGGAGGAGGAGAGAGGGGAGAGAGGGAGGAGGAGGAGGGAGGAGAGAGTGGAGGAGAGAGAGGAGAGATGAGGAGAGGAGAGAGAGAGAGAGGAGGAGGAGGAGAGGGAGGAGAGAGAGAGAGAGAGAGAGAGAGAGAGAGAGGAGAGGAGGGAGGAGAGGGAGAGAGGAGGAGAGAGAGGAGAGAGGAGAGGAGAGGGAGAGAGAGAGAGAGAGGGAGGAGGAGGAGGAGGAGGAGAGGAGGAGGAGGAGGGGAGGAGGAGGAGGAGGAGGAGAGGAGGAGAGAGGGAGAGGAGGAGAGAGAGAGGAGGAGAGAGGAGAGAGGGGGAGAGGAGGAGGAGAGGAGAGAGAGGAGAGAGAGAGAGGGAGGAGGGGAGAGGAGGAGGGAGAGAGAGGAGGAGGACAGGAGAGGAGGAGAGGGAGAGGAGGAGGAGGAGGAGGAGGAGAGAGGAGGAGGAGAGAGGAGAGAGAGGAGGAGAGAGAGAGAGAGAGGAGAGAGGGAGAGAGAGAGGAGGAGAGAGAGAGGAGGAGAGAGGAGAGGAGGAGAGAGAGAGAGAGAGGAGGAGGAGAGAGGAGAGGAGAGGGGGGGAGAGGAGAGGAGAGGAGAGAGGAGAGAGGAGAGAGGAGAAGGAGAGAGAGGAGGAGGAGGGGAGAGAGAGGGGAGAGATGAGAGGAGAGAGAGAGAGAGGAGAGAGAGGAGGAGGAGAGAGAGGAGGAGGGAGAGGAGAGGAGGAGGGAGGGAGGAGAGGGGGAGGAGGAGGGAGGAGGGAGGAGGAGAGGAGGAGAGAGAGGGAGGAGAGGGAGAGAGGAGAGAGAGAGAGAGAGGAGGAGAGAGGAGGAGGAGAGAGGAGGGGAGAGAGAGGGAGAGGAGGAGAGAGGAGGAGGAGAGGAGGGGAGAGAGAGGGGGGAGAGGAGGAGGAGGAGAGGAGGAGGAGAGAGAGAGGAGAGAGGAGAGGAGAGAGAGAGGAGGAGAGAGAGGAGAGAGAGGAGGAGAGAGAGAGAGGGAGGAGGAGGAGGGAGAGAGAGGAGAGAGGGAGGAGAGGAGGGAGGTGAGGAGGAGAGGAGAGAGGGGAGAGAGAGAGAGAGAGAGAGAGAGAGAGAGAGAGAGAGAGGGAGAGAGAGAGAGGAGGGAGAGAGAGAGAGAGAGAGAGAGAGGAGGAGAGAGGAGGAGAGAGGAGAGAGGAGGAGGAGGAGGAGGAGAGGGGAGGAGGAGAGGGAGAGAGGAGAGAGGAGAGGAGAGAGAGGAGGGGAGGAGGGGAGGGAGGAGGAGGGGAGGGGGGGGGAGAGGAGGAGGAGGAGTGAGGAGGAGGAGGAGGAGGGAGGAGAGGAGGAGGGGAGAGAGAGAGAGGAGGAGGGGAGAGAGGGAGGGAGGAGGGGAGGAGGAGAGAGGAGAGAGAGGAGAGAGGAGAGGGAGAGAGGAGAGAGAGAGGAGCAGGAGAGAGGAGGAGGAGAGAGAGAGAGAGAGAGAGGAGAGAGAGAGGAGGAGAGAGAGGAGGAGGAGAGGAGGAGGGAGAGAGGGGAGAGGAGGAAGGAGGTGGGAGAGAGGGAGGGGAGGGGAGAGGAGAGAGGAGAGAGAGAGAGAGGAGGGGAGAGAGGAGGAGAGACAGGAGGAGAGAGGGGAGGAGAGAGAGGAGGAGGAGAGAGGAGGAGGAGGAGAGAGGAGGGAGAGGAGAAAGGAGAGAGTGAGGAGGAGGAGGAGAAGAGAGAGGAGAGGAGAGAAGGAGGAGGAGGAGGAAGAAGTGGAGGTGGGCTGCACTCACCGCTGTTCAGGCTGCAGCTCAGAGAGAGTCTGAAACAAAACAGAAAGTTAGCTGAACAGTTTACATCTTGATCGATTAATTAATTAATCAATTAATGAAATCGTGTGACAGAAAGAGAAAAATCTGCTGTCTGTGACGTAATTTGGGCCAAATGAAATGATTGGGCGAGCTGCAGCTCAGCGGCACTTTGTTTTCCACATCAGTCCATGGTTCTTATCAATATTGATCATTGTCAGGGGATATTGCCAATATTGGTTATTATCAGGGTTTATTATTTAAGCCTTTAAATGTGGATCTGAACATCAGGTCACGTGCTCAGCATCCGCTATGATGACCTGGTTAATTACCTGAGCAAACTTACATCACCTGGATGACGTCAAATTCAACACAACGTACATAGTAATTAAATATAAAGTTTGAACAACTGCGTCATTGACCCTCACTGACTGACGTCGAGCCGTTGACGTTACTCGTTCCTGTCAATATAAAGTAAAATTAAGGAGAAATCAAGTGAAATACCTTCGAATCGCTCCGCACACCTTCCGCAAGGCCGCCGCCATGTTGTTTTCGTGTGAGTGACGTCAGGACGTATTTCCGGTTATGGTTTCCTGGTCTGTCAGGCAACGCGTTCTCCACTGTGATTGGTTGGACGTCATGACGTGCTGAGAAATCAAACTGAGGGTTTAATAATCACCAAATAAAATAATGTGAAGATTACAGCGCATATTCACTGTTAATTAACTGAAGTATTACAGATATATTTTTACATGTTTAACCGTTAATTAGCTGCGATATTACATATGTAAATTAGGCATATTTAACTGTTTTCTATCCGAAGTTTTACAATGTAATCAAGTGTGTTTATGGAAAATAAAAGGACATAAATGAATTCAACGTGTTGAAACAAACATGCTAACTGTATTGACAAGGTGGGAATATTATTAACGTTCATTTGTCTGATTCTGCAGAAATAAAAGGGAGACAGAGGAACACGCCCCCCCTCCATCAACAGGGACTACGGTGGAGAGAGTCAGCAGCTTCAGGTTCCTCCAGGGTTCACATCAGTGAGGACCTCACCTGGACTCATCACACTGACTTTATCACAAAGTCAGCCAGACAGCAGCTCTTCTTCCTCTGCAGGTTGAGCAGGATCAACATGGACTCCAGGATCCTCTGCAGCTTCTACAGGTGACCCATAGAGAGGATCCTGACTGGCTGCATCACCGCCTGGTACAGCAGCTGCTCCTCC